>KK119605.1:353929-364558 GCA_000611955.2 Stegodyphus mimosarum | reverse complement strand
TTTCATACATATATATATATATATATAAACAGCTTTGAAAGTTGGGTTCATTCTGTTTTCTTTAGTTCTCCCAATCTCCTTTCCATGCAGTTCATGCTGCAGCGAATTTCATGCTTAGATTCTTCGATTCGACACAGAATGGAGGATTTACTATTTTTATAATAATAGTACAACTAATGTTCTCCATATTCATAATTTTGATGTAATGTTCCTCATCAATTGAATCATTTAGTTCAGAGATTCTGAAAAGGTAATAAAATTTCAGTCAACATCAAGAACGCAAGTCTTCTTAGAAACGAAGAACTTAAGTTCAAAGGAATACATCTTTCGTAATTCTGTTCTAAAATTCGCATTAGATATTTGTATGAAATATATGTTCCTAGTATTTATATTTACCCATTTATTCTTTGGTAAAATCCCAACCATACATTCCCAATTTCTATTTTCTCGGTTCTATTGTGATAAGTCCCACTGTTTATTACGTGCTCTTACTCATTTCAGTAATGTCTGCGAAGAAAGTCAGCCAGCTTCCATTTCATTCACTGAATCTCTTTGTTATTGTAATGTTAAAGGAAATTCCTGTAATAAATATACTTTTAGGAAATATGTCTTCGTATTTTATGAAATATATTATTTAAGTATGATAAAAAGATCTGAACGTAATGGTTAATATATATTATATACTGATATGATACTGTATTTCCTCGCGTATTTTTTCCCTAGCTTTTTGGTGCTGGATTCTAATAATTTTATAAATTTTCGCCTAATTTGCCTCATCTTGTATTGTGCATGGATTTTACCTCTGAGGGCTAGTCTCTTGATTATTTGTATTTTTAATTAATGCACTCAATTCGTATTTGCATTTTTGTATTAACATTTTCTCCATTTTTCTTGCATTCACTCTTTGACAAGCATTTTGTGCAGATTCTTCGTTTAGGATACCCAGGCGTGGCACGTTTTCTCGCACTTCAAAAACCTTCCGAACATGTGATTTCACCATACTTCTATTACTTACGTTCTAGATCACTATAGCCTTAACTACTGTTGATGTGTTCGATCATCGAAATCCTGTTTTTGATTGAAACCTTCTCCTTCTACCGTCTGGTCTCCCTCTTGACTGTGATCAAGACTCATTTATGAGAGGTGCCCCCGGGGCATTACAAGGTAAGTGAGCGCAAGAATGGCGTGTCCTGCTCAAATATCGTTAGGTATTTGTTCAGTAACTGTCAGATGCCGTAATGTTAATATTAATATGTGCTCTTATCGCAATGTAGTTTTCTTTTAAAGAAGTAATATTGCGAAAGTTACGAGTAGTTTATCCATGGCTACATTTCATCTCTGTGTCCTTGGTGCAACCATGTTCTACGGTTATTAAATTACTCCTATAATTTTCGTCTTTCGAATAATTTTAGACTATAAAATTACTTAATAAATGAATAAAAAATCTCAAAAATTTCTGAATTTCTTTCAAATTTCATATTACGTCCGTAGTTGCGTTTTTTTAACATTTTGTGGGTTACCTTTATTTATTAAATATCATGTTCTTCGCAAATAAACCATAAAATTCAGTTCAACAGCAATGTCGCAAAATGATTTTGAAAGGAGAATAACTTTAGAATTTCGATACAGCCTCGCGGGCTGGAGATAAAAATCCTTTTTTCGTACATTGTTGCTATTGATCGCTTTGAAATCGTTGAAGTTGTTAATCAAAAATTCGTTAAAGTTTAAAAAATATGAAATAGATAATAAAACGAATTCAAAATTTGGGTTCCAGATCCCCATATTCGGGTGAAAACGAATGTTATTCAAAATTTGGAAGCTCTGGGTTCCGTTATTTTATCACAATGCGAGAAACATATATACATTTATGCAGATTCTTCATTATTTAATTTCTTTAAATACAATACAGGGCTCTAATATTTGGTGGCAACAATTTGAAAAGTGAACCGACACAAAATGCCGAAATGAAATTAATAGTCCTTCTGGGAAAATTACCTCTTTGGATTGAAAAGGGTAAAAATCGATGAGCAAATACAGTATTTCCTTTGTTCAAAGTATACGCAATAACAAATTCCTAAGCAAATTTCTTATATTATCGTCCATTTAAAAAGTGGTGGTTGGGAAAGAAGACAGCCAATTGCCAGTTTCAGGAGGTGATAAATCGACCACCACCTCTTAGTCAAGCACCAATAAGGAATTATTTAGAACTTTTCGATTCTTAGAACAGTCCGACGCATTACAAATTACACCAGGAGAGTACGCAAGGGATTGGTGAAACTCCTTAGAAGCATTTTAATACACTGACCGAAAAAAAATCCCAACACCAAGAAAGACTTGTGTTAGATAAACAAAATTTGGTAGGCGTGTTTATATATCTGAAAGATGACGTCGATTCTAATTTCTAGCCTCGAGTAAGGGTGGTGCTAGTAGCGCCACTCACAACTTGCAGATCAGGTTTGCTGTGAAATTCGTGAGCTTCACTTATCTTTGAAATTTGACGCATTGAGTTGAGATTAACCAAGAATGCCTTAAAGAAAATGAAGAAGCCATTATCAACAGCTCACCAATTTTGACCAAGGTCGAGTAATCGAGAATGCATATTTTCTTTGCGCGATATTGCAGAAAGATCTGGCCGGAATGTATCCGCTATATGATTGTTGGTAGCAGTGGTTAAATGAAGGTACGTTTTCAAGAAGACCGGTTTCTGGGCGGCCACGAAACGCAGAAATTCGAACAATTACAAATCGGTTACTTCAAGGACAGCTCCGAGCAAATCACCCTGTAGTGTGCATTCAAATAACTCCAAGCCATTGCCGTTTGCGATTCCAGTGGTGTCAAGCCAAAGCTCATTGCAGGACAGAGTGGAGATCTGTAGTGTTTTCTGATGAAAGCAGGTTCTGCTTTGGGGCCAGTGATAGCCGTGTGATGGTCAGAAGAAAGCCAGAGAAACGCCTGTAACCAAACTGCCTGCGGCCTAGACACACTGGACTTACGCCTGGAATCACGGTCTGGGGAGCAGTTTCCTTTGACAGCAGGCATACTCTCGTGGTTATCCCAAACACACTGACTGCAAATTTGTACATCAGTGTAGTAATCCAACCTGTAGTGCTGCCATTCATGAACAGCATTCAAGGGTGAATTTTCCAACATGATAACGCTTTTATCGCTGTTTTAACGCAACGTACTCTACTTGTCATGTGTGTCATGAGTGTCGACTTGTTACCTTGGCCCGCGAGATCACCAGATATATCTTCAGTTGAGCACGTATGAAATATTTTAGACCACAACCCAAGCATCATCCGCAGCCAGCCCTGACCGTCCCAGTATTGATATAATAAGTGCAACAAGTATGGAACTCCATACCACAATATGACATTCGGCACCTGTGCGATACCATGCATGCACGTTTGCAGTCTTGCATTCAAAATTCTGGAGGTCACACTGGCTATTAATGTAACAACATTTGATATTTGAAATGCATTTTCTTCAGCTTAAATTAACCTGTGATCTTGAAAATTTAATTAATTAAACATGTTAACTAGACAAAGGCATTTTCCAAATTACGTTACTGTACAGTAATTTTTTCTTGGTGTTGGGATTTTTTTCCGTTAGTATATAAGCATGGCAAAAGTTTAGTGGAAACACAGAATCAGATATGTTGCTAAGAAACTGAAATATAGGTTAAAAAGATTACGTGAAAAATCAATAAATAATACAAATAAAAATTTAAATATCATAAATCCAGTTAAGTTAAAATTTCAATAAAATTCCATCTTCAAAACATTCTTTCGTTTTTATATCTCACTGCGTTTTCGTGTATTTCCTGCAATAATATTAACGATGCTGCAACTAGTCTCCCAAATTTATCTTTTTTCAAATCACGATGTGGAAAAATGCTTTTTGTTAAATATTTTAATGAGCAAAATTTCGCCTAAATTAAGTTTGAATTTTGGTTTTTGCAGAAATCGCCCTAAAGTTAAGCCAATTCCTTCAGAGGTAGCCTATTAATATTTTATTTCTCGGCTGTGCAAAAGATCTAACATTAGAATTTTAAATGCTAAATATGAGCTAATAAACAAACTACATGAGAACATGGAGCTGCAGAAACTGTCAAGGAGTAAGCCCATACAGAAATCGTTTCGGCTACTGGATCGGCTGTGTTTAGATGCGGCAATTGATGCTCTTCTGGACCAGGTTGGTTCAAACACCTAGATCCCAGTCACATATGTCTCCTAGATCATCATTTTATGGCTCTGCATGGGAGTTCGATAATTTTCGACATGTAACAGTTCATTAATTTTCGACATGTAACAGTGATTTTAAAATCAAAAGTAATTTTAATTATTTTTGGTTTGTAGCTATTAAATGCTCCCTACATGATTAGAAGCTTTATGCCCCCCTGTTTGGAGCACTAAAATAGTTTAATAAAAATGTGCCATCGACCCTGTGGAGATGCAATAAAGTATTATTGCTTGAATTGAAGTACTTATAATAGTTCTTATAATAAATTAAGTAGGCGGTAAAAAGTACTTAAATAAACTTAAAGTAGAACCCAGTTTAGTTGCTGTGCGTTCTTCATTAATAAGACTATTTCATTATGGGAAAAGAATTCTAATCCTGTTATTTCAAATATATTAATATTACATAAAATGAGAGTACTTCATAGCAAGTACAAAGTTAATGAGAAGAGTTCAAAAAATGGTAGTTAGACTTAATTAATTAACTTAAGTGTTGTTATTTTTCGAGAGAATACGTGTTGTAAACGAAAATAATTTTCATTTTTTATTTGTTTATTCTTGCAGCTAAAATAGATGCTTTGACCCGTCAAAGAATATTACGAAAAATGGTTATTCAAACAAGCCATACGATTACAAAAACTCTTGAAAAACTTTTGCAGAGTAAGACCAATATGAAACAGCCCAATTTCAAGAAATTATGATCATCACAAATAGATACTCGTCTTTTCCCTTCTACTTCTTCTGAAAAAAAAAACATCGATTTTTCATTGTCCTCGAGTATTTCAGACGAAGATGAAGGCACTGAACTTATTCATGAAGAAATAACAATAATAAAACCTACATATACAATAATAAAGTCAGTTTCTGAAATGGGAAATATCTTAAAAAGGTATGTGACAAAATTTGATTATCAGGTAGGTAGCGGCAGAAATCATCAATGATACCTTAAAAACATGGAGATTTCGACCTAAAAGAATGTCTGAAACGAAATCGATCACAGCAAGATCAAAGGCAAAGAGCTTAAGTTCAAAATGATCGTCTCAAGAAAATTAAAAGCATCAGATTTTAAAAGTACTATATGGTGATTATTTTCTTAGTTACAAAGGCAAGCCTCGAAATTTGATATCTTGCTCCCTGTTTATGATGAATTTTAGTTAATGTTTATTTAAAAATTTGGATCTAGCTAAGAGATGCATCGCAAAATTGATAATATATTGTTAAAATACTGAAATCGGTAATTTAGTTAAGTGTAAATTTCAAAGCCAAAATGCCACTCAATGATGATGGCATGGAGGTTATTCAAACTGTATAAAATTCTTCAAATTCCTTGTAAGTTATTATACGTATTATCAAAACATCCTTTTCACAGAGAGGCTAATGAATTAGAAAAAAACATTTCTGAAAGGCGGGGGCAAGGAGGGCATTTTTATTTCTTCTATTGTAATTCAAATGGTATACTGAAAATTTACTCCCAGAAAGATATGGAAATTATATTGGAAAATACATTAGAAAAATAAAATCATAGCAACTTTACCGTCAGACAACATTATTTGAATAAGGAAGTCGCCAGTGTTATTGATTTTAAAAATTAATTAGTTACATGAGTTAAAGTCTGCATCATTTGTCTCATTTTCAATTCAACTTGATAAATCGACTGACGTAGCAACATGCTCCCAGTCGTTGGTGCTTCCGTGGTATAGTATGTTCTTTCGGATTCATTTAAAGACTGATTTGCATTTTAGATTTTACTGATTTGCATTGCTCACATGTAGAAACCAACGACAAAGCTTCAAATGCTTTACATCATATTACGTATTTCTTTGACTAAGCGATCTTCGGTGGGACGATGGCTACGGATACTACGCCCAAGGAACGCCGCCATGTTCAGAACATAAATTTGGAATCCAAATTTTATGAAACAATTTATCCATGGGTAAAAAATCCATTGTATGAAAGAATGTTCATGAAAAAGCATTAGCTTCATAAATTCTTCTCTCTACTAAGAAACTATTACCTCCTCCATGCGTGCTGTCATGATGAAATTGATAGTATATCCTACTAGCATTGGAAGATCCGTGGTTCAGATTCTAATGAGGGAAAAGATGATTTCTCATACGTCATGACTCCAAAAATTTTAAGCTCCAGTGATGTTCCAATTAAAAGACCAAAGAAAACGTTTTGGATTAAGTGACTATCATAAAGTCAAAGTTTTACACTCACTAGTTTAAAAAAAATCATATGAACATCGTAGCGGGCCAACATCTGCTTCTTTTTTTCATAAATGGCATGATGATTTTATAAATGGCATGATGATTTCATAAATCCATGATGGCAATTAAGAAGAAATGCGATCAGCGGAGTTTTGGACCTGAGAGAGGAGCTCAAATCATTTTTTGAAATGCAAGATAAGAAAGAAGCTGAAAATTAAATTTGCATCTCCTCTAAGTGTCTTATGTTTTTAAGCTGTTAAATTAATTAGATCTTGTATTAAATAATTAAAATATTGTAAAAATGGATTGATTCCGTGAAAGTTTTCCTGAGCAAGCTGTAAAATCAGAAGTTAGTGATGAAGTTAGTGTTGATGTTACAACAGCGGACTGACATTAACCCTTGATTACAACATTAAAGAGTAGGTATTTGCTCAGTTAACTGCTTAATAGTCATGGGCCCACACATCAGTCAAATGGCACAATCGGTTTTGCGCAGCCTGATTTAGCCCTAAGTGGTACAGGCATATAATTTTCCAAGTTTTAGATTTTCACTACACCGTTTAATTATTTTTGTGTACGTTTTCTATTTCTAGAAGGTGTTAAGTGACCGCTAAAAGATTTTGCAGTATTTTTGAAGCCCAAAGTTCGTTTCGCGTTTTGCATTGATTCAGTATGAACGGCGAATCCCTTTTTAAATTGTTTCCACTAAATATTAGAGCCCTGTATTACATTAAAAAATTAAATAACCAAGAATATGTATGCATGTATGTATATTTCTCGCGCTGTGATAAAACAACGGTAACTAGAGCCATCAAATTTTGAATAAAGTGCGTCTCCACCGAGTATGAGCATCTGGAAGCCCAAATTTGGAACCTGGAATTTGTTTTATTGTCTATTTTATGTTTTTTAAAGCATTTATTAGTTTCTGATTGAGAAACTGAACGATTTCAAAGCGAGCAGTGACAACATTGTACGGAGAAAAAAATTGTCTCCAACGTGCGAGACTGTGTACCGGAAATTCTAAAGATATGCTCTTTATAAGTTTTTTTTATGATATTGCTGTTGAATTGAGTTTTATGGTTTAAATGCGAAGATTATGGTATTTAATAAATAAAAGTAACACACAGAACATTACAAAGAAGCCCCGTTGGGCGTAATGTAAAATCTGATGGCTTTCAGATTTTTTTTAAATGTACTCGTAATGAAACATCTACTTTCATACAGATACATTATGCATTGCTAAACGTTTCTCTTAGCAATGCATAATGTATCTGTATAGGTTCTATTGCAAATTAATCAAATCTTAAAATCTTACTATTAAAAACATACAAAAGAGCTTTTAACCTTTATTATTGTAATTTGCATGTTTTAATTTTCGTCCGTGCCTTGCTTTGAAACTTGAAAGATGCGTTGTTCATTGCTTTAAATTAGGCCATACCGAGATGAAATATGAAGTTATATCTAATCTTTCCAAGTGTGTATTAAATACAAAATATGAAGCTGATTATTGTAAAATAATGATTACTACCTGCATGTGTTAAAAAAGCTAACATCACAGGGATATTTTATGTAAAATAAGCTTACCATACATTCTAACGTTTTTGCAAAAAGCCACCTTTAAGAGGAGTAATTTTTATACATCTATTTGTATGTATAAGTAATTTTTATACATTTGTCTTTGACATATTGGTGATTTTTCACATATAATTCACCTAAAATTACCGTTTTATTTCAAATCCTGTAATAAAAAATGAAAATTTTGGGATTTTTTTTTAATTTATACAGCTAGAAATGAATAAAATAATATGAATACAGAAGTGAATAAAGAATTATAAATGAAGTTTTGCGACAGTAGGTAACACTGGAGACTGAATTACATTATGCATTTTACTAAACTTACTGATATTCTTTCGTATTCCGTTCAAGTATTCAAATGAAAATGTTTTTGATAAAATTAAAATAAGAAACGCCTGGAACTTAAGTCTGATTTAGAAGGAAGAAATACGTTCGACTGAAATTTATAATAGAATTCTGAAGACTGATGGGCGGATCTTCTCCATATATGAGACAAAACCTTATCTGTGCATTTTTTCTATTTGTATGAATAAACGTTTGTGATTTTTGTTTGCTGATCATACGATTTCAGTTGAGTAATTCATTTTAAATTTAGTATAATTAAAATTTTAGTTAATTTATTAATAAATTACTTAAAATTCTACCAAAAATTATTTAATCTAAGTAAGTTAACGTGTATATTTAGAGCGCAATAAAATAAAGTTTTTCAAAGTTTACATGTGATTAATTACGAAGACATCTTGCAATAAAAATAAGTCGCTGAAGTGGGGAAATGACATTCTAACAACATGAAAAGGTCAAATAGATTACAATAGTTTGAGAATGTAGACTTTATAGCTGCTTCATATGAAAGAAATTTTAAAACTTAAACTAGATTACACTGTATTTCCCCACTGTCTTCTAATTTAAGCTCCAAAATGGCAATAAATTTTAAGAAAATGAAAATATGATTTAAAAAGTATTTGAACTATGTGATGAGGAAGAGAGAGAAGTGTTATATATTACTGAGACAAATAATAATGGTAGCCGAATTTATAATATAGTCTATAGAAGGAAATAAAATGGAAGAGAAACACTCAACGTCACTTTTAAAATTAGGCATAAATGCAATCTGAGTTTGGCGTAAAGTATCGGTGTAGAACCTGCTCAGATAGAGGTCCCTCTTCTCTATAAGTAGAATTTTTTATCTCTTTTTTCTAAGAATTTACTACAAATTAAGTTTGCTTTTTTGCCTAATTTTAAATAAAACAGAACGTTTTACATTAGTTTAGAAGTGCATCCCCGCTAAATTTTAAAATTCATGACTGAAATGCGCAGATAAATTATTTATTAACGTTGTTTCTAATTCTGATGTTCACACGTTTTCAATTAACTCTGATGATCACACAGCAAGTTTCACTGCTGTTCAATAAACATTTTGCAAAGAAATAAGGAAATTAAGAAATTTTGGTGATACTAAAATATAAAGTGTTACGAAAGCATAAGTTACTTCATTAAAAACTATTAATAATCTTTAATGGAAATGTATGTAATTTATGGGTCTACCGAAAGAAACGTGGGTAAGTATTTACCAGATTAGTATTCGTGATTTAAAATCGTAAATTATGCAACAGTTTTAAGATTGCTTTCAAATTAACATGAAATTTTACAAAAAGTTTTTTTAAGACTTGCCAAGTAATCGTTTCACTAAAAGCTATTTTGGTCGAATTTCGATAATTCGGAACGAAAGTGAAAATTAAATTAAATTGCGAACATTCAAGAATTAAAAATATAAAAATAAGCTAGCTTTAAGCTCGAATTTCATATTTTTACATTTATTGTAACTTACTGAAAATTTCGACTAACAAAATTTAGAGTAGTCCAAGTTATACAGCATTCTATAAATGCAAAAAGCCGAGTCATTTTGTAACAGGTCCAAACTATGTTGCAAACGAATTGTTTAAATTCCGGACAAAACTAAAAAAATACGGAAAATTTCCTCTGTTGTTGAAAATATGCCATCAGAAATACCACTGTTCTTACTATATGACTAGACCACTCATGAAGCATTGTAAAACATACTTGTATGTACACGTATGTGTGTTTGAAGGGATATAGTATACATATATATGCATATACACAGCACATGGAGCTATCTCTGCTACACACTTGGTATTTGTTACAACATATGAACTTCATCAGTTTTTTCATCAGTTTAAGATTAAATTGAGAAAATTTTTGTTTATCGCACGACAATAAAAACATAAGCTATCCGCCTAAGTGCGCATTTATAAGAGGAAATGGCTTGTATTTAGAATATACATAAGGGAAATCACAAAATCGTCTAAGTAGCGAGTTCGTTCGTCGACATTCGAACCAAGGTTGAATTACCGAATCCCAGAGGATTTGTTCTTTTGTCCATTAGCAAGCGGTAATAGTAACAGAAACATTTGGGGTAAGTGACTCATGAAAGAATTTTAACAATAGTGAAAGACTGCTCTTTGTTAAGGTCACCTTAGAGCTATGTCAAGATTTTCTAAGAATTAACCTATGCTTAAAAATATATTAATTCTGAAGTAAAGTTTAAATGTTCTATTTTTTCCTACATATTGTTAATTACACAAAAT
>KK119605.1:289250-353888 GCA_000611955.2 Stegodyphus mimosarum | reverse complement strand
TGCATAAATTGCCTAGTTTCGAATAAAATTGACCAGCCCAGGGAGATCGGGTAGCAATTTAACATATCCAGGAAGCAAAAGTAATCATTAAATTTTTAATTAAATTAAAAGGTATTTTCTTTTATTTATTTATTTAATTTTGTGAACAACGGCTTTGAGTTCCTGTTTTTCTAAATGTATACTGTTAACTATGGTAGAGCTAGAGAAAACCGTTCATTTATCGGATCGGATCAGAACCGTCAGCTACCCGAAATGAATCAGTTTTTTCTATGAATCAAATTTCATTAACAATTACCTTGATGAAAAAGTCCAGAAAGAGGGGTGAATGAAGAGCTGAAAGCAAGGATGGAACGAAGAGCGGAAAGCCTCGTATAAGTAGTAGGATGAGGACAAATTGGCAAAACTAAAGCGAAGATCGGAAAGAAACGAACGAGCCGTGGGATCGAGAAATACTACGTAGTCAAATGCTAACTCCCTAAACTGATTTCTTTCAACTCCACTTTCCACATTCCTTGAAACCTCTTTCCTACACACAGCTAACAATGAAATTCTTTAATAAATATTTTTATAAAGTTTAGGGAAAAAATTAAACTCACTTCTAATATGCAAGGATAACTTTCCTGGAGCATCTCCGCTCTTTTTTTTACGAATCAGATTACAAATCATTATTCCTGGCACGCCTTCAACAACAGCTTTCCATGAACGTAAAACAGATACAACTCCATTTCCTAGAATCGGAATAAATTCGCTCTATTAACTGAATCGGTTCTTTGAGTCTGTTGTAGAGCGGATCGTCTAGCTCTAAACTGTAAACTACGTTTCTCAAAACACACTTCACAATCAAAAAGCTCTCTTCGTAACCTACAAATATACTTAAATGACAATGTTTCCAATGATAGACGGCGTTTTCTGTTTAATTTCATTTATAAGTATATAACTTAAATAATGAAGTTTTGGAAAACGATAAGAAGAAAATGCATATATATATAAGATTACTGTACTTTCATATATATATGTATGAAAGTGCCTACTGTGTTTCATATATATATATATATATATATATAAAAGTACAGTAATTTTTATTTATGTCAGCATTTTGTAACACAGAGCTTAGTAATTTAATTGCTGTGATCTGAACTTTAAACTCGGTATTGAATTTCTCCTTTTGCTAACAGCTTAAAATGTTTTTCATATTTACGCAATCGGTTCATACAAAGGAAACAAAAATCAGAAAATGTAATATCTAGACACGTAAGAAGTGTATAATCTTAAAGCATCATATATTTCTTAAAAAATCTTAAGGTGTTTAAACTTCTGATAATTGCTAATAACGAATAATGCACTTTTTCAACTTACTTATTTAATCATAATGAGTTGTTAATGAAATAACATTATTACATTTCCGAAACTTTGTGACACACATGAAAGTTTGGAATACCCGCCTTCTGGACACTTTCATTCACTCAGTAAATCTAAATTGCTACCAATTTACTAGTAACGCTTTTAAAACCAAGTATCTAAGACAGTCTTTTCAATGAAAAAAGTGTACATCTTTACTGTACATTCGGTATCGACCTGTATTTAAAAATTAAAAGTCTAATTTTCCCAAAAAGTTATCTTTACTTTAAATTTTGTTGAAAGGCTGGAAAGAAAAATGTTATTGAATTTGTTAAAGTATAAATAACAATGTCTGTAGTATCCTCCTTGAAAAGGTGGAAATTCAAATTATATATATATAAAATTTTAAAAACTTGAATTTCCCACCAATTTTTTTAATTATTTATTTTTTTGCGACGAAAGAAAAAAGAATGGATATCACTCTCGTTTGATTGACGAAACGAAATTGAAAAGCGTCAATATTGTGTGCATGATACTTTATATTTGGCCAAACACAATAGAAATCAGGATGTGTCGTTGCATGGAACAAGTTATATAAAAAATTAAAATAAGGCAAAATCACAGTCTTAGTATTGCTTAGATTTTAAATAAAACTCTATGGATTTCGAAAGTGATCAGACACAGTCAGTCTTCTTCAGATAAAAAAAATGTGTTTTATTAGCTTATGTGATTATTTATTAGATTATTATAGCTTATTTATTAGCTTAAAAATGTGTGTGGCTATTACTTTCGTTTTGACAATTTGCGTTGATTCACTTTTAAACTGTTGCCACCAAATATTGCAGCCCTATATTATATTTAAAGAAATTAAATAATGAAGTTTACGTATGTATGTTTTTCGAATTGTGATAAATCATCGATACCTAGAGCCATCAAATCTTGAATAACGTAAGCCTCCACCCGAATATGGTCATCTGGAAGCCCTAATTTGGAATTTGAAATTTGTTTTATTATGTATTTTATATTTTGTCAGACGCTAAAATATTTAGATTAACAAACTCAACGATTTCAAAGCGAGCAACGGCAACACTGTAAAAAAAAATTATTTCCAGCGCGCGAGACTGTGTATCGGAAATTCTAAAGATATGCTTATTTTAAAATTATGTTGCAATACTGCCGTTGGATTGAATTTTATGGTTTAACGATAACGGTTTGCATTAAATATATGTATCGAAGAACATGAAATTTAATAAATAAAGGTAACATACAAAACATTAAAAAAGTCCCTTTGGGGGTAATGTAAAATCTGAAAGCTTTCAGATTTAAAAAAAAAAATTTAAATTTTGTTATTTATTTGTTTATTTTTCAAAATGGGAGGAATGACAATCTTTTTTGTAGCACTATGTCTGATCGCCTTCGAACTTGATAGAGTTAATTTTCAAAGCCTACCCAAAAGTAAGGTTTCTGTTTGCTTCATTTTAAATTTTGCATTAGTAGGTTTCTCTTTCATTTGAATGAAATATATTAGACGACTTCCGCACCCTAATAAGCAATGCCATAATGAGCAAAATGTACTGCATTTGCGTTGTTTGTGGTAGTCTCTTGTTAAGTCTAAAGGCTAACTATTCCTTGATTCAGTTCATATGTCCTCCTTAAACTCACAAAAGTACAGTAGATTTCTAACCGAAACATTGCCCTTTTATTATTTGTTTGAATTTGCTTATTAGAATTTTTTGGGGTAAAATGAAATTTATATAATTACCAAACTAACTTCAAATATTGAGTTTTCAAGCAAGAAGCTAACGAAATTGTGATTACATATGAATTAAAGATTCATTTTGCAAGAGTAGTAATTTATATTGCTTCAAACAGCGTGCTTGGAGTCTGAATATCTATTACGTAACGCAATATTTTATTCATTTTTAATTGTGAAAGATACGTATTTTCTTTATTAAAAGAATAAAATATATATTTATAACTTTTTGCATAATAAAATTTCTTTCTTTATAGCATTAGAAATATTTAAAATGAAGGGAAAGAACACATTGATAAATACTCACTATCTTAATCCAGATGTATGTTTAATTACGGCTTGATTAATTTGTTTACTTTGCGCCACTTTTACTATACATAAATGATTATACAGTTACAATTAAGCGAGTAAATTCTGATATTGCATGCGTATTCATTTGCTGTACAAAAATCAAAGGCATTTCAGATATAGGAACTAGATATATACCTCCCCCCTATCTAACTTCTAACACTTTCTTGAGGAGACAAGTTTGACATTTTAGCTCATAATCTGTATTTGTTTTAAGTAAAAATAGCATTGGAAATGAAATATGCCAAGAGCAGCTTCCTGTCTACAGATTTCGTAGGTTTAATTTAAGATTTTAAATTGACTGATAAGTTAGAAATTAAAGTTGAAATCAACATAGCTGAATTTCATTTGAATACTTTGAAATCTAATACGAAGCAAAATTAAACTTTGGAGAAAATATTAACTACTCAAGAATACCAATATTAAATACCCAGTCTTTCTTTCAAAAGGGAAAATTGCGCTATTTTTCGTTGTCATAGCAACACTTTAGTGAGCAATATTAAAATTGAATTCCATAGTATTATTAGTTGTTCAACTATCAGCATTCAATTTTTAGTTACTATAAATATTTAATATCAGAATCGTAATTAGGTTTGAAAATATTAGAAATACGGTAAGAGATTTTTCCTAATTTAATATCTGTTTTGAAAGCAAAATAAGTCATATTTTTAATGATTACTAAAGTTCGAAATATTGATGAAAAATACTTATTTCTTAGATTTAGGCAGAAGAATACGCAGCAACATTTCTTATTGTTTGAAGCAATTTTGTTCAATTACAGATTTACACTGATACGCTACCAGAGTAGATAGGTAGGGTTGTTTCAATGTCTGTCTGAAACATTTTGCCTCAAGGATAGCGGTCAGTATCACTGTGAATGTATCCATAATGCCATTTCTTTATATGCATGGTTATTAATAGCTTGGTACTTTTTTATTGGTATTACTTGAAGAAGTCAGCCATTTCAAATTAGTTGTCATGGATAAAATATACTATAGAAAAAAATATAAATAAAACTGAAAATAAAGGGCCCCATGTATCAGTTTCCGAGTTAAAAACAATCCTTGATTCAATAACACTGACTAATTACATAGGAATTTACCTGTAATTAACTCCTATATTCTGTTAACTGTTTGGTATGTTTTTGTTTAGTCATTTATAGCAAAGCCCGTTATGTATTATTAGTCTGTGAAGACGGATACAAGCGTCTGTGGAAGACTTCGTATAGGAAACTGACTCATGTTTACATTACACTTCTAAAAAACCATAAAAATATTCGTATAGTCAACTTGCTCGAAAGGGATTTGAGCACGGGTTGAACCAGCAGTGTTCAGTATTGTTATCCAATTGGATGACCCATATAAACAACACCTTTGGAATTAACCAGTCACAAGACTAAAAGCACGTCCTAGCACCGGTATGCGAAACTCATCCAGACCTATCCTGACAAGAGGACCGTATGACGAGCATCGCCGAGCCGAAGCAGCGTACTCACTGCACATACGTCGTTGTGAATGTGATGTTAGAATGTACCACCAAGAAAACTGCTCAAACCCCACCCTCATGTTAGGAGGCCATCCGCAGTTTGGTGGCGGGTCCGTTAGCCGCTCTCCATTTGGGAATGTTGCGACACATCCACCGCGCGGAAGTGAACATTCAGATGGAACCATATTGACAACAGATTGATTCTTTTAATCTGGTTACTGGTGAAAATATAGCTGACGGAAACGTCTTGGAGAAAACAATGCATGATGAAGAAAAACATCGTTGGAAAAAGGAAGACAGAAGAAAATGTCGCAGTTCTAAAAATATAGTAGTAGAAAATAAAGCAGTTCAAAAACTTCCCAGTTTTAAAATATCGTCGTATAAAATATCGAAAAAAATAAAGCACCTAAAATTAGTTCTTACATCATGATCGCATGGCAGGTTTCTAGATTTCGAGAGTTTTAAATGAATGTTCGCCTCATAGTCTGTTGTGAGAGCAAGAAGAAAGGAGAAATACTTCTACATTTCATATTTTTACTGAAAAAACAAGAGTCTTAAGCATTGAAAATCTGGAAACGTGTAGATATTAAAGCTACGCATAAATAGTTAACGGATTCTTAAATTTACATAGTTAACTATTAAAATTCATTATTTCATTAATTTCTTTTGTAAAGTTGTAATAATAGTTTTTCATGAAAACTTGTATGAAAAATATTAGAAAAGGAAGAAGCACAATCGCACGAGGTTACTGATATTAAAATCGTTTTATTAATTATGAAAATGTCTGATAATTTATTACGATGTGCTGATTTGTAGCTGCTTTTTTTTACTACGATATTTTATGCGACGATGTTTTAATGTTTTTCAGCCGCTTTACCTCTATCACGACATTTTAGAATAGCGTTTTTTTCTCCTTATTTTCTTTCCCGATGTTCCCTCTTGCGTTGCTTTCTGTGCGATGTTTTATTAAAGTGAGATTTTAATGACATCTATTTTGCATATATTCCTAGTGTAAGTGGATATTTTTTATATACAGTTGTTGTTTAAGTTTAATTGTTTGTTGCACTGAATACATGCTTCTGTTGTCCGGCTGGATAAATAGGATTGAGTGATTAAAGTGATTCAGCTGTCCATCCAGTAGAGAACAGTGTTTTCAGCTCTGCAAATTGCTTGACAGAGTTCAAACATGGCGCGAATGAAAATCTTGGCATTTCAGCTTCAACTGTCGTTGAAACATTGATATTCATGTTTTCGTTTTTTCTCCTTTCTTTCCAGCGGAATGTTCGATAGGAGAACTGATTGAATATTTGTAAAGGTTCAAAACGATTTTCGCATGAAATCGGAACTATTATGGACGCTTAGATGTGCATATAAATATATGTATGAGATTATGGGATCCAGCGAAATTTAGATCGTGTTAGCATTCTGTTAGTAACGATAATCGATGAAGAAACTCGTATCGTTGATAGTAATTGCAATCTAAGGAGATATTCTATTTTGATCCGACTTTTGAACTGCTAACTTTTGATAAACGCATTACGGTACAAGTAATAATGGGCTTCTTTTTAAATCATAATCTCTTTTCCTAGAAACATTATAAATGTAACGGCTAAGACGGTTTTTATTTGTTCTTGAAATTCCGTAATCGGTAAGTATTAGCAACTGCAAATATATTCATTTCCACTTTTTTTTCAAATTTTAAGTTTCAAGTGTTTAATGCAAGGTATTTGCAAACATTTTTTCCCTTTTTGGGGAAGCGAAATATTTCGCGACCCTGTTTTTTGATTAAAGATTGAATTCATTGCAAACTGTAGTGCATAAAAAGATTTATTAAAAATAATGTATTTCTTAAAATAAATTACATATAGATAATCAAAAACTATGTAAAATATTTGCATAAGCTTTCACAATGTACAGGTGCCGAAAGATGTTTACAATAAATAAAAACTCTATTTATCTAAATATTTATAAATATTTTTAAATGCTTCTGCTCGAACCTCGTCCTTTCTATGCTACCGTTAGTTTGAAAACCACTTGTTTACTGCCTGTGAGTCATTTGACATAATACAACATTTTGTCTTCTGGTTTGGCAAGTTTTAAGTATCGAATCAATTCCTCTATCTAAGATATTTCAAATGTCACTGTTAGCTTATCAAGAGCTAGGTACGCAATAAAAAAGTTCCCAATTTCATGTTGCGTTCTCAAGAAATTTGTAATATCTAACAATATGTTTCCGTATTTAAAAGTCCTATCAATAATCATAGTTTTAATATGGACTACTGTGCGCTCAGTTGGGTACAATGTCTAAACGGGGAGGCTTGGAGTCTGCAGTTTTGAACAGAAAAATGAAAGCAAGTGTGTGCATTTGAACTTAAAATTTAAGTCCTTTCATATGGCATTGAAGTTAAAAATCAGATGCAATTTAATAACCTTTGGTAAGAATGGCATTTTAACTCTATGGAACGGAACGTTCGTCCAGAAGGGCTATTAGTCTCGAAACGGCATTTTGCGTCGGTTCCACTATAAACGGCGGATAGCTTTTTAAATTGTTGCTACTAAACAATATTGCCCTGTATTTTAGTTTAATCAATTAAATATTGAGCAATCTGAATTAATATAAGTATGCTTCTAGCATTGTGAAAAAATGACGGTACTTAGAGCCATAAAATTTTGGAAAACGCAATGCTCCCTCTGAACATAGGCACCGAATTTTGAAACTCAAATTTGTTTTATTATCTATTTCATAGTTTGTAAAACTTTAAAGCATTTTTGATTAACAAACTCAAAGATATTAAAGGGAGCAATGGCAACACTGTACAGAAAAAAAATTATCTTCAGTGCACTAGATTGTCTATCATAAATTCTAAAGATATTCTGTCTTTAAACATTTTGTGATATTGCTGTTGAATTGAGTTTTATGTGGCTTAAGTGTGAAGAACATGTAATTTAATAAATAAAGGTGCGCAAGCAAGCCTGCACTCGGTATTTTCACATCGGTTATAAATCGTCATTGTATTAAGGCACTCTTTGAGGGTATTTTCTGTGCCGGTTTTTTTGCCCTCTTCCGCGCTGTAGTTCGAAGGTGAAGGACAGGGTTTTTGCCCTGTTCCTTCGCCTACCGCCATGCTGAAATGCAGTGAAGTTTGTTCTCTCCTGCTACTTTTTCACGCCATGCGAAATTTCATGACATGTATATGGACGACCTGGATAACTATAAGATTCTTTTGAAATCTTGATTATTGAAGATAGCTGCTATAATTTTTCTACTTGTGAAAGCGATAAACCTGATTAATGCCTTCGCTAAAGCTATATTTTCTTCGACCACACGTCTCATCGGAAATGCTTGCGTTAATAAGTTTTACTATTGTTTTGAAATAAATGATTATAGACTCCTGCAGAACTGGCACTCACCAAAATGTTTCACCGATTTGCATTCTCAGGTACCCTTTTTTAGATGGATGCTCTCAGATTAATTTGTGATTATCTAGAGTCTACAGTAGTGAGTTCACCTAACTCGTGTCACGTGTAAGGGTTTCCGCTTATGATAATGTGTATGCATCAGCGAAATGGTTTTCTTTATTTGGCCAATTTATTTATGTTCTAATATTTATTCAAGAAAATATTCGTGCTCGTAAAAAGTAATAAAATTGATGTCATACACGATTTTGTTGGTCATCTCTCTGCATTCCTAATTCTGAGTAAATTACTTAATTAATGTTCCTATGCTAGGTCACATATCTCATCTTGCACGCATAAGTTTATTTTATGGGTTTTCGCGGTCTTAATGCAATGTAGCTAACCTTATAAGTACACTGGTGTGCAAAAATTAAGGACGAGACGGTTTTTTCAATATAACTTTGTACAAAAGCTTTCCAAATCAACACATTTAATACCGTAAGATCCCCAATACGTAAGGACATGAGTAATGTAGACAACACTTACTAAAAGAGAAATCAGAGGGATAAAAAGAAGCTTTATTGAAAAAGTAGCATGGAGCGCAATGCGACTGAAGGCCGAAACATCCCTGTGATGGGTGTCCAGCAAGAAACATCCGGTCTTTAATAGGGGATATGATCTCCCCTGACTGCTAGGCAGGTTTCACATCATTTGTGCATGCTGGATATGTGGTTGTTAATGAGCTGTTGAGACACTGCTGCTCGTTCCTCTTGTAGCACCAATCGCAGTTTCGGAATCGTTACTGGCGATAAGTTACGTGCTGCCACGGGTCTCCCTAGTAAGTTCCGTACATGCTTGACGGGATTTAGATCCAGAGACCTTGCCGACCAATCCATGTGTTCAATATCTTCACTCTCCAACAGCTCTTCGACAGTAACTGTGCGATGAGGTGGAGCGTTGTCGTCCATGAAGAGGAACTGAGGACCCATAGCCCTTGTGAAAAGACGCATGTAAGGAAGAAGAACCTCGTTACAATAGCAGTCCCAGGTGACGAACCTCCTTGGGAGATATGAAGGTCGGTCCGGCTACCAAGCATTATGTCTGCTCGAACGAGAACTCCGCGACCTCCAAAACAGTCCCTTTTGATGATGTTGAAGGGGTTATTGCGTGTTCCCCGCTCTGTCCAGATGTGTATGTGTCTAGAATCGCAACTCAGACTAAATCTGCTCTCATCTGTAAAGAGTACTCGTCCCCATTCATTGTCTCTCCAATTCCGGTGTTCCCGGCACCACAGAGAACGCCTTCTCCGATGGGCAGGCGTTAGAGGTACACACCGTAGAGGGCGTCGTGAAAACAGCCCACCACCGTGCAGTCTTCTGGCCACGGTAAAATGCGATATCGGTCGTCCAGTCGCCTGTGTCGTGTGTCTAGCGATTTCTCCCGCTGTCTGCCGCCTGTTTCTTCTGGCCTGTAAGGCAATATACCGGTCATCTGCGGGTGTGGGTCCTCGTGGACGACCACTACTAAATCCACGGATAGCTGTTCCTGTAGTTTGAAATTGTCTCCAAAGTCGTGAAACGATGCTGTGAGCAATTCCGAACTCTGCAGCCACACTTGTCACACTGCGGCCTTCCTCCAACTTCCCAAAGATTCGACCTCAGATAAAAGCATCCAGATGTCGTCTAACAGATTGATTATTCGCCATTTCTTGATGAGGCAGCAACTCGGTGTGATTTTAACTGCTATACGGCGTGCAATCTCTTTGCCAGAAATACTGATCTTACACCGACAACATGCTTTATACTACTCAGACACTCCCCCATTACGTCTACCTGCATATTTGCGCATGTGCTACCGTACATCACCTTACTTAATCTCCTGATTGGTCTTTCTGTCCGCTCTGCCTCTTCGTTCAGGTGATATGCTAATTTTTCGACTTCGTGATTAATTTTTGCACACCAGTGTATGAAGTTTTTCATCACATTTTAGGGCTTTTAGTTTATTATCACAGCCACACTTCATTTTAACTCTTAATACCATGATCTTTAACACAGCAAAATTTTTAACATTGCATTTCATTTGTTATTAACATGCTAACATTTGGTGCCATTCCAAAAAATAAAAAAAATGTATGCTTTGAATTAAGTTTGAGAACCTAGTTATTTCGCAAAAAATAATTAGTTTTTAGTTCACGTTGAGAACTTAGATGAAATATCTGACCTATTATTTATTTGCTGCACATGTCATGTACAATACTGAATGTTTTTAAATATATCTCCATATATATGTGTGCATATGTGAAACAAATTTAAGATGTTTAAATCAGGAGAAAGTTCAATAATTTAACATTGGATTGTGGTATATAATTATAATATAATGTCTATGCCTAGCTATAATATAATGCCTAGCTTTCAAAAACGTTGATTAATTTGAAATAATTAAGTTGTAAAAAGAAAAAGAAAGTGTAAAGTATATAGTCATACACATTTATTAAAAAATGATGGTATTTGAAAGAGTTTGTTGTAAAGATGACATGGTTTGAAAATTGTTAAATAGGAGATGATATAAATTGATTAAGAGTTGCAAACAATAGTGAAGGATTTTATGAAATGTAGTAGTATGTATTGAGTTACATTTGTATTTTGTCTACATTGCAGTGTAGTTTTATGCTACTATATATGAAACTTGTATTGTATGTATTAGTTCTTAGTTTCAATTTTGATTTATATCACATGTGTAGCAGCTTATCCCGGAATTTTTAAATGTTATGCCAGACAATGAAATTAGAATAACGTAATATTTGGTGATATTAAATATATGCCAAATTTCAAAAATTCTAATTAGCGTAATTTCTACTGATTTTAAATGTGATGCCAGATTTCACTTGCAGTTGGTGTTGTGCTTGATCAAGATTTATAAACTGGTGAACTGTGCTGCGTTTCTTCTTCGTTGTCCGGAGGGAATGTGCAAGCAAGCCTGCACTCGGTATTTCCACAGGTAACAAACAAGGGGTTAAAAATCGCCCCTTTGGGAATAATATTATTATTATTTTTAAACCTCCTTTCGGTTTACTTGATGAATATAAATCACAAGAGAGCTATCTGGAAAACATTTTACTGGAAACATGGCTCGTATTTCTTGTGACATATGGGCAAATAACGAAAACGCTTATGCAGGTAATATATTCGCCAGAATTCAAACCCGGATCGCACGTATCAGTATGCAACTGGTAGTGATATCAGCAAGCAATAGTGTATCCGTTGCATACTAATATCAGCATGCAATTATCTTTAACATATGATCATCAACAAAAAACAAGTAATAAATGATGTAGCAAAGGATAACATCATTCAAAATTAATACGCAGCTGAATCAGTTTTGCAGAAAGAGACACAATTTAATTCAGGATGGAACATTCTGCGGACAAAATTAATTAAAAAGCAAAAATATCCATACAAAGACCCACCTATGATACTCACATCTATAATACCACTCAACTATGATACCACTCATCTATAAGGCTACAGTATAATTCTAAAATTGCTGTTTGTTTTTCGATATGTTTGCTACGCTATTTTCAGTTAATACTAAATTTACCTGAAAATTTAAAAACTGAGTACCTAGAGTTACAAATAGATGTATAGCGACAAAATATCATATCTTCCTTCCTATTATACGTTTAATGCGCTATAGTTTCATTAATACAAAGCGCATTTTTCAGTATGGTTGTAGTGTTCAGTATGTACTGTTTGTATAAACAACGATGAAGTATTTGAAAGTTAATAACTATGCATTTTACGGGAGCAACAATATTAAAACTTTTCATAATATCATATATATTTTTAAGACAGTAGCAAAATGGAGTAAAACGTTTTAGCACGAAATTTAAGAAATTGCAATAAGCAGTAAATGATGAATAAATGATCGGAAAGCATTGATTCATATTTTAAGATAAAACTTCCAAAAAATTCAGAAGAAAAACGAAGATAAAATTTAAAATTTTGATCTACTGAAACATGAGCAATAGTATAGTAAAAAAATGGTTAAACAATTTTAACTAAGTAATTTATAATTCTGCAATAAATTTTTATTTATAATAAACAGTAGAAACTCTCATTTGTTTATATCTGCATTAAAATGTAACAATACAATGGAGGTGAAATTCAAAGTGGCGCGCTTATTTCAACCACGTGCTTAACCATGGCACATGCTTAACCCCATATAATGAACACATACCTCCATTCACACAAATCTGTCGCTTCTTTCTTTTCAACTAATTTCATACTATTTTTACACTTAGAACATTCGTGCATATTCGCAATCAAACCATAATTCATGCTCCATTCTATCACATATCTTTCACCCTTATCTTGCAAGCGAATCAAATAAGTTAAATCCACATGTTCAACTCTTTCGACGACAGCCATTTTGCTCACACAATCTACTAGAGGCACAGTGAAATGACGAAAATTCAAAAAGTCCGTTTAAAATACTATAAACTGTGACCTTAAACCCAGACGATTTTCACGGCGCCAAGAGGTTACCAGATTTGGCTCGATTTTGCTTCATATGGCGACTGGCCCCTAATCTGCAATCTAGCCAAGTTTAATTTGATATTCGTTGAAAAGTAATATTGGCCTAAATATCAGAAAGTCCTCCTCAAACTTCGCAAAATTACTCGCAGAAATTTACGTTGGGACAAAATTCTTGTCCAAGCTGTTGTAGAAAGAAATCAAAAGGAAAGAAATTTTCATACGAAGCATTTAACGAACTTGCAATATGTCACTTTTCATCACATCATGCCGAAGTAATACCATGCCCTTTTACTTTTCAGCCTTTTTGCGTAAGTCTAAAAGAAATTTTGTTGAAATTCTTTTCCGGCAAAAGCAATCCATGTAATAAAACGCTAACATTAGAAGCAAGTTTTCATGAAATTCTATATTATTATTTATGTAATAATATGATAAAAATACATTTTTTCGTATAACAGAATTGAAAATTATGTAATATTTCTGTTTCAAAAAACTAATTTCTGGCTTAATCTTTTACTTTGAATAATTAACTGTCATAATATACCTGAACAAATATTTCCATTAAATAAATGACTTTTTACTACATAATCAAATGAATTTTATGTGATTTTTTTAATGTAATCAATACATTATTTCCAACCTGATAACTAAGTCAAATATTTCAATATATTTCCAAAATGTTTTCTTTTTCATTTTTTCTTTTAACGAAAACAAAATGCTGTTAGTATCGAAATGGAATTTTGCGTCGAATCACTCACTATAAATGCAGCGTTTCACTTTTGATTTTCGTCTGTTGCCATTCAGCAAAATGTAAAATATTTATCTTTCAAATTGAATCTATCTTTGTAGATTAAAGAAATAGCATTTGAAACAAATATTAACAAAAAATTATTTGAAAGCAAAAGTTGCAATTTATAAAAAATTCGTTTCTTACATTTGAACAGGACTGCTTTAAATAAAAAGAATGTGATGTGGATAAAACTGCATATTACGGGTCAGTTTGGCGAAAAATCGCCAAATCGGTTATTTTCGCGTGTCGTAGAAAATCACTAACTCATCATATCGCCATATTAGATGGTTGCAAATTTAAATGAACCCTGTAAACATACAAAAAAACTCATCATTTAAACATGCAAAAATATCTAAACAACCTGTAAACATGCAATAATATCTAAACCAGAAGTTCAAGAAAAAAAACGATAAAGTATTTGAAAGATACACCATTTTTAAGACAGTAGCAAAATGGAGCAAAACGTTTTAGCACGAAATTTAAGAAATTGCAATAAGCAGTAAATGAGTAATAAATGATCGCAAAGCATTCATTCATATTTAATCTAAAACTTAAAAAAATGCAGGGTCTGGGTTTAAGTGCAGTATCTGGGTTCTCACTATCTGATAAAAATTATGATGCTTCTCTAAGGTCAATTAAAAAAAGATTTAGTTATATCTTCGCACATAAACAAACTTTTGAATCTCAAAACTGTTAGAAGTTCGTTCAATGTGAAAGCAGTAAGTACACTTTATGATTCCTGCTAAATAAATATAAGGAGTTTAAATTCTTTGGCTATTTTCGGAAGCTTATGGAACCGTTTTAGGGCCTGTTATTTTAAAGCTTTTACCAGATGATATGAATTTGAAATTTATAGAAAACGAAACTCCAAACAGCAGTATAGCCTAACAGAACTTCTCGAATTCATTAGATTGGAAGTTGATAGTCAGGAAGCTTCAAATTTAATAATAAACTCGAAGAAAAAGGGCACAAATTACGGTGTTGAGCAAAATAAAAATAATTACATAAAAGGAGTAAGCATTCCTACTGCTTCGGCGTTAGCCACAGTGACTAAGCCGTACTGTTTGTATTGTAATCAAAACACACATGATGAAAGAAAATGTGAGAAAACAAATGAACAAAAAAGAGTAATATTAAAATCCACGGACATTGTTACAGAAGTTTTAAGAAAGGACATGTATCGTCCAGATGTAAAGTGAAACTTCAACCGTGTGAGTTGTGTAACGGTTTAAACCATAGTAAGTTATTTTGTAAAAATATTGTTCCTGAAACGAAAACACTTTCAAATATTAAACAGAAAGTAGTTGCAGTATCAGATTCTAAGCAGAATGTAGTTGCATCCCTGCCATTTAACTTTAAGACTGTTTCTGAAACTGCTGATAAATGTGTGTATTTACAAACTTCCACTGTATACGTTTCAGATACAGATAATACTAGAAGCCAAATAGTAAAAATCTTAATTAATGGTGGATCACAGAGGTCATTTATTAGATCTGATTTAGCTGAAGAACTAAAATTAAAAACGTTGAGGAAAGAAAGGTTGTAAATTTATTCTTTTGGGTATATCCAGGGTAGACTAATGGAATATAATGTTGTTCAAATTATCCTGAAAAGTATACATTGCCCTAATGACTTGACAGTTGAAGCTCTTGTTACAAACACTCGTTCTGGAACAATCATAAAAATTCGCTGGAAAAACATTTTGGAAATCTTAAAATCGGAGAATTTAAAATTAGCCGATAATGATGAAGCAGCTGAAATAAAAATCTTGTTGGGAACTGATTCATGTTGGGAAATGCAAACAGGTTAAAAGAAAAGAGTGAGTAATAAATTATTTGCAGTGTCTTCTATATTTGATTGGCCCTTTTTGAATCTTTGGAAGGTGATCAGTCTAGTGCCTGTATGTTTACAACTGGTGCTTCTCATTGCTTGAAGGAAGATAATAACTCAATTAATGACTGTTTGCGAAGGTTTGGAACTTTAGACCACTTGGGTTTAGAGGAGAAGGAGAATTCTGATAAATCAGTCATTGAGAAATTTGAGAAAGAGTTGCATTTCCCTACTAGTAGATATGTAGTTCTTTTGTTTTGGAAATCACATCATGAAAACTCGGGTAATAATTTAGAAAATGTCAAGCGACGTGTAGTAGCTTTATTTAATAAATTAAAAAATGATGAATGGCTTAGGGAGAATTATGATAGCATAATAAACGAACAGTTAAAAAGTGAAATAATTGAAGAGTGCGAAATTGAAAGTCTTGACAGTAATAAAATGTATTACATGCCGTATTCTCCAATGGTAAGAAAACATGTATCAAAAGCTAAAGTAGGTATCATGTTTGAAGCATCTTCGAAGTGTAGCAACGGGGTATGTCTGAATCATTGTTTGGTAACTGGCCCAAATTTGAATCCTTCTGCTTTGGACTTGACTTTGCGGTTCAGACAATACAGACACGCGTTTTCAGCTGATATTGAAAAGGCCTTTCTCCAAATTGGAATTTCTGAAATTGATAGAGATATGTTACGGTTTTTATACTTTGAAAATAATTACAATTTGAAACATTATAGAATGACTCGCGTTCCTTTCGGTGTGTCATGTAGCCCTTTCATTCTGGCGTGCACCATAAGAAACATATAAAGAAAACAGAGGTAGAAAATCCAGATATTTTTTAGATGTTGAACGGTTCGATCTACGTAGATGATGTTTTCTATGGGACAGATTCCGTGGAACAGGCTTTTCAGTTAAGTACCCGTTGCGTGCTTAAAGATGCCGGAATGAATTTGCGTCAGTTTAATTCAAATTCAGAAGAACTCAAAAAGCTTTGGGACGATTACGGAATACTTAAGTCAGAAAATGAACTAAATAGCTCGTTAAAAGTGTTACGGCTTTACTGTTGCACGAGTAAAGATGTAATTTCCTTGAACATAGATAAAATGTGGAAAACATTAAATAGCTGTAGAAACATCACAAAAAGAAACATATTAAAGCTGCTACTATTTTCGATCCAGTAGGTTTCCTGGCGCCATCTGTATTACGTGCAAAATTGATAATGCAAAACCTTTGGCAGTTGGGTTTAGAATTTGACGACGAAGTTCCAACTGAATGTAAGCAGTTGTGATCCGAGTGGAGCGGTGAAATTGAAAAATTAAAGAAATTTGAAATTTCTCGCGAATATTTCCTCGGCAAATTGAACCAAAATAGAGATACCGATAATAGAGCATTTACTCTGTGATGCATCTATCAAAGCGTACGGTGCAGTTGCATATTTTAGATCGGTAGAAGAAAGGCAAGTAGCATTCGTTATGGCAGAATCTAGAATTGCGCAATAAAGCAAAAACTTACACTTCCAAGGCTAGAGTTGTTAGGAGCATTAACATCGGCAACACTTGCTAAAAATTAAAGAAAACTATTTTCAATTCATGAAGAAAATATTTATCTGTGGACTGACAGTATGATAGTGGTTCAGTGGATCTATAGTGCTCCTGAACGGTGGAAAATGTTTGTAAAAATTCGGGTATGGTAAATACAATTATTAACTTGCCCAAGTAACTGGACACATTGTAATGGGAAATCCAATCCAGCGGGCATTTTATCTCTAGGATGTTCAGCAGTGTATTTGATGTCTTCAAAATTATGGCACTCTTTTTTTAGACCAAACTGGTTAGTTGAATCAGTGAGTGCTTGGCCTAGTAAATTTATTGCGACAACGGAGTTTTCTAATGCTGAATTAGAGCAGAAAAAGTGCAGAAATGATACCACAATATTACCGTCTATTGCAGAATAATTTAATCCTCTGTTGAAGTTTAAAAAATATAGTAAATTAATTAGAGTCACTGCATGGATATTCAGATTTATTCACAATCTGAAAAATAAAAGTGACTGAGTGATAAATCGTCGACCCTTGACTTACATATAAGATAATGAGCCCCAAGTTCTCTCACCTGCTCATTTTCTACCAGGGCAGAAACTTGCTAATTTGCCTCCTGTCAAATACACTGATAAAGTATGTAGCACTAAACAGATTCTTTTGAAAGCCCATCTGTATTGTGAAAAACTATTAAATAACGTTTGGAAAATTTTCTATAAAGATTATTTTTTGAATCTGAAATCTGCAAACTGAGTGAATAATCACCAGGCGAAACGCGACTTGAATGTGAACTCTATCGTGTTAATACATGATGAAAGAAGGAAACTGTGAAGACTAGGAAAGGTTCTTTAAACTTTTACTGGTAGAGATGGGTTAATTCGCAGTTGTGAAATAAAGACTGAAAAAAGCATTATAAAGAGACCTTTACAGTTATTAATTAAGTTAGAGTGCTAAGCGTATTAATATTATGTGACAGTATATTTCCTGAAATTATAATCATAATTGTTTGTATGTATGTTTAATATTTAAAGTATGCTACTTTATATTGTATATTTACTATTTGAAATTGAAATGTATATATTAGAACATTTTAAGATTGTAGAAATGTATAAATATATTTAAAACTTAATTTAAATTTTGAAAACAAAGACACAGGTTTCTGGTAATAGTTCTAGTATTTTAGTTGGATTCTTGAAAATGTTATTTGTTTAATATTATCTTGAGTTATAGAGATTCTTGATTTAAATACCTGATGCTTGAACAGGAATGATGTTACAATAATCCTTGATAAGTGAAAATTTACTTGAAATTCTTAAAACATGTGGTAAGTTTTTACATGTTCTTGATATTTATGTGACATTTCCTTGATTACAAAAACTTGAATTTGTATTGAAATGCATAACGGTTCTTGAAAATAATTCTTGAAAATGTTTATGTATCACTGGTAATCTTGATTGTTCTGAACTACTGTTCATCTAGGCCCAGTGTGTAAGAAATTTTATCCGGAAATATATTTTAATCGCCAGTAGAGCGCGTAAATTCTTCATGATGTATATTTCCTGTTCTTGGATCCGGTAGCGCCATCTGAGTACGTGTTGCAATTGAGTAAACTTGAAGTTTTGAAATCTGAGTCCCATGTTCTTTGCCTTTTGGATTGTGCTGTGATTTTAACTGAATAATGATTCTTGATACAGGATAACATAAAATCCTTGAACGTGATACTATTATATTTTACACTGGGTTCACTTAACAGCATTACATCTCATTCATTTTGTAACTCAAATTTCACAAAAAATATGTATATGATTTGAAGAATTATGCAATCGTTGCCACATGTTCTATTCGAGTACTATGATAAATACAAAATGATGTATAAAAGAAATTAAACAAAAAAAAACACTTTCTCACAGACGATTCAGTATTTCTCATTCAATTAATTCAGTTCTTCCTTCGCGACAAGTCAAAAATACATAAAAACTCAAATTATCTATATTAAAAATTAAGAAGTAAATTTTAAAAATTCCTCGAATAAATTCCAGAATGGATTAAGCATGATTAAATTCGCAATAATAAAGAAAACGTTATTTTGTTGTTGCGAAGCTTAGTTTCTCTAGATTGGCAACAAATCTACTATCCTCCTAAGTTTCAAATGTAAAAAAATGTGGCTCCCATATGAAAAAGGATTAGGCTTAGCCGTACTTAAACAACTTTTAAATTAGTGATAATTCTATAAATTTTGCATACAGATTTACTAAACGCATAAAAACCTTAATCGGAAGATAAGAACAGCATAATTCAATTATTTTTAAAGCAAAATATGCACAATTTACCAACATATAAAAATAAAAAAGCTGAACTCACTGAGCCGAGTAACAGAGTGTATATATATACATATATTTATATACTTTTGGTACGGCCGATTGCAACCAAAATAGGAGGTGCACATCTACATCTTATAGCAAACCTACATACAAAATTCCAACTTCTGAGGCTACTCGTTTTTGAGTTATGCGAGATACATACATACATACGAGGGTACGTACCCACAGACGCCAAAAAAAAATCTCTTCAGAATCTATTATAAAACAGTTTTATAATCTTTTTTTGGAGGAGGAAGAGTCTTTTTTTCTGTGCTCACGTTCAGAGATCATGCAAAAACATCGTTAAATTGCATTCGATAGCTGTCAAAATGGATATTTTCGTTTAAATACGATGCCCGAAATTTTCGAGATTACAATACTCCCTTTTTATTTCGCACAAGGGCGTAAAAATGCGTTTAATTCCTGATCAAGCTGATTATTTAATTCCTGATCAAGCTGATTAAAAATATTCGATATTTTCATAGAATGATGTTATTATCCCAACGGAGCATTAGCTCAGAAGGGCTATTAATTTCCTTTTGGCATTTCGCGTGCATTCATTAAATGTTCGTATCACTTTTCAGACTGTTGCTAAAAATATTATCTTCCTCTGTTATATTTAAAGAAATTAAATTATGAAGAATCTGCATAAATGTATACATGTTTCTCACAGTATGATATAACAACGGTTCGCCCTAAGAAGCGTTAGCTCAGAAGGGTTATTAATTTCGTTTTGGCGTTTTGCGTCGATGCACTGTAAATATCCGTATCACTTTTGAAACTGTTGCCACCAAATATTATTTCCTTGTGTTATTTTTAATGAACTTATTTAAGAACCTGCATAAATGTATGAATGTTTATCGCATTGTAACAACGGTACCTACAGCCATCAAATATTGAATAATGTAATCCTCCTCCAAATACAGGCATCCAGAAGCCCAAATTTGGAATTTGTTTTATTACCTATTTCATATTTTGTAACACTTTAAAGAATTTTTGATTAAGAAACTCAACGATTTCAAAGCGAGCAATAGCAACATTACACGGAAGAAAATAGGTTTTTATCTCCAGCGCACCAGACTATGTATCGGAAGTTCTAAAGACATGCTATTTTTACATATTTTGTAATTTTCTAAAGATATGCTGTTTTTACATATTTTCTAATTTTCTAAGGATATGCTGTTTTTACATATTTTCTAATTTTCTAAGGATATGCTGTTTTTACATATTTTGTAATTTTCTAAAGGTATGCTGTTTTTAAATATTTTTTAATTTTCTAAAGACATGCTGTTTTTACATATTTTGTAATTTTCTAAGGATATGCTGTTTTTACATATTTTGTAATTTTTCTAAAGATATGCTGTTACATATTTTGTGATTTTGCTGCTGAATTGAATTTTGTGCGACGTAAGTGCGACGAACGTGATATTTAATAAACAAAGTTAGCATACGAAACATTAATTATAAAAAAGCAAAACCGTCGTTTTGTAGGCCATGTTACTAAAAAATCGAATATTTATAATATGACAAAGAAAAACCTGAAACAACATAAAATGTTATGGCAACACTTAACACTGCATAGGGAATTCTAAACATTTGCTGTTTTGAAAAGATTTGTGATTTGAAGTCGAATTGTACATGGTGCAAGTGCGAAGAAAATTATGCTTAATAATAAAGCTTTAAACAACAACAAAGAAGGGGGGTCGCAGTAATGAATGCAACAGCAGACTGATAGACGGCGAGTTCACCGAGATCTTAAAAAAATCCTAAAAACCTTTCGCTTGGTCTTAAAATCTGAAACCATTCACATTTAGTTTTCGGAGATTCCATCGTTATTTTAATTTGGAACGCACAGAATTTTCCTGCCTTGTATTTTAGTAACGCGGAAAGTTATTTTCACAACTCCAAAATATATAAGAAAATGAAAAAAATACTTTGAAAATTGTAATATTTAATATTCTAGACGCAGTTAAAGGAAACTGATTTTTCCTTAAGTAATTACTGAGAATTTCAACTGATTCTAAAAGCTGATGATAATAAAACAACAAGAATCAGAGTGCGAAAGTTTAACTTTCGTGAGATTATTCTCTAGCCAATAAAATTTACTGTTCCAAAATTAAAGTTCCATTCCGAATATGATCTCCTGAAATATATGCAGTATTTTTATACAGTATGGCTTAATATTCATTAGTCGAATTAAAAGAACCTTGAAATTTCGCCCTAAGGAATATGAGTGAGGAATAACCTTTTTTAAAAAATAAACACTACAAAATATACACTATTATTCTTATTTTCTTCAGAATAAGATATGAAAGAGAAATAAAAACACATGGGATGCCCAAAACTTCATGAATCTAAGTAATATTAGAAACGTAATTGTATTAAATGACAGCCAGCGCTTTGCGATAGCCTTTCATTCTGATAAACAACTGGGCAAATATTAAATCTGTACTTGCATTGAGCTTAGTTTGCATCAAATTCCGTTGGAATGTACGTTGTTATGTGGATAATATTCCAAACCGAACTACGAAATGCGGTCATTCTCTTTGTTCATTAACTCGCTGTCGATGGGTGGTTAGTTGTCGGAGCCGACCCCGCCTCTATCTTGTACTTTTGAGCAGAGGGAGGGGTGTCTACATCATAGGTGAGGCTCAGAAACGAAGCATACCTCACTTGAATAAAGTACCCGATGATGACCGACTTTAAGTTTGAGAGAGAATGGTATCACATAAAGGGGACGGCTCCTCATTTTGATCTAAATAAGGACGCAGTGTAAACGAAAATATTTAGTCAAAATGACTTGGTTTAAAATATTGATTATTGTATTGAATATATTATTTTCACTCTTTATAGTGTTTAATTGCATTTCATCAGTTCCCACTAAGAGATACAGAATGCATTTATAAAATTTAGGCTTGACTGTAAATTTCTAAAACATCGCATAAATATACTAGATTTATTAAAACATTTTTTAAATGTGATATTATTTAGTTACTAGTAAGCCCCCAATTCTCTAGCGAATCGAATAACAAATCTGTAAAGTCAGTAATGAATCTCTAAAGTCAAAAACTAGAATTGTTTTTATTGCTCAGTGATCTCAGATTGGTTTTGATTACTGTCATTTCCAAAAGCATTACTTCTAAACTTTAATTAGCCGAGTGCGACCATACCTACAAGCATTTTTTTTTCTTTTCGCTCATCTTTTCCTTCGCCATTTTTTCTCTTCGCCTTTCGGAATCATATTAACGAATATGCTAAGTTCATTGCTATTGTTGGAAACATTAACTAAAGTAAATAGTAAGTGAAGTAGGTAATTCATGCCTTAAAAGTGTTATATACTAAGCTGTAAAATACTAGTAGTTTAAACAAATATGAATTGCGTTGTGTTTGTACCCTTTTAAATTTCGTTTCAACAACCCGAAGAGCCTTGCTACTGGTGAAACCATGTTGTGTAATCAGAAATTCAAGTAAACACATAAAATCAATAGGCCCACCAGCGGCCGAGCGGTAAAGACGCTGAACACTGGTAGTTCGGTCCGAGGTTCGAATCCCGCGAACGGGCTGGCTGCATGGGCGTTTTCGTGGTTTTCCCCATGTGTAACGTGTATACGAGCCAGTTTCCCTTAGAAAGTCCTCCACGAAGGCATCCCTTCCTTTAGGCAGATAGCCCCCGTGTGCTTTGCCATAATTGAATAACCTAACCTAACCTAACCATAAAATCAATAATACAAACTTAGTTTATTACTTTCCTTAAAACACTGATATCAAACAAATTTACTAACATAAAATTATACTAGTCCCCGGGAACTACCTTATTTAGTTTAGAAAACAAATAGCTAAACATTTATATATTTTCCACAAATACTGCAATCTTAGACAGTAACCACTTCAATTCAAATACTATTGTTTAAGTAATAACTATTTTTATGAGTTAAGATACAAATTAAAATTTTCTATTTCATTTTTCAGTTGTAAGGTTCTTACACCTTATTTATCCCAGAACAAGAGAAAATTCAAATAATGAAGTACAGAGTTAAGTACCTATAGTATTGCACCATAAGAGGAAAAAAAAATTATACCTTTAACTAGAGCAATTTAAGACTGCTCACAAATTTCTTCAGATCTCAGTTAAATCAGCAAATCTTCAAAAATATTAAAGATTTAAATTTTCTACCTTTCAAAATTCTTTACAGCAAACATTTAAATAAAAGTTAAATTCTGATAATAATAGAATCTTTAAAAAAATTCAAGAAATAATTAAACCAGAGAATTTTGGATGAAAAAAAAATCTTTAAGAATTTAAGTTAACATTAAAGTTCAAAAAGAAAAACTTCTTAACTGACGGAAGATGTGAACCTGGAGATTTGGGGGTTCGACGGCAGCTTGGCGGACACCGAACATTCGAAGAATACCCAGTACGCAGGAACTTGGAAGTTTCATCCAGCCTTCTGTATTACGAACTTCAGAGCCATCAGGAAACTCAGGTCGGAACACAGGTTGCTTGGCTATTGATTTTTTCTGTTCTTATAAATTGAAGAAGCGGACTGAGTCTTCATCAGATGGTAGAATTGACGAAGAAATATTTACTTTCCATTTTGAAGGACATTATTTCTGTGGTAGTTGAAGCATGGAAATATAATTTTCTTTCATTTCCTTTTCTATTGCAGAATTATTTCATTTACATTTTTGAAGGACTATTTCCGAAGCCATGGAGTAAGACGTGACAGGAGCCATAAGCCCCCCGTTAAAAAAACAAATTCATCCTTTCTGTTGCAGCAACAAGATGCCCAAGGCGCCCGAGAAAGTTATCTTCTCGGGCGCCTTGGGCGAAAGTTATCTTCTCAGCCGAATGCAAAAACGAAAACGTCCCAACAGCTTCGCAATCCCACCTGCACCCGCTTTTTGTCAGGTCCGGACACTAGATATCGCCAAAAGGGTGAATAAACTGAAACTCTACCCCTCACACAAACCCCTGCTAATATCGTCCAAAAATCGAGGAGTTGAACTGGAACAAAAATCCGAATCTCGCCAAGCCCGCCAAAAGAAGAACCAAGAATTCGACGTAGGCGTGGGAAAACCAGCAAACCTAGGCAACGGACAAAAATTCCTAAGCAAAGGCTTGGAAATCAACTGCAAAAGTGACGCTTTTCAATCCTTTCCCCCTCAACCAAAAAAAATACTCGAAGTGCAAAAATTCGTTGAATAATTAACTGTAACTTAAAAACTGTTTAAGCTAGAGACTTGAAAGTACTCTTAAATTAAAAGGCTAATTTTTCTGCATCCAATGATATAAGTTAAATGAGAATCAACCTAAGTTAAGTAATTTTAAATCAAGTTTATTACCTACGAAAGCACCTAATTCCATTGTCTGTTTCAACGCGTTTACGAGTAACCAGTGGAAGAGACGTACAAATCTTAAAGTACCAAAACCACTAATTAAAATTAAACCAAAGCAAATATAAATACAAGATATTAAGTAAAATAACGTTGTGTAGCATAAATTTAGAATAATGAAAATTAATCTTAAGTCAAACTTAAATAATTAAGTGTTACATGAAAATTTGCTACACAACAAAAGCTCTTCGTCTCATAATATCTTAAAACCAACATCAAAACAGTTTTCAGTATGCTAATCATAAAATTAAATTATAATAATAATAAGACTTTTAGCATCCTATTGATAATATATTAAATTTCGCAATTTTAAATATACAAAAGAAACATCTTACGTGTTTTCCAAATTAAAGATTGAAAATTTAGGACTCCATTTGAAATTGTTTTACAGATCACTAAAATATTCAGCTTCAAATCAGAGAAAAATTAAATTAAACATACTGATTTTTTTCTATTATTTTCAAATACTGAGTTGGTATATATGTGTATTAACAAATCTGTGGATAAACATGCTGGGAAAGAAAAAAATACCCAAAAATTTTAAACATTTTTACAATATACATCAATAACAGCTTTTACAGGTGACAATATCCGGAGCAAATCCGAATATCTTCATATATTTACATCCCAAATATAAAAAAGGTATGACTAATATAAACAAAATGTATGGCAGCAGTCAAGACTCATTCTAGCAGCGGCCGGGCAGGAATAGTTGAGTCGCCGAGCAGTATTAGTTCGGTCCAGAGTTCGAATCTCGGCAAACGGGCTGGCTGCATGAGCCTTTTCATGGATTTCTCCATGTGTATCGTTGTACGAAACATTTCCCTTCAAACTCCTCTCGGGACATAACTCGCTTTAGTGAATACGATTGTGTGCGTGGCAGCAAATAATAATAATAATAATAATTATATATATATATGTGTGTGTGGGATGTTGTATTTTAGAGGTTCGCAGTCGTGGTAAGTTCCACTTTTTTGTTATGGTCGAAGCAGTGATAGATGTGATGCACAATGCAGAAGCGTAATACATTTCGTGAAATCTTAGAAGAACAAAAAATACCACAACATGTTGGATAACCACAACATGTCTTTATTTCTTGACGGCTGGGCTGTTCAAGCGTCACACTGTGTAGCAGACCATAATGGTGCAATCTGCTCCCCAAACGTTTTAAGTATGCACAAACATTTTCTTTTTAAAAAAAAGAGAAAGAAGGCGCAGCGAGAGACATAGTTTATTCAAGCAGCAGCAGGCGAGCTAAAGTAATGCGTAGTAACTGCGGTTATACTGTAGGCGGAAAGTCTTTGTGTTAATCCTGGGCAGCGAGGGAACTAAAGACTTTGCGAGTCCAGAGCAATTGCAGGCCAAATATGACATAACATGCTGCAGCTTGGCGAAAAATAGTGCAAAGCGTATCATTGAATCAGGAGGAGATTTTGTTCGGTAAAATTTATGAATTTACGGTCTATTGCCAATTGGTTCATTGGTAGGAAGAAGGCATTTAATAGAATTATTCACTAAATTATAATAGCTTAAATCGCAAGACTTCCATTTATTTTAAGCAAAAAATGATTGGAAATCTTGGGAACCGGAAATCACTGGTTAATCACACGAATCTTTATTACTTGACAATTCTTATCAACATATCGTATTATATGAAATAATGAAATGAGACCATTTTTTATCCTACAATTTGAAATACGCAGTTAAATTTTTTAAAACAATGTAGAATGTCAATACACGGAGAAACGTGGCTTCAACACCGAACAAGCAGAAAATGAGCGATGCGATAAGTAACTGGCAATATCTGTGATCTCAGAAATGCTTTGTTTGAGATCTGAATGATGACTGGATAAAAGTTCACAGCTTTGCGAATTTCTGCAGGGAACGAGTGAAGTAAAATAGGTACTCATTATTGAAAAGGGTATATACTTCAACTGAAAATTAGAATTTAAAGGTTGTACTGTCAAATTTCGTTAGATATTTTATATTTTACATATTTAGTATAATTTTGTTTTTACTTTTGCATTTGAGCTTGAAAGTTAGAGTATAAAGGATATCTCTTCTAAAGTAAGCATCCCGGTCAGTTTAATTATGTTCTTAGTGAGAAATTTAATTTTGCAGATCATTTGCTTTTTATTTTGTTTAACAGGATTATTTTGGCTTCAATGGATTAATGCCTTTATTTTGATAGAATATTGATTGTGACTTCTGATTTGGATCTAACAAATAATTTGATGCTTACTTGGAAGTAAGATGAAACACTTTCTCTTAGTTTATTTGTTATTAATTGATGGTAGATTGATTTACCGCCTTGATAAGTCGATTAATCTGCAAACAATGATAATAGCTACTTTTTCATACATAAAATTTTTACTTATGAATAATGATTTTGGTATTTTTTGCGATTAAGATTTTTCTTAGCAGATTGTTAGGTTTTGAAAGCAAAGGAAGTCTAAAAAATACAAATTTTAAAATACTACTTCAAATTCTGAATAAAAGTTTTTTTTCTTTCATGGTTTTAAATTGAATTTCTCTTCCCTGGAGACGGTATATGAAAAGTTTTCTTATCATAAATTATTATGAATTACTAGTTTAGATATACATATAAACACCTAACACTATCTAAATGCAATGCCAGTCAGCTGAATGCGCCCACATTGCACACTTCTCCTCGCCTTTTGTAATATAAGATAAATGCGATTAGAATTATCTGCATTATTATTATCCAATGAAATGCTTAGAATATATTTTCGTAAATTCGTTATAAAAATAAAAATGGCAGAATTTCTTGCTTTTGAAATTTGCTAGAAAGTTTCCAAAACAATTCAAATATTTTGTTTGTGAAAACGAAACTGAATACAAACAGTTTTAAGCTTTTTGATAGCGAAGTTACAGTTGAGTCAACATGGGCTATTTTTCTAATAAATACTACTCTCACTTCAGAGGCATCATCATAAACCTACTGCAGTGATATTTTGTCGAAATTCATAATCTAAAAATAAATTCAATAAAGATTTCAAAGTGAAGTTTGTTATTAAAGTTCGTTCGATTAGAGCCAGTAATGTTTAAACAAAATTCATAGGCTAAAACTAGTTAGTCTCCAAAAGAAATTCAAAAGTAAATTATAACGGGGATATTTTACTAAGTTACTTATACTGATGTCACTCAACACATCCGGTAAACACTACGTGCTACAAACGTTAACATGCTGAATTGCTTGAAAGTATTCAAATAACCCGATAAAACGTTTGCAAGACTGGAAATATTCTAGTAATTAGCTGAAATAACGAGTGATAAATTTTAGAACAGCAACAATGTAAAAAGTTTGACCTGAGTCTCTGGGTAGCAGTTAACGCAAATGGATGACACATTAACGAGAGTTATAGCGGATGCAGTATTACTAAAGTCCCTCTCCTGGAAAATGGATGATGAGAATTTTATAATTATCTTTTCCTCAATATAGATAATTTTCACTGAATTCGACTGTTGGGGGAGCACGAGTATATAATTTTCAGCAGTTCAAGTATTCTAAAAACACTAAAAATGTTTTAATTTTAATAATCGACAATAGCTTAAGAATTCCAAATATATCTTCAAATTTCATGAAATTGTCCTTTTATTCTTTAAATTGCGGTATTAAGGAAAACATTAAGGATATTAGAATAGTTTACCGTTTTCCAGGTAGACTGCAATTACTTTGATTCTCAGATATTTCAAGTAATAAAACTAAAAGAGAGTAGGATGAAAAGGAATAATATATTTTTAGTATTAGAATGCAAGTTTCCAAAATAGATAAAATTGTTATGGGAAAGAAATGCTCAAATGTTTCAATATGTACTAAAGTCACGTTTTGTACGTGGGATATTAAAAAATTAAGGAATTAAGCTCTAGTTCAATTCCTAGAACTTACAGAAACGCTATTGACCAACGTCAAGTCTTGATATGTTTACGCAGTTATCTTGTGCAACGTTATTTAGTCCGATGCGGTTGTTTGACTTGTAGAGGACCATTTTCATAACACTCTTTTTACAACTTTGGAAGATGCGAACAGCAATGTTTTTTTTTTGCTTTATGGAAGGAGGGAATGAAAACTTCAGAAATTGTTTAACGTCTTCGAAGAGTATTCTGTTCTCACGTTTGAAAAATCTTTATCGGATGTTCGATTTGCAAATTTAACCATGCCATGAAAAAGGCCATCTAAGGAGATACCGAAACTGTTATATAAGGATGGCTTAAAAACCAACTGAGAAAACTGGCTTAGAAAAACGAGTTGTTTTTTGCGGAAGGGGGGCTAATTGTTTACAATTAAATGGAGAATAAATTGAAAGCTGCACTTTAATACTGAAAATTGAAGCAAAACAAATTATACCGAAATTCCCAGAATTTTGAAAACAGCCCTCGTACTTTAGTTAAAATATTTTTATAAGGACAGAAGAATAAAAAAAATAGTTTATATTAGATTTACAGAATCACAAATAGTTTAGAGATACGTAAAAATAATTTTTGCAAATTTCAAGGAAATTATGGTTTTTTCAGATCCGTCCCTGATCTCCTAAAATCTATAATGTCTCTCATTTCTACAAATACTATGCCCATCAATCAGTGTTCAAGAATAATATATTTATGAGCTTAACCTTAAGCACTAGTGGTCCATTTAGGTTGAGTGAGCACTAGTAGTCGGCATTAAAACGTTAAGTACTAGTCGACGACTCCTCAGCCAACGTGTTGATGACCTTATTGCTTTGCTTGTTTTCCACTTGTGCAACATGGGTGCCAATCAGCTTCCCCATGGAGAGTTCTCCACGAAGGTATTCCTTTCGTTAGACAGATAACCCTCTGTACTTTTCTGTAGTCAAATAATCTAAACTAGCTTATCCATTGAGATTATTTTGATCAAATATCACATTAGAAAAATGACAGCTTTTGTGATTGAAGAACATTAATACACTGCTCGACATTGAAAATGCAACACCAAGAAGGAGTGGTCAGAAATTATGCAAATTTCAGAGTAGACGCATGTCACTGAGTTATGCGAATGATGTGAAATGCGCATCTCTCCGACGCACGTAAAGTAAAATATAAGGGAAGTAACGTGCAGAATGGGCAATATTCGTGTCGTTATTTCTGCCAGAAGAATTATCAAAGAAAGTTGGTTTTTGTCCCGGAGGATACGTGTTATAATTGACAGTTGAGAGCAGAGTCTGAACACCCGTGCGGCTTACTTAGACTATTCGGGTACAGATTCCGCAACTATCCAGGATACGTGTTATAGGAGAGAATGCCAGCCCGCGGTGAACGAAGGCACTTCCAGCAGATAGACGATTTTATGACGGGTATGGGAATCGGACTGAGAAGGGCGGGTTGGTCCGCCCTTCTCAGTGAGAGGGCGGGTTGGTTACGTCAAATCGCAGCTGATACCCACATGGACGCGAGCACGGTGCATCCCTATGGCAAACATGGTTGGAGCAAGAGAAGATGGGAAGAAGGAGGGGTGCAGGTGCAGCCAGAGTGACGTCAGCACGCGTGGATCGACGCATCCGCCGATAAGCTGTTGCGGCTCCGCAAGTCCCTTGTACCGCGATTCTGCAGCATCTGCAAGATACCCTGGATGTTCCCGTGTCGACAAGAACCCTTTCCCGCCCATTACTTCAATGTGGACTGCATTCACATCGTCCGTTAAGAAGACTGCCATTGACCCACAGCATAGACGCCAACGTTTAGAATGGTGCCGGACTGGAGCGATGGGGATGACAGAATGGAGAAACGTCGTGTTCTCAGATGAGTCACGCTTCTGTTTATCCAGTGACAATCACCGCATACGAGTGTGGCGTCGACGTGGAGACAGATCTAATCCGTCAGTAACTGTGGAACGCCCAATCGCGCTACAACATGGCATAATGGTTTGGGGCGCTATTGCCTACGATTTCAGGTCACTTCTAGTTCGTATTCAGGGCACTATGACGGCCCAACGATAGTTGGATAATGTACTGCGCGGCCGGTGGCAATCCCCTACTGTCAGGGGCTGCCTAATGCAATTTTTAAGCAGGATAACGCCCAACCACAGAGTGCTCGCATCTGCCAACATGTTCTGCAAGGTATACAGATGCTTTCCTGGCCACCGTACTCTCCTGACCTGTCATCAATCGAATATGTGTGGGATGGGATTGGACGCCGTTTGCAGACTCTGCCCGTGCCTCGTTCAGAAGACGAACTGTGGCAAATGGTTGAAAGGGAATAGAGAGCCATCCCTCAGGACACCATCCGTACTCTTATTGACTTTATACCTAGACGTGTTTCTTCGTGCATCGCTGTCCGCGGTGGTCCTACATCCTACTGATCCGACGCAGTTCTCGCTCTGTAATCTGAGCATCATTTTGAAATACAGATCACTTATTGCTGCTTGCTGTCTCTATCTTTTTTCTAAATTTCATCACTTTCTGACCACTCCTTCTTGGCGTTGCATTTTCAAAGTCGAGCAGTCTAACAGGAAAAGAAAAGGTGGAATATATGATGCTAACTATCATTTAAACAAATACAGTGGTACCTCAGTATACATTCGCTTTGGATTGCGCCTGACTAGGTATACGTACTGGAGAGAATTATTTTTATTACGATATTTGTTTGGAATACGACTCCAACTCAATGTGTCACCGCTCATCGAGTTCAAGTAGTTCATCTGCTACATATTTTATCTCTTCCGAGACAATGCTATGACTGTTCATAAGCATCAGTATGCATATTACTACTATTTAACAAACAACTCGCACTTAACGCCGAATTTTGAAATGATTTTGACACATTGTCGCGTAAATGTTTGGTAAATGAATTAACAATCAGTTTTAGGAAATTAATTTGAAGAGTCAAGGAACGAAGAAATGATTAAGATTATCGTTGAAGTAAAAAAAGAAGTTATTGAAAAGTGTGATGATTGCATGCGTATTTGAGTCTTGGCTACTGTGCATTGCACACACTACTGCACACTACTGTATGCCGAGTAAGATGGTGTCTCTGACTGGAAAAAGCAAAGATGCTATTGAAACAGCTAACGTTGGCAAAGTGGGTAAAATTAATTAAAATTGATGATACAAGAGCTACAACAATTTTTATATAATTTCACTAAAATTATTTACATATATACAAAATTCATAACAGTATTTGCCATGTTTCCTTGTTACTAAAAAGAGACACAAAAATATTAAAAAGATGTACTTTCATTAAGACATTGAATTTCCATAATAACTCGCGTATTTTTCTTTCTGCTTTTACGAATTTTTTCCCTTGAAACCTTGAAAACACAGTAGGAGAATTATGCGATTTATGTTATTTCTGATAAGTTAAATTAAAAATTTAACTGATCTGAACAAACACAGATCAGAGATGTTAGAGCATGTTCAAAAATTGCTTTTGATCTGAATAGCAGAAAAGCACTTACGAATAGTATGATGTGCAGAGTTTTATTTGTGTACAGCACGCATTTTCCTACTGCATTGGTAATTTAGTATTAAATAATTTTATAATAAGATAGTAGATTAATTATTTTCTTTTTTTTTCCTATTGGAATTGCTTGTTCTGTATACATCCGATGATCTCTAACGGATTAATGACTTAATATCCAGATAGCACTAGATTATTATACATCACTGCACTAGGTTATCTCCAGTAATTCCAACATCTTATTTAGAAACTTGATACTTACTATTTATATTAACAATATAGTTAGCAAGATGAAGTACATATTTAAAAATAATAATTTCGAAAATATGAGTGCTCTTTGAAATTAAGAATATAGTAATATTGATCTGTCTATTCAGATCAGTTAAATTTTTATTTTAACTTATCAGAAATAACAATAACTCAATTTTACATCAAGGTAAGTAGCGAGATACTGGCGAAATAGCGCCAAGCTGTCGATGGTTTTGGCTACTAATTTTTGTTGCAAAATTTGAGGAAATACCGCTAAAATTCGCAAACTTGGGGACCATTTGGAAACATTTTGGTCCAATCCATGTATAACTGTAACTGCTGCGCCTCCTTATGTGTAACTGTAATTGTCTTGTGTTTAACAATCTTAGTAGTAATCTTAGTTTAGTATATAACACTTAGTAGTGGTAAGTACTGATTGTACTCTGTCATACTGAGGAGGAGCTGTACGAATACTTTTGTGAAAAGTTCCAAAAACATAAAGTGTTCTTTTGAATAAAATAAATTTTATCAAGATTAAATCAAACTTTATCATCGATTCCGTGTGTATTCAATCCATTACGAACGCGTACGCGCGTAACAACGCATTACGTTTCGTCAAAATTATGATTCGTAGACATTTGGTATGATTTTTAAATTCATATAGTACTGTATTTGAATTTGTTAAAGAGAACTAAGATATTTCTGCACGTAATCATATTATTACTGAAGTTTCAACGAAAATTCTTCAGATATTAAATTACAATTGATTACAATTTTTTCACCTAATTTCCCTTCTCTCGTGTTAGTTTTGCAGATTATGCCACATTATTTAATAATAGCACTATCGCCTGTATTTTATCATTGTTACTGAAAGATATTGCACCCATATTTAGTTAATTAGATAAACGTTTACAATTTGGTGCCCTTGTTTCTTAGTGATTCTTTTTTGACGCCAAGATACGCGCGAAGAAGGCACAATTTCAAGATGGCCACTACACAAAACCAAAATAAGAAGTCAGAGAGTCTCACAAACTCGGCATTACGCACTGCCTTGACTTTGTCCCTGTACACATCGATCTATTTTCAATTAAAAAAGTCAGGAGAATGATGACGTCATATCAGGTTAAAACAAAGTTACGGTAACCTTAAGGTGACGATAATGGTAGCTAAAACCAAGTTAAAGTTATCATAATAACCAGAAATGGGGTTCCATCGCCAAAATTGAAAAAAAAAATTGTCGCCAGTCGAAAGGGCACCCAGTTCTACACTAGAGCCTTTAATTCTTTTGTAAGTAGTGAAAGCATATGAATCAATAATGTATTTAATAATTAATAAGTAAATTAACCTTCTGTAGTGCTTTGAAGAAATATATTGTGTTATCCTCTTCAATAACAGATTTTATTTAAGTTCAAATGCTACATTAAAAATCGTTGCGTAATGTTTAATTTAATGGATATATTATTTTTATATCTTAAATAATTCCTTGTCTTCCGTCAACTCCTCCTGAGATGCAGATTGAGTGAGTTTTAAATAACGAGTAAGAATCTGATTTATTGGGCAAGTATTGGCAAGTTTTGACAGGAGTGCTTAAACTGCTAATTCTTTGTGTTCTGCTGATTGTTGGCAATTCTCGGCCTTTGACTTTACTTGAAGTTACCAGAGCCGTGCTAAGATATTTTTTCACCTGAGGCAAAAAGGTAAATGCGCGCCCCTATATATATATATATATATTAAAATGGAAGGAAAAGACGGAGCAGCGTCCATGCGTAATAGCTATGTAAGATAAAGAAACTTGCAGTCGAGGTGGTTTTAATTCCATTTTTATTTCCCAGTTGACGTTCGTGGCCACAATCATTTGACACTCTATTTGTGCCTATTCAATAACATTTACATTTTTTGATATTATTGAGCTAGGAGGCGAGAAGAGCGAAATTACGTTCGAGCAGCGCAGAAAGAAGCAACTGAAGTGCTTAGTTAGCCAATATGGAAGCACACGAAGCTAAAAGTTTTGTGAGTTGAAATAGCAGCGCAGAAAGAAGCAACTGAAGTGCTTAGTTAGCCAATATGGAAGCACACGAAGCTAAAAGTTTTGGTTTGAGTTGAAAGGTTCAGTTTCCAATTATTACGTCATCAGCGTTGCGCAGGCCATGCAAAATGGAATGAGCCAGAAATGACTGAATCCAGAGACGTTATTACGATTTTTAAAACAGAGAGAGAATTAAAGGGAATTAGGGGTTAGTTTAAATTATAATTTTGATTTACATATTTTTTATCTTACATATATATATATATATATATCAAAATAGCTGTATTTGGATTAAACAAAAGTAACTGTATTAAATGAAATATCATAATCGTAGTTTTATAAATTCAGAAAAATTATATATTCAATTATTTATAACTTTCAAATGAAAATGATAAAATAAATAAGAAATAACATTGAAATACACATTGCATTAATTTCCAGATTTTCTTGCAATTCTTCCTATTGTTTTATTAATTTAAGTTTGTCGAAGCTGATTTTAATAATAACTGACAAATTTAAAAACACAGTTAAAGCAATTTTCGAATTCGCATAGCCTGTTTGGCGCTCCTCTTAGTGATTCACCTGAGGCAAGTGCCTCACTTGCCTCAACCTTGTCGCAGCTCTGGCAGTTAACCTGAATGTGTTAACTCAAAAAATAGGATTTTAGACTCCAATTTGTATTTTGTAAATAATTGAACTACCGTTGCAGCTCGCAAAATGTGGTTAGTATTTTTTTTTCTTTTTACATTTTACTTTTTTTTAAATTCAACGCGTACATATAAATTTTTATTAATGCTATTAAAACCTTGCGTTATTAGAATTTAAGTTGAGGAGGTTAATTCATCACTAATTACGCAGTACAGAAATTATTTATGATTAGGGTATTACTCTACAACTTGAAATTAACACTAAATAAATTAAGTTTTATCAATCTCATAAACTTCACTTCACTTGCAAGTATGAAGATACATTTGTCTATTTATTATTCCGATTAAGCGCTACTACATTTGCCAATATGCATATCACGATATAGCAGAAAATGAATTTGTTATAAAAAGTAGCATAAGTAGTGATACGTAACTTAAAGTGGAAATAAAAAAGGCTAACGTATTGATCATCAAGTTTACGTCATTGCAGATTATTCCGTTGTGCATCAATAATATGATTTACTTTAGAATAAATATTAAATATTTATACAATCCCACAAATAATTACTGACGGTCTATAACGCAAGAACTACTAACTAAGCAAAAAGAAGCTTTAGTGTCACATATCGTTAGAGTTTCTCCATTTTAATTCTTTCTCCGAATGACTAATGTGTAATGACGAGTTCTACCCTCCTTCGGGAGTTATGTATTTTTGTTTTCTGCAGCAAAATTTTATTTCTTTTTTTTTAATTTAAAAAGCTGAGATTTTAAAGTTAAAGAATCGGGCTGAGGGAATCTACACGATGGATGAGTTACTACACTAGAGAAACGAAAAAACAAAAAATCATTCGAATGTGTCTTAGAAATTAATTATGCATTCTATCGACTGTCTTGTTTTTATTATTATTATTTATGAGTGAAGAACAGCATTGTCGGTGCCTGGAAAATAAAAGAAGAATTAAATAAACAAAAGAAGTGCATAAAAGCACTCTCTTCGAATTATTATCGTATTTCTTTTCTTTTTAGTCAGAAGTCTCCTGAAGAAAGATTTAAAAAAATACAGGAACATTACACAAAATGAATAAAAAGTAATAAAACAAGAATCTTGTGCTTTCCAGAAGAATGTAAATAGTTTTTTCTTTCGTATATATAAGAATTCATGTTATTCATTTTTTTCTTTTTTTCCCTTCTTTTCTCTTTTTTCCTTCTTTTTTCTAGAATTGTTTACGAAGTGAAGACCTCTAGTCGCTGAAGATAAATGGTATCAGAATGCAAAGCTGCGTAGTTTCTTTCAGATGTTTTCAACAACTGCAATTAGGACACAGTAAATTAGACATTATAAAATAAGAAAATACACAAGCAAAAACTGGGCCACGAAATTTCATTTTAAAGATATAAATTTAGATCAAGACATTAAAAAATTTCTATCTGAATTTTATCTAAAATTACTTCATTGAAAATCTGAAAAGAATAGCTTCTGTATTCTAAGATAGTTTAAATGGGATTACGATCATTCTAAATGTATACCACCATAATTCAGAATATACCTAAGTAGCCTATGGTAGGGATAGTGTGTCTTATATTTCTCCCACCGCGCTGAGATGTTCTAACGATAACTTGAGGAACTTGATTTTCAGATGCTCTGAGGATTTCTCAATTTAATATCTTGTGAATGTATTGCTTAAATCTGTAATTCTGAAATATATGGAGATATTCTGAAGATGTCAACTTTTCAGCTGTGGTGAAGACTTTCCTGCCAGAGCTGGATTAATCAAGTAAAATATTCACGTGGTTCGATCATTAGGGAAATGAAAACCACAAAAATGACTGAAGGAGAGGGGCACCACAAAAATTTCTCATTGCCGGTTTTACCATGAAATTAAGACCAAGAAAGATGGACTAGGAAACAACACAGCAATTAAAACATATGCGATAAAAACTTGGACAGACTTCTGCATAATTAGAAAAAAGACATTCGAAGGGAGACTTGTAGAAAGACATAGCCGAACTGAGCATAAACTTTATTGCTAATAACCTAATTATCGAAACTATATTTTTTATTACACATGATCATTAACACAATGCGCATACCATAATTTTATATAGAATATCACATTTTAAAATAACTGCGTAGTTTAGTATTTTTACACTGAATTGAAAACAACAATAATAATAATAGGTAAAATAAGAATAGAAAACAATTATAATAACAGATAAATAAGGATTGGAAACAATAATAATAATAGATAAAATAAGAATAAAATGATTCACTGTTAAATATAAGAAACAAGTTTCAAAATGAGAAAAGCTGATGATAAAACGAAAGTCGCAGAATAGCTTGATGTACAGCGAGCGAGTTTCGAACTCACGACCTTTCCCTTTGGAATCCAGAGCTCTCACCACTAAGCTATCTATGATAGCACCTCTCCGCGTCATTGCAAAGGCCATTTAATTAATATTCAATAAATGATAGTATGGCCAAGATTGTAACTGTTCTCGAAAATTTCGTAGCTGTATTTTATTGTATACTCTTTCAGCGTCAACTGCTTTATTTTAGAAGTTGTTATTTTTTTTTAAGTTAGTTGTTTATGTATTTGATAGTGATAGTGAGTTACTTATAGAGCTTCTTGTTACAGATGATATAGCAAAAATTTGTTATAAATAAGAAGAATTTTGTAAGGCAGAGAATTTGATTTTGTAGAAGTTGTAATTTATTTAAATTACTATTAGTAACGGTGTTCCATACAGGTGAAGCACTTGGATATGCTGGTCGTATCACTGCTTTATAAATATACAGTTTTTTTCCCTTTAATGAGAATTTGTAATTCATACCAATAGATATGGTTTGAGAAATCTGAGGATGCCGTAAGCAAAGCTGATGATTTTATTGTTGTGGGCCTGTTACGACCTCTTCAAACAAAAAGTCATCGGTATGTGGTTCTGATGCCATACTGAAAAGTATAAGCAAGAGATTTTTTTTCCGATTATGACGCGTGATTAGAAGTCAGTCAGTTATTGGCTGTTCGTTCACATCGCGGACGAAAAAGCTGAACACGAGCGAACTATGTTTTACGTCTTCTACGTAATGCGAATTTACGCCGTAAAAAAAGCGGCAACTACGTCGAGAGCGTACTCGTGTATACGGGCCTTAAATGTGCATCCACTGTGTTTCACGTTGACTCCTATCGAAATATAAAAGTAATGTAAACAAAGTCAAACAACAGTTACACTGTGAAGAGCGGGAGAATGTTTGAAGTGAATCGAACTATTCAAACTCTTTAGTGAATATTGTTCACCATTATCATTTATAACTTAGTGCTTTCATTGTTAACGAGGTTTATTCTCCGGTTATTTATAATGAACTCTTTGTGTTTCGAATAGTTATTTGATTCAAGTGTTCAAATAAACGTATTCTCCAGTTTAAATTGTTAGAAAATGAAAGTATATTGTGAGTACTTCTGTGAGTTATGATACCATTGTTTTTCTTTACTGCTTTTTTTAACTGCTGCCGTTGAACTTGTTTTAGAAAATAAAAGCTAAATTACATCTTAAAGAAAAGGCCGCAAGAAATTCCACAAACAGAAATGCTTAAATTATGCTCGGTTTTCTCATTGTCTGAACCGATGTACTAACACTTGGACCACTTGAGTACAGGCAAGGAATGTTATGATTCCTTAGTCCCTATGGGATTAAAATACGAATTATAAAGTCAGGAAGAGAAACTCAGTATTCAAATTTAGCACGTTTATAATTATGTCAAAACCACAAGTAACTGAATTAAAACTATCAATGACACTGCTACGACTGTTGGTTCTACTCTTGTAAGAGTAAATCAAATTTACCCTCTAAATAAGTCCTCTCTACCTTCTAACAACTGATAAGTCGAAAGCACAAATACTTGGTATTCTTGCAACTTGGTACTCCCCTGATTTCTGGAAGGTGCAGTATATAAAACTTTGGTACCCAAGTATTAACGCAATCACTTGGCGCAATTAGGCGATTTCTTACAGATGAAGTTAAAAGTTACTTTTCAAGTGCAAACTGGCGATTTTTGTAACGTGTTTTTAAAATGATAGTTGAATTTCGATAACTTTTTTTTAAAAGAGTGATGAATCATGAATATTTATCATAAAACACTCTTCAGTATATAAGGTATTTCTCCTGCTTCTTTACATGTCTACGGGATGTAGTGGTCAGCACGCTCGACGCGTATTCAAGAGTTCCGTGGTTCGATTCCGTGTTAGGGCATTGCTCATTTTTCATCACTCCTGCTTGAAATTAACCTAATGTCTCTACAGTGGCGCCTGAACTAAAAAAGATGGTGGATGACGATTCTGCATCACCAGGATTTGGCGATTGGGTTCCCTAATCACCATATGTTTAATTATTAAATATTAATTACTCGATACATTCAAAAATAAACCGCATTTATCGCGAAAAACCTTCTGTAATTTTTTCCGCTGCTTTTTCCATTTACACATCGGTCTGTTTTTGTTTAAAAAACATCAGAGAATACCGCAAACGTAGCATTGTGCATCATTTATTCACCAAACGCATCTCTCCATTCGATTCACCCTTTAGCGATTTTAATGAAAAATACATTGTTTCTGCAAAAATGTTATCCGAGTTTCTTCTGTTGCTGAGCAATTCCATGTATTTTGAAACTGAGTACATATTTTAAAAATGAGTTTAATGCAAAAAATATTTCAGTTTGTCTATAAAAACGTTTGCAAATCGGTTTATTACAAAAAAAATGCATGCGAAAATAGCTATGTTATTTGACTGAAGTATTGTAATGAGCGTACTTACCTGAAGAATGGTTAGGCTTTTGGTTGATAAAGTTCAGCAATTCTAAAACTTAAAAGAAACAAACAAAGTTTATGTTATTATTATATTTACAGCACTAAGATATACAATATTTTAATTCTTACAGTTAAATCCCTTTGGGAGAATGTCATTGATGCCCAAGCAAAACATAAGTGCTAAATAGATGTATGCCATAAATATGCAGAAAAAAGCCAACATTTTAATAGATATCTAATTTACACAAAAACGAAACTGTTGGGCGCAATTTCAGAACAGTATACCCCACGAGTTTAAATCACTGAAATTGTAGTAAAATGCCATAATGTGGCTTATTACATATATTTTTCGCCATTATGCAGCCCTTAAGGAGGGAATTTCTTAACCGCTAAATTAAAAAAATTTCACTCTCCGTTTCTTTATAATGATAATTTGCACATGAGCTGTAAGTTGAATTGGGAGTATTTCTAACAGTTAACGAGTCTTTATGCTTGTAGAGCAAATATTTTTGCCTGCGAAATGAAAAGGACATTTTTTATGGTTGCAATTACATAAGCATCAATTGCAGTTATTCAATTACAATACCCATTACAATTCAATTACAACACCCATACAGTTACATAGGGATCGACATAAATGCCATCACATGGTCGCCGTTTTTCGACTTTTGTCGATTTCGAGCAAAATTTGGAGACAAAACAAAACTACCGCCAGCTTAACAATATCTCTCTTATTTAGGGCGATAGCCATTTACTCAGTGTTAAATAGACTTCTCCTTGTATTCTTATTTTTCCAACAGAGCAATATCTCTTTCAAGCATTCCTGTTTCATTATGCAAAAATTACTAAAATTTCACATTTAATTTGTTGAAATAGTTATTTACATGTGTACAAATTTCGTAACAATACTCTTTCTGAAATCGGTACTTTTGTATGAATTAATACTTCCACCGTAAATATGTTGGCAGCTTTTGCGAGGAAATACATTAGTACTTAGGTGTTATACCATTGCCCACGAACCTTTCACCAAGCAGGGCGATTTAGGGCCATTTGTGGATAAGCGAGACGTAATATCACGCTCATAACATCTGTACCTTCCTTTCAGGCAACCCCGCCTGATTTTCTATACACCGCGTTTTCCTTTTAAGGGAAAGAATTTAAATTAACTTAGTACTGTACTTTTTCTTGTATTCTGAAAACAATTATTAAAATTTGCGAGCTCCCTTCTAATGAACAGCAAACAGTATATTAAAGAACGCAAGAGAAACACGCCGACGTGGAAAATAAAACAGGCAAATCGGCAGCCTTGTATTCGGCTTAGATTTTATAAAATCCCAATCGATTTCGAGGGTCAAACGGGTCCGCCCTTCTTTAGGAGCAAAAGATTCTGCTAAAGCGAGAAAGCGTTTGTCGATCATATTTATAACCTACAGGCGACCAGTGGAACAGCCGTCATTGACTAAACAGGATAAACTTTTGCGAATGTGAAAAGCTTCAAGAAAAGCGAATTCCCTAATAGAAAAAGTTGTCTAGATAATTTTAGCATAACAAAATCAAAATTGTGATTGAATTTCCAACTATGATTAGCTATTGAAGATTTGTTAAATGCTAAATGCTTTCAAACTTCTACTAACTTAACCCCTCACTTTTCGTTACTATTTCTGCCGACAGATGGCGCAATCGGCTCTTCCACTGGTCACCTGTAAGGTATAAATATGATCGACATTTGCTTTCTCGCTTTTGCAGGATTTTTTGCTCTTGATGAAGGGGGACCCATTTTGCCATCGAAATCGATTGGGATTTTACAAAATCTACGCCGAATGCAAGGTCGTCGATCTTCCTGTTTTATTTTTCACGTCGGCGTGTTTCTCTTGCGTCTTCACTCGAATTTTCCCTGACTGGCTTTTTTTTTCATTAAACAACCATACACCTATTTAGACTACCATTTGAATCAATTCCAGCGTGAAGAAAGAAAACTAGCTGTTTGATCTACATAGGGAAAAACGAGCTGTAGAAAAGTGTATTTATTCCCGAAGCAACTTAAAATACATAACTTTTTATAAATACACTTTCAACGATAGGATACAGAAAGTAGTTAGAAACCAAAAGTCGTAATTAAAATTCCATTACGAAATCTCGTATCATCTCGAAATCTTTAATCGAGTCGACATAGGATATTAACTCAACTTTCCGCTTCTCATTTCTCTTCCAATTTCTTCCGCCATCGTTATTATTATTCTTCTGCCATTTAAAATTTCCTGATCTAATTTTGAAAAACCCGATATTCTAGGTAGAGGTGGCGGATAATCACATAATCGAAGTCGCATTTGCATTTTAACGATGTACGAAACGCACCGGTTTCCAAGCACTTCCTCCGAAAGACATTTTTAGCAAGCATTAATTTGGCGTAGAATGTTAAAAGACTACCATAAGGAAGTTTCATCATAAGGTACGATCATTTACCTGCTCAAGAATTCCTATGATGCAAAATTACGAATAATAAATCATTTGGTTAACCGACGCTGTCAGATTAGTTAAAAAATGCATTGCATATAATAATAAAATTCTTTTTCGTGTTAGGGTTTCAAAAAGTAGTACTTCGAAAGTAGCAAAAAACATTAAGATTGATAAGATGATAAAAACTATATAAAATAGTCAGATATATACAGCATAAAGGAAAAAATCTGTACTAACATAAATCTACTTATTTCAATTTTTGAAAAATAAACATTCATATTGCTGAGACATCCTAAAAAAGATTTATTATTTTACTCTCCCTGAGGAGAGGGGGGAAACATAAATAAAAAAGTACTGTATTTATTTCTTTTTGTCCATATTTTTGCATTCTTTCATTTATACATTTAAAATTTTATTTTAATTCTATTTCGTAAAACGTGTAAGGAATTTTATTTAGCCAGTTATTATAATTTCAGTCTTTACTACAACTTGAGCAAATGACTAGCAAGTATTTAAAGTGAGGTGCTGACAGCTCGAGTGCGTTATGTTGTTAGTTTCCTACCAGTTCTAATAGCTTCAAGTACTCCGTTCTACGTTTTCTCGCTGCCGACGTTTTGCTTCCTACGCACCAGTACAGTAATGAGTCAGCTTCTAATATAGTAATACATTGTGTAGTCTTTGACTACTTTTCTATGTTTAATTTAAATTTAACTCGTCTGTTTAGTTGCATCACTACGAGTTGTGATTACATTGTATCACAAGATAGTGTCTTGTCACGACTTTGTCGTTGTCTCCGACATAGCGATAATTTGCTTCACATCTCTTTGGGTTATTGCGCTAAATAACATAACAAGAACAAGTGTAATCCTATAAGTGGTGTTCGAGTAAATTACGGATCATATTTCAAGATTAAGTAACATTTAGGTTGCTTTCCCTCCCCAAGTTTGCAGGCTCCACCGGCATCAGAAGTGCAGTGGAAGGTTTCAGGTCAATCCTAGACATTATTCGACCTTCAACGAAACCAGTCGTTATATTCGATGGTAGAAGTTCTGTAGTAAAATCTGTCAGAGTAGTCAGGGGTGCTGAAATATAGAGGATACAATCCCTCTAGAAAGAAAAGAATCCCTCTTAGATTCAGTTAAATAGAGTGTTTGTAAAACATTTATCCATTCCAATGATTCGAATTCTGCTAAACAATGTATCATAAATGCATTTAGACAGAGGGGCGCAAAATAGTTTTTTTGGAAAAAAAAATTGGGAAACCCTTTAAATCTTAGAAAGTGCTTGGTGTAGAAGGAACGAGACTGATCGCTGCCAAAGGCAAATATTGTGAACGCGTAGGGAGATTATCCTAAACACACGCAGATGAAAAATGAATACCAGAAGGTTGTTTTTTCGTAGCGAAAAATCCACAGGAGAATGCAGTATTGAGGATGGATTTCTTAAAGGCAGGGGCGAAAACTGATTTTCAGGAAGCTATTGTGCAGTTCCAAAGCAACAAAATGGTGTAAAAAGACGTCCGGCCGCCGGCATTGGACTGGAAAGAACTGAACAAGGACGAGCCCGATAAATTGGAACAAACGGTAAGAATGTTTTGATGTTTATTTGTGATGCCCAAGAACTCACTCAGGTGGTATATCGCACAACAGAAACTGGAATCCTACTCCTCCTGTCGAGCAAAACCCTACCGCTATGATAAGATCAAGAAATAAATAGTATAGTAAAATATTGCAGAAATGCTTGTAAGGTTTATCCTAATTATATTAACAGTTATTTTATGCATCCTTCTTATCATTTCTATTTTCAGTTTAATGTTCTACCAGAATGTAGTTTCAGAAAGCGTAGTATTTAAGTCGATGTTTCACTGACTTCGGGAGAGAGAGTCTGAGTTTCTGATTAGCGCGCGTTTGCCTTTTGGCTGCATCTGTCTAAGCTATTACTACGGTCGGCCGTAAAGGGTAGTTAACCTTTCTTAAGTCTTACGTTTCTATTCACACACTTAAGCGATTATTCGCTTATTAGAGTTTGTGGATTTCAAGGATTGAACACTGATTTAAATAAGTAAAACCATTCATTTCGCGCCGAATTTTGTTCTTAACGAACCATGTCAAGAGGTAGTGAAGATTTCCCGTTGACCCTTCCGATCTTTCAATTCCCCGACCTCAAGCAATCCCAATGGAGGGAATTGGATTCATCATGGAAACAATGAGAGCCCCAGTTAAGCCAGCAGCAACGTTTAACGGCAAAGTGTCCGTCATGACTTTCCTGGAGCTACTAGACTTATATTACATATTATATCCTGTGAACCACCTGCAGAAAATTATAATCGCTACAACGAACTTAAAAGCTCAAGCTCTCACGTGGTAGAAAAATATTGGCAAGTGTTTGTTGGGGGATTCAGAATTCGAAACGTATGCATAGGAAAATTTTAAAACTTCGCTATTAAAAGCATTCCCAGTTGTGAAAGGCCGTGCGAAATTGGAAACTGAATTATTTATCAAATATCAAACTAATTTCGACGAATTAACTGATCTTGTAATGTTTTAGTTAAACTAACCAAGTTTTATTTTAATTTAAATCTTTTCTATCTCCTCTCTGGTTCAACTTCCTGTCAGAAGAAGCGCGCGGTTTTAGCTTATGCTAATTTTGAAGTACAACCAAGTACTATTTAAGCCAGAGGTAGAAACCTCTCGGTGTGTGAGAGCTCAGACTCAGATCACGGTCACGCCGCTCAACGTTCGTCTGACCAGTTAGCAGCTTAAATTTTATAAGCCATAGTGCTTACCACGTGATTGCATTGTAAAACAAATTAAAGTGCGGTAGTATTTAGTATACCTTGCTACGCACCCTTTTCGGTAGAGGCCAACTTTATTTGCTCTGCGAAGCACAGTTGAATATCATTTCTATTTTAGGTTTAGTTTTAAATTTATTTGATTGCTAAGTTCGACTTAAGTGCGGTCTTTTACTTTCTGTATCTCTCCCGAGTTGGGAAGTGTGTAAATAATAGTGATTTAATAAAAGAGAATTTTAAATCCCTTTCACGTGCAGTCATTCTCCAACTGAGCATCTACATCAGAACAAAGCTAACTTTTCATCAGCTCACTGTTCCAGTTCAGGACTTGAGAAGAAGAACCCTATTACAGACGTTACCATGTTCTCAAAGAACACGCACAGAATACTCAGTCCTGACAATCTTATGTTAAGGAAGATCCACACTGCCAAATTATTAGATGGAAAAAGTCCCGACAAAGAAATTATTGAAATCATATTGACGCGGTTACTTCTGTCAATCCAGGACTTTCTTGAAGTCAGGCATCCGAAAAGTCTGGGAAACTTATTTGAATTAGCAGTGAAATTTCAGAGCAGGCGAACGACCGAAAATGAGTGCAAACAGTTTTAGACAGTATTCAAGGTTTCATGCTCTGACGAAACCTCAAGTTCAACAGAAACCGTATCGGCAAGAGGGGGGATGCAAAGTCAGATAAGAAAAAGACTGGTCAGTCCTAAGCGTTGGGAAATAAAAAAGCGGCTGGATCAGGGGGCAGATAAGAAAAATTTAAACTAATCACGCTGACCAGGATGAGGGCCAGGTCAGCATCTGGGAAGGAAAATCCCTCAGATGTCAAATTGAATACTGTAGTCGTACAAAATGTAACCTTGCCAGAGATCCATATATTATTAAACGATGTCCCTACTGAATACCAGAGCTCAATGCAGCTTCCTGTCGCAGGACTTCTTTAAAAAGCATTTTCGTCATCATAGATTGTTTAAAAGAATGGGACAACGGATGATTGCTGCCAAAGGTAAACAATGTGTCTGCTTCGGAAAAGTGGGGCTGCATGTTGAAAGAAAGAACGAGGTGCAAAAAATAAATTTTTTGGTGGTAACGAATTTGTTAACCGCAGTTATATTGGGGTTGATTTCTTACGCGCAGTTAGTGCAAAAATTAATTTCAAAGATTCTACTTTACAGGTCAAGATGGATAAAATTGAAGAGGGAAACACCGCAGTCCCGGAATTGGATTTAACCCATCTTGAAGAAGGAAAAAGAGAGAAAATCGAAAAGCTGGTAAGATATTTTGCACAGTAGTTATTTCATGAAAAGCCTGCCTTCTGCCAGGTTGTAACACAGAGTATTGACACTGGTAGTGAGAACCCAGTTGGGTCTAAACCGTATAGGTATGACTATGTGATGGAAGACATTCTCGAGCAACACATTAAGAAAATGCTCTAGAACAAGATAACTACGCCAAGTACCAGGTCCCATGCAAGTCCAGTAGTTTTTGTAGGAAAAAAATGGATTGCCACCCGCAGATCCGAATGCGTGGAGATTCTCAGTTGCCTATAGTAAATTAAATAGCATAACGAAATACCCCATATATCTGCTCCCGATAATAGATGAAATTATAAGAAGGGATCGTTCTGCTAAATATATGACGACATTAGACCTGACTTCAGGCTATTTTCAGATTGCAGTAAAACCCGACGATGTAGAAAAATTAGCTTTTATTAGAAAGTCAGGCGTGTATGCCTTTTTGAGAATGCCGTTTGGCTTAAATGGAGCTTCGGCTACATTCCAGAAAGTTATGGAAGGCCAGTCTTCGACAAAAGTACAGTCATCTATCTCGATGATATTATTGTGAGGAGCGAAACTCTAGAGGAACACATTAAACATTCAGAGGAAGTTTTTACATTATTAAATGAAGCGGGCCTGAAAATTAATCCCAAAAAGTGCACATTTGCCGTCAAGGAATTGAAGTACGTCGGCTATAAAATCTCGAAAAACGGTATCGAAACTGAACACTAAAATTTTAGCGATCAAATGTTAGCCACCCCCAAACACGGCTAAGAAGTTATAATCTTTTTTGGGAATGTGTTCCTATTATAGAGTATTGATAAAAGATTTTGCAAAGATAGTCAAACCCTTGTTGGTGCTGAAACGAAAAACGAGTAGGTTCACATGGGCAGCGGAGGCGAACACGGCGTTTGAAGAATTGAATCACGCCTTAATTGACGCCCCTGTTCTTAAATTCCCAGAAGGGAATCAAAATTTAGAAATTTCAGCATACGCGTCAGACTATGCATTTGGCGCAGTTCTTTCCCAAATTGGGCAGCCAATAATCTTTTTCAGCAAAACGATAAGTAAGTAAAAGATAAGGGTAGACAATTCGTAACTTATCTGAAAACCTTTGCTCAAACCTTGGCATACGCCATCTGAAGATGGTACCTTATAGATTGCAATAGAATACTGCGGAACGTGTAAATAAGAATATAGTTAAAATTATTCGGGGATATGTTAAGAATTATCTTGTCCTTTGGGACAGCTGTGTAAATGAGTTAAGCTTCGCCTTGAGAACAAAGAAACATGATACCTCGCAGAACACCTTTGCAGAATTATTTTAGGAAGAAAAATCTTAACGCCAGTGAATAAACTATTTTTTGTTCAGCAAAGACAGGAAGAGTTTAAATTGAAGGATATTCAGAAGATTCTTAATGAGGTCATCAAAAATTCTGATGTGGCAAGGCAGAAATAAAACGTTTATTACGATAGAAATAGACGCAATATAGAATATACTGTGGGCCCAAAAAAAGTGTTAAAAAAATCAGACATTCATTATCGTCTGCACTCGAAAGCAGGATCGCGAAATTTGAGCCCAGGTTTGAAGGGTCATTTGTAATCAAAAGAATAAAATATTCCACGTTTTATTTAACGGCAGAAAATGGCCAGCAAATAGTTGCTAATGTTTACCAGCTCAAACCATACTATAGTCGTGCTGATTTTCAAATTCTGAAAGATCTATTGTACGATCCTTGGAGTGTGCCAAGAATCTCGATGTCGCCGTCGCCGAGCAGGAATCCCAGAGCAACCAAAAGAATACAAGCTCAGAGCACCGAAGAAAGTACCGCGAAGCGAACGCAGTAGATGCTGCAAGCTTCAGGCTCTGCGAGAACTAAGAGAATGAAAAAAAGAAAAATTCCCCTACAGCAGAAGCACGTTACGATGGAAAAGCCGAAAAAGCCCATAGACAGTACTCCAAGAAAACGTCCAACTCTAGAACACAAGCCAACCACCTCAAAAGAAGCCACAGGAATGGCGGAGTGTAGAATCACGAAAGAGAAAATGGTCAGCTGACGCGGTAGCGGTGCTGTTCCAGCATGCCAGGAATCCCAAAAGGAGGTTTAAAGATCCCCAGCAAAGAAGCTGGCCCCAGGAGCTAAAGAGAGTACCGGAGTTGAAGAGTACTTAACCCATAAGTCCACGCGGTTCATCGAAAAAGAAAAAAAAAGAGAAAGCCCGGCGGAAGAGAGACCCAACGGAGGCGACAAGCCAGCCAAGACGCATGACTGCAAAATGCTTTGTATAATAGATGAATAGAAAGAAAGTATAGATTGAATGTGTTTAAAGTTAGACTCTCCAGGCTTTACTCAAGGATTTAAATTAAGTTCTATTTTAGTACATTAGAAGTAATTTTGTGTTTAAGGAGTCTTCTAAGGTCTCGAGTGTCAAGCTTAGCAGTAGTTGTTATATACGTGGCAGAATAGTTACGCCGAAACACAACATTAACACGATCAATTCACTCAGAACAATTTCTGGAGAGCGTGGAGGGAAGGAGATTTAAATTTTGTGTGAACATAAGCTGTTTGAGGGCCAAAATAATTTCAATAAATGGATAGTGGTAAGAAAATAAAATGGCTTGTGAAAGAAAACCACTGATACTTTTTCCTTCCAGATAAATTTGGAAGGACAAGACTGATGTCTGACTGAAAGTAAAGATGAAGCAGATGTCTGTAATCAAATTCAAATTGTGAATGTGTTATATTCTTCTTTGTTTGAGTATAGCTTTAGAAATTGTTGTAAAGTTGGCTCTAAACAGGAAAAGTTTTAATGATGAATTCAAGAAAGCACAATTGCTCCAAGTTTAAACTTTAATATAAAATAGTTTTGTAGAATTTACACTCTTAAACAAGCTCGCTTTGAGACCTTATTTTTCAAGTAGTTAAATTCTGGTTGGGAAAGACGTAAGGTAACCTAATTTTATTAACAGTTATTTTAAGTTTATGCATCTTTCCTATGATTTCTAGTTTCAGCTCACACTATTTCCCACCAGAATATAATTTCAGACACGCATTTAATGCAAATGAGTAAAGCGTAGTCTTTAAGTCGATGTTTCACTGACTTCGAGAGTCTGAGTTTGTTTCTGACTAGCGCGCGTTTGCCTTTTGGCTACGTCCCTCTAAACTATAGCTACGCTCGGCCGTACTTTAGGTCCTTGTTAGGCTTCGCCGATTTAATTAAGATTTAGGGCCCAACTACATAGAATCCTGATAGCTTCGGCTATATCTTTTAGTTAGCTTTAGTTAATCTTAGTTATGTTTAATTTCATATTCATTTAAGTTCAAGCCCAAGTGGAGGCTTTGCCGTACACTCTGAGGTAGGAGTTTTTTGTATCATATTTATTCTGAGAAATAAAGGGTAGTTAACCCGTCTAGTAGTTCTAACTTAACCTTTTAGTAGTTCTAGTAGTTAACTCGAAGTCTTACATCCCCATTCACACCCTTAAGCGATTAATCGCTTATTAGTGTTTGTGGTGTTCAAGGATTGAACACTGAATTAAATAAGTAAAACCCCACATGATAAAGAATAAAATTATATTCCTCATAAGCAGGTCCTAGGCTAGCTTTGTAGTATTGTGCCGAAAGAAAAAATAATCTCCCGTGTACTTATTTTAAAGCAATGTGTTTTGCTATTGGTAATAGGAAACGAAATATCATAACAAAATATCCAATTTACCCCTTACAAATAATTCAGGAAATCATTTGAAAAATAAAATCCACAAAATACACGAAGCCGCTAGACCTCACCTCTGGATACTTTATACATGTGTGAAACCAGAGGATAGACCAAGAAACATATTTATTATCAAATCAGAAGTTTCTGCTTTGCTTAGAATGCCGTTCGACATATATGGAGCACCCGCCACGTTTATTTCAGCTTTGGGTGACTGTGTGAACAAACTCTCATATGCCTTGAGGACGGCTAGACATGATGCTATCCGGAAGATACCGGCAGAATTATTTCTTGGCAGAAAGTTAATTACGCCCCTAGATAAATTTTTCTTTTGTTTTTCAAAAGAGGTTTGCAGAATTTAAGATGCGAGACTCTCAGATGTTAGTGGGCAACTAGTTAGAAATTCTTATATGGCCAGGGTGAAATAAATGTTTTATTCTGATAAGAAAAGACGAGAAGTTGATCACAAGGTGACAGTTTAACTGAAAATTTGAAATTAGTTTTAGACATTTAAACTCAGGATTGAAAAATTTGGTTAATGTTGTAGGTTTATAATTTAAAACAATAGCCAGGTGGTAAAGACCTTCGCTACGATTACTTAAATTTTGTTGGGGAAAATGTAGAGAATTTTAAGTTAATTAACTAATTATTAATAATTTTAGTCTTTACTATAACTTCTGTTTTCAGTATTTATCACCAGAATGCGAATGAGAAGCCAGTGTTTAAACTAAGGTTTTGAGATTTTAAGACAGCGTGTTTCTGTCATCACGTGCGAGTACGTTATTAGTTTCTTGCCAGGTCTGATAGTTGCAATTACTCGGCTTTGCGTTTTCATGCTACCGATATTTTAATTCTGACTCTTAACCAGAGCGAACCAACTGTTAGTAAAGTAAGTATTAAATCGTGTAAGGCTTTAACTACTGCTACTCGCTGCTGAGCAGGCTCCCGACCAAGGTTACTCTACATACAGGATTTCCACTTACTAATCGGAGTTAATCTACTTCAGGCCAATCCCCAGCCGAATGCAGTACAGACAGGATTATTGTGTTACTAATAAATAATAATAATAATAAAGAAACATGAGCACACAAGGCTTTTGAAGAACGTACAACTTTTCAGCAAAGAGACATTATTAAAGTGTTGTACTACGAATAAACAGATTAATGCAATACATAAAGTAAAGACAGGGTATGTGCTATGTAATATAAATGCACATTATTGTAGACAATAAAAATGCACATTTCAATTCCCGATATACTTCTGGGTTACATAAAATACATGTCGAAATTAAGAATGAGATGATACCACTAGTGACATGACATGAGCATACAAGGCTCCTGAAGAAAGAACATGTTTTCAATGTAGAAACATCCTTGTGGTTTGTATTGCAATTAATCATAGTATTCTATTACATCAGGGGAAGGCACACTGCTTGTAGACAATGATATACATGTAGATAAAAATGCAGTTAAATGTAAATATAAAATTGTTAAAATTCATTTATAAGGCATTACTTCGAATCATTTAAAGCCTGCTATTCACTTCAAAGTGTACAACTACATTTTAAGCCAAATATTACATTCGCTTACCTTACAAGTATACAACAAAATTGCTATACAGAATAGGAATAGTAGTACTACAAGCACTAAATATTCAAAATATGCTGGGTTGCAAAGAGGATAAGAGCTATAAAGTGCAATTCTGCAGTTAGCTCTCTTCATTTACAGATAAAAATAATATAAATGCACACTATTGTAGACAATATAAACGCAAAATTCAATTCCCTGGATTACACAAAATGCATATTAAATTTAAGAACGAATTGATACCAATAATGAAAGAACATGAGCATATAAGGCTCTTGAAGAGAGTACATGTTTCCATGGAGTTGTTTTACAATTAATCAGAATATTGTATTACATAAGGTGGAGGCGCACTATTGTATATAATGATATGCATCTAGATAAAAGTGAAATTAAATGTAAATATAATAATAACATTCATTTATAAAGTTCAAATCATTTAAAGCCTACATTTAAATTTTAAGGCATATTTTACGATCGTATAACCTTACAGGTAAATATTTAAAACTGCTTTACAGAATGAGTATAATAATACTACGTATACTAAACTACAAAATATGCTGGGCTGCAGAAAGGATAAGAGCTACAAGTGGTTAGCTATCTTACAAATGGATAGACGTGGAGCTAATGGCGCGACTGCGTAACATTCATATGGACTGTTGTGCAGTAGCTCATGATATGTTCAAGTTTGTTCATTGCTGATCTATTTTCTAGAACTCCAGTTGTCCATATAGGCCAGTGCTCATGAGAAGGTTTGCGTAAGTGGAAGCCAGCGGTATTCCTACATTCAAATGCAAAGTGGTCTGGATCACCATCACCACCACCCTCACAGTTATTAGAATTACTGAGTTTAAAGCGATGCAAGTATGGTGGAAAAGGCCCATGTCCAGTGAGGAACTGTGTGAGAAACGACGAGTTACTCCTTATTTCTACGTTAACTTTTGTGAAGTGCCGATACAGCCTTCTTCCCGTGTTTGCCATATCCCAGTGCGCTTGCCATTTAGATATTAGTTGTGTCCACGTCTTTCTTTTCAAGAATGAAACAGGAAATACCATAGTCTGCTCCCTACTTGACACATTATTAGCTGCCTCTTTTGCTAACATATCAGCGTGTTCATTGTCCTGGATTCCTGTGTGGGCGGGCACCCAGAACAAGATAGATCTAGGACCCAGGTGTGTCTTCAGCAGCATTCTCTATATATTTTGAACTGAAAGATTTCTACTGTGAGTTCCTGCTATTGCAGCTAGACTTGAAGCTGAATCACTATATACGATGGTGCTACATTTAGAATGTTGGAAAGCATAGCGAATGGCTGCTTGCAGAGCAGTCAATTCCGCCTGGAACACAGAATTTTGTGCTCCCAGACGTTTTTTCCAGCTATGAGTTATATCATCTTTATCATTACACAGTAGCTGGTTCCCGTACCCAGTTCCGTTTTGAGCCCTCCGTGTACATAGCCATATACTCTTCTTGCAGTGTAGTTTGAGGTATCAGTCTTTCTAGGTTAAAGCTCGCCGGGTGGTACCAATTAATTGCATTGTGTTTTTCGTAGCCTGTATGTATGTAAATTTTATCCCTTAACCTAGACGAAGTGCTCATCGAAATGACGTGTGTTACAGCCGCATCTCTTTCAGCTATCAGGTCTATATGTGGTATTCCGGCTGTGACCTGTAGTGCTGTAGTCGATGTGGTTCTATAAGCTCTACATATCATTAAGAGCTGCTGTCGCCGTATAGATAGGAGACTGCGCTTCATTTATTCCGTTAGGTTTGTGCTCGTACAAATGAGCCATATAGAACCACCTTCTCTGTTATTCTCTTGTACCACAGTTTAAGAAGTCTTTTAGGCACTCCCCATTTGAGTGAGGTGGTGCGCTTCATTGTATTTGTGAGAGTGCCCACCCTCTGTTTTAGGTCATTGACATGTGGCATCCAAGAAAACCTATTATTTATAGTCAGACCGAGGTATTTCAGTTGCTGGACTATTTTTATTCGTAAGCCTTGGAGTCTGAGGCTGGGATTTTTCTTTAAGGCGCTTTTGCGTCCAGTCACCTTTGCCTGTGTTTTATCAACTGAAATTGTTAGTCTGTGCTCCTTGGTCCATTCACCAAAGATATTAAGACAGGCTTGTGCTCTGTGAGTTACATCATTTCTGCCTGCAACTACAAGTAAGAAATCATCTGCATAAGCAATGAGCCTGGTATGTTCGAGGTTTTCAAAGCTGTCAAACACTGAGTTGGCTACAAGTTTCCATAGAATAGGACCAAGACAGGATCCTTGAGAACAGCCCTGCGTTAATGGTGCTTGTGACAACATCCTTGTTCATAGTAATTTGCACTCTCCTATCTCGAAGGTAGCTGCGGACAATGTCAATTAATATACCAGGGCATCCTATAGACACCAAATTGTGCATCACATCTGGACACCACAGCGCGTCAAAAGCACCTTTTATATGAAGGGATATTACACTGCATGTCCAGTCTTCTGTTGTTGACTAACGTTGTTATAAGATCATGAAGAGCATGCTCAGTTGATTTGCTGGCCTAAAGCCATATTGTTGTTGGTGTATGATTTTTTATATGGCTAGATAATAATTAAGTCTAGTCAGAATCACTCCCTCGAAAACTTTACCGAGTGCAGGAAGAAGGCAGACTGGACGATAGGAAGTTGGGACATTCGGATCTTTTCCATTTTTCAGAAACAAGGCCACTTCTGCTGTTTTACAGCCTTTCGGGATGTGTTTAAGCTTCCAGCAGGTTTGTACCAGTGCTTTCATGAGCTCAGAGAATTTTTGTGGTCTAGGCTTTGACTACTGTTCCACATTTAACATAAATTTGATTGTTCTGTTTAATTGCCTCGTAACGAGTTGTATTTATATAGTAGTACAAGAGAATATGCCTCCCAACAGCATAGTGGTTAGCGACACTGACTATCGTATCGAAGGGCCCGGGTTCGAAACCTGAAGAAGGATGGTGTACGGGCACTTAAAATATGCAGCAACCCGAAAGTTCTCTTGCGTATTTGGTGATAGGAGAATAGGGGTGGGGGACACTCGGACCTGTCCCACCGGGATAGGATGCACATAGTAGGTTGCAAGATATTCTTAGACACTGTCATCTACGAAATAAAATGATAAAGCAACTTCAACAACGATTAAATTAACTTGGAAAGTGTAAATACCGAATAATTTTTTTTATAAATTCTGTATTAATGTTTCATGACTTAGCATTTTTTATGTAATCTTACGTTTAATCATCCCATGATCCTCGTGTTACTCGTAGTAACTGTTTGCTTTTAAATTTCATCGAGTATTGACAATTAAGAAAAAAAACAGTTATGGAAGTCGGCAGTTTTGATAACTACTTTTACCACCTTTGAATACAAAAGTACAAGTTTGCATGTTTTTGTTTGAAAACATAATTTGAAACTTTCGATCAGTAATTATAGGAAAAAATTGTTATAATGAAAATTGGCTTAATTTTTACTAACTCTAGTGTAATTGTTACATGCAATCAAAATCGAAACAAAATATAGTTCAAAAAATAAATATAAAGGTAAATTTCTTACCATGATTCTACGCACATTCATAAGGTTTGACGCTGAGAAGGTTGATATTTCTAGATATCCAAAAGGTACCGTAAAATCTTCAAAAGAATATTTACTTGTTGTACACTCACTCAGAATCTATGCAATTAGAGAGCATTGAATATAAATAAGCAATGCAAAACAGAAGAGCCATCAAAAGTCTCTGGAGATGCCCAAATGCCCAGTTCCAACCTGAAGTATTGCATTTCACATTACGGGAAATTATGACATTTCCTCAAACCTTTCTTTCTGGAGAAGAAGTGCAACCAAATTCACAATACGTAAAGTTACACGTTCAGTCTTTGAATTAATTTCACTAAGCGTCCAATATCTGGTACTTAGAACAAAACTTTCTAGATAGTCTTTTCAGGAATCACACATTTAAAGATTCCGCAGGGTCTGTAGCGGATATGACATATTTTTCACGGCATTTATTAGATATGAACTGTTTGTTTCATCTGAAAGTGATTCCTCTCTAAACAGGATTCTCTTCTCATTTTCTTCAAGACAGTAAAGTCTTTGGTACGGCCTAATGAGTTCTCCAATTATCGTCATTATGCTAGCAGTACGTGAGAGCAATATTTTCATCTTTCCGGGGTTAAAGTATTTTGGCAGTAGCTCAATCTATTTGTTTGCTGCTTCACTTCGAATGCGAAACTCGTGACCTGCTGTAGGGATTGTACTTGGAGAGATTGATTTTAATGATCCAGGTACTCTATTTGAAATATTTTTATGAGGTTATGTTTAAGTTTCGGATGATAAAGAAAACATTTTGTAAATGAGGTGAATCGAAAACTTCCAATTCAGGTAGAGATCATGCATTTATTGTAAAAATAAAGATGGAGTTAAAGGTTTCAAGTCTTTAGCCTGTTCTGACAGCATTCTGCTTCGCATATGATGGTACTCAGTTCATTATAATGTAGTCAGGCTCGCCTCAGCACTAATCGTAAGATTATTTTGATCATTTCGATTAAGCCCTCCCACTATCCAACCCCAACAGGCGTCTGCAGGAGGGATGAAAATCCACTGAAATCGCTGTAAAGAAGCAAATTCCTGCATTTTCGCCATTTAATGCTATGGAAAACATTGTTTTCTCAAAATTTGTGCTTTCGTCAGAATAAATATACAAAGACATTCCTTTTATCTTCCTTTCTTAAATGTACTAATTTTTCTAAATCAATCCTCATTAATTCGAAAAAGCTGTATACTTTATACGATTTTCATGTAAAACTGCGGTATTATCTCAGCAGCAGAGGCTTCAAATCTTCGTGCAATTCTTGCACCATCTCAAAAATTAAACAGTTTTTCTATATCGTAATATCCAAAAGGTTTTTCTTAGTTGAGTGTGTGAGCAAGGCATAAACTTTTGTGCTGCTCTAAATAAGCAAATGAACAACGGTACGTTTGCTGGGAAATAGTATTGGACATTTGAAACTCTTAGCATCGACTTGTTTTATGAGATGTGTAGTAACATGGATTAAACCATGTTCATCAAGTTGAGAGTGGAGATATTTCAAAATAGGATTATTTGCTGAGATAAAAGCTTGTATAATTTTCAGTAATATCAGCTCAGTTTGTTCTGTTTCCTTGACTATCAATTCTTGATACTGCTGTTTTAAATTGGGCTTCTTGTCATATGCTATGAAACGTTTCATCCAGGCCAAAGGTCTAACTAAATTCATGTAGGAAAAAAACCTATTGTAATACCAGTGTATCTCTTGTTCTGCGTTGACCATGACTGTCTTCTTTTTCTCTTGATTCAAACTTTCTTCATCACCTACTACTTGAGATGTTGGCCATTCTTATACTGGAGATTTTATCCATTTTGGTCCTTCAAACCATCTTCTTTAAATAAGGAATCGGACAAAGTTTCCTCTACACCAAATATCTGATGAGTTGCGATTTCCAGAAACGTGATGCCAGACATCAGGATGAGACAAATTTCGCATTTCCTGTACCTTGTTGGCCGTAAAGACTTGCCAAATGTCATCTCGTTTGATCCAACTTAAAGCAGTGCTAGAATGTCTCAAGTAGTGAGCTTTAAAACCTGGATTTTGGAATCTTTTTTGACGATAGTAGCTAAACGGACAGTGCTCCCATACGCTAGGGCTCTAGCATAGGAATTCGGATTTTCTTTCGTAGGGTTATTCAATTTTTAGCTCTGACGAATTCGGAAGACACGGACTCTTGAGTTTCTATTCGGACAAAAATTCAAGCTGCAAAAACACTCTTGCTTGCGTCAGTAAACAGGTGTAAACTATTTGTTTCATGGGAGACGTCTTATTCGTCCATGAGAATACAAATATATTTCAGAAGTGTTATTTGATTGTGTCAGTTTAAACATTTCCCTGTTGTGTTTTTGGTAGTTCTTCGTCCCATGGTATCTTCTGTCTCCAAAATTATTGTACTACCGATTTTCGCAACAGTTCCCAAGAATCGTATATTTGTTGCACTACGCCTTTAACTTTTCGTAACGAAAAGATCTACAGTTTGAGTTCGTGGAATTGCAGAGCAATGTATCCCACATCAGATGCTCAATTAGTCCTAACACCGATGTTAAGTTTTCTTTATTTTGATTCTCGAGTCCATTATTATTCTCACTTAAAAATCTGGTAGTCTCTAACACGGAGTAATTGCTTAGCCAGTCTCTTAACTCAAATTTATCTGAAAGAAAAAATTCTCTAGATTGTTCAAAGAATAGTTACGACTTTTAATACTAGCCGGACAATATTCAACATAGCAAGCAGCCCAGTAAAATCGAAGCTGTGTCTTTAAACAGAAGATGATCCTATCTTCGTTGTTTTAACATGTCATTTGACAAAAAAGAACTGGACATTGAGTCCAAATAAGAGAGACAGTGTCTATATACGTATTTTCAACTTATTTGGTTCATCCTCTTCCACCCACAGATATTTAAGTCAAGTTCCGTCACTTCAAGTAACCTTAATTTGGAAGAAGGCCTTTTTTTAATATCTGCTATAACATATTTTTACGAGGAGACGAAACGAGTTAGTATCGCTGGAATGAGTTCCATCAGATTCGGACCTTTCGCTTAAACATTCATTCGTAGATATCGAGTTTCAATGTATTCAAAGGCATCCAAACAGAGGCCTAACGTTTGTGGTTGCTGAATTCTTAACTAACGCTCGATGAGGAAAGAAATGGCCGAGAGTCATTATATAGTCTTCCTTGCGTTATTTGATTATTCTGTCTTTTAACTATGTTTATAAGAACTTTTGATAGGCTTCTAAAACGTTAGCTGCTTTTAGTTTCCCAATGGTGGCACGCAATTTTCTTTCGGCTACTTCCTTACCCAAGGGGTCAAGGGGTGTGGAATGCAATATGGGCCAAGGTAATGTTACTTTATCTTCCGTCATCCTTAACTTTCAGACTAAGCTGAAATGTTCAAGTGCAGCTCGGTGCAATTCCATGGCAATTTGGCTTTCAGCTGGATCTAAAACACCTACACGCTCTCAACTCCATGTTTCTGGAAGCTTAATGCCGTTAGTGAGCAGAGACATAATCTATAAATAAGATTCGGATACCTTGGCCACCTGTGGAATCTTTATCATGAGTGTCCAATCTAAATGCGTACCAAGCGCAACAGGCCAATCGGCTAAAATTTGTACTTTCCCAGTTAAGAGCTTGCAGCCTTATACGTAGATGAATCCAGAATTAAATTTGTTTGAAACATTACTGTTACTATCAGTAAAAGTTACATTCCTTTTAGGAAGATCTATCATCCATGATCCTCGTAGGGTCTTCATTATTTACCGCATATATTTTTCTTGTTCAAGTATTTCAAAATTGCATCTGTATATTTCGTCTAAGCGTGTGAAATACTCACTAAAACGTCGACAATTTTCTGTTAGGCAGATTCAAGACTACCAAATAAACTGTGAACTCCTAAACACTGATAATTTAATAGCTTAACCACCTCGGGACTAATATAAAAATGTTGACTTCCAGTATCACTAAGGGCTCTTACGATTATGTGTATCATTTTTCCCCTTAGATAACCTCACAATGTTTGTACCAGTGACCTGTTGAGTTATACTGAAATATAAGGGTCTGATCTCTGAGCCCGACAAAGTTCGGGTTTTCAACCGATTTTTAAGCATCTACTTTCGATTCAAATAAAGAATGGAAGGCATAACATTACGTTGCAATTTACTGTTAATAAAACATTTTATTCAACTATGGCATTGTTTTGAAACAAGTCTCCTTTTAATGTAGAAAACGCAACAGCCAGCCTTTTTTTGCTGCATCCCTTTTTTGCATCTATATTCCTTTTTTTGGGGGGTGAGGGGTTTTATTGCAATTTTGGGAATCATGCTTCTTGTCACAAAAAATAAACTTCTGTACGTGGCATTGTTGTTACTGTTTCATTTAAAAGGTTAGCAGGCATCAGAATGTCACATTTTTAATATTTGTAATTAAAATTCCGCTTAGTTGGGTTTTGAGCGTTTTCCTTTCACTGTCAAATAAATTTCTAGCAATCGCAAATCGTAGTCCTCTTCCACTTCTTATTTCCAAAATTCCATTAAACAGCTAATTTATTTACTTCCCCTTCTCTCCTTTTTATTTAATAAAAGAGAACTGTTATGTCATTTCCAGAATTTCAACACATCCTCGTATAAATAACCCTTGACTTAAGGATAAAGCATAGCTTTATATTTATCGAAGGTAGTACCTAATGCTCAAACAGCTCTTAAATATGCTTTGATCTTGTCATAAAATTTCATGAACTTACATTTATTACGAATATAAGGTATTTGTATCGCTTTCTTCTCATACCTTCGTGGTGTAGTGGTCAACACGCTCGGTGCGTATTCGAGAGGTCCCTGATTCGAGTCTCGGCGAGGGCATTGCTCATTTTTCAGGTCTTCTTCTTCCAAAATACCTAATGTCTCTACAGTTGGGCCCGAACTAAAAGAGTGGTGGATGATGATTCTCCACCACCAGGATTTGGCGACTGAGTCCCCTAATGGCCAGTCGCCCTTTAAAAGGGGGAGTATATAAGGTATTTCTCCTTTCTTCTTAGCATGCCTTCGTGGTGTAGTGGTCAGCATACTCGGCGCTATTCGAGACGTCCGTAGTTCGAAACCCGGCGAGGGCATTGCTCCTCTCACATCTCTCCTGCTTCGAAATAACATAATGACTTTACACGGTTTAACACTAAATACAACAATTCACGGACGTACCTTCACATACATAGTTAATAATTCGTCTTTACCAAAGCACGACTTCATCAGGCAATCATTTCAAATGGTAATTTTCTGCCTTGGGTGGAAAACTTTCCACAAAATCATGAGGGAGCGATTTTTCTATACTACTCTGAATAAGTTACATGTATTTGTCTTTATTTGTTAAACATGTGCCATCATTTAAGTATATAAATTAGACTTTACTCTAAGCCCTTTTGGCAAATTAAGTTTAACCTTAAGAAGAAAGCCTTTTACATATTGCTTGAATATGATCGCTAATTTTAATCGGATGCTTGAGGAATATGACTGACAATTTTAATCGGAGCAATAAAGGATTTTTTCAGGAATTTCTGGTTTCCGTTTTAAAGATCAAATTTCTTTGATTTCTAGGAACTAATCATTTAAGGGTTCAAGGAACAACATGTAAATTTTAAGAAATTCGAAAATTTTAGTGCATTTTTAATTATCAATACTTTAGGCTGCCTGCATTCACAAAGTCTGAATAAAAGATGTTAAAACTGCTCTTGTACTAATATGTGAACAAAATCATCTGCACTATTTTCGCCAAAAAAGCAAGCATTCAGATTACAAGAAATTGAATTGGGTTATTAATTACCAGAATTCTCAAAGCTAAAGATTTCCGTGCTATAATGACACTTAGCGAGCTGTAAAATTTTAGATTTGAAACTGTTGCGAAGGGCTTTAGCCTCACTCAGAAGTGGAAGTGCATTTAAACAAGTTTGGCGTAAGATCACGTTACAATTAGAATACGAATGTAACCAAAGAAACGTTTAGAAGGATGTTTATTAGGTTCTGTTATTATGCTAAATGATTGCGTGACGCTGTTTATTTCATTATTACAATGTTATTTTCAGTAATTATCTGACACGGGTTACATTCGTACTTCTAAGTTTAAGATTATAATTAATTTTATTTGTTTTAAATATATGCGTTTATTTAAATTTCAGTGATGAGTTATGTGTTTGTAGCTACAACTCACTAAGAGATAACGAAGGGTTCGCTCGATGAAGTAGATTAGTTGGTTGTTTTATTTGATTATGGCAACGCACTCGAAAGCTACCTGCCTAAGGGTAAGGATGCCTTTATGAAGGACTTTTCCGAGTAAAACTGTCTCGTATACATATTACACATGCGGAAAACCACAAAAACGCTGATGCAGCCAGCCTGTTAGCGGGATTAACCTCGGATCGAACTATCAGTATTCAGCGACTTGACACCTAGGACGCTGGTGGTCTCGATATAGTACAATGCAATATATTCAATCTAATCTTTTTCATTGCAGACGGTTATGTTTTCTCCCTCATAGGGTTAGGCCAGCTTTAAACCTGGAAATTGGCTCATTTTATTTAATTAATGAAACGGTTCACTTTAGACACATTTTCGATACTAATGTTGATTTCAATATACATAACATAATATAAAACTTCAAACTTTCCTTGTTAAACTTTCTTCTAGCCTCTAAATCAGAAAGGACAGCAACCGTATTTAAAATTATAAAATTCTAAATTTTTATTAATGCTAGAAGTTACGTGCTATTCCTTTTACTATGCAAGTTTAATTTCTAAGCAAAAGAAAAATTGCTGCTATTTGTCATTCCGAGAAATATTTATTACAAACCTCAAGCGTAAGAGATCGAAGGAAAAAAGTATTCCTTAAATAAAATAGTAATTAAATGGCCGAGTTGAGGACTCATTCTTAAACTAGAAGACGTACCCTACCTATTCAAGAACCGCTTCAAAAACCTGAAATGGTGGATGAGGAACTAGGGTTAATGTGTTTTCAGGATGAAGAAGGACAGATGCTAGTTCGTTTCCAATTGTCATGTTTAAACTATTAAATTAGCATTAATATGTAAATTTAGAAATTCGAACACTGGAAATCATTGCAAGCGGTGATAGAAGAAAATTCCTCGTATTTAAACCCACTTTTTTCGTATGTGTGTGTATTCCAAGTGTTAATAGTTTCTGAAAACAAATCGTGATAATTTTTTACTTCTACTCAATTTTAACTACTCATTTCTCCCGCCTTCTTGACATGTCTTCATGGTGTAGTGGTCAACACACTCTGCACGTATTCGAGAGGTTCGAGTCCCGGCTAGGGCATTGCTCATTTTTCATCTCTCCTGCTTCTAAAAAACCTAATGCCTCTAAAGTGGCGCCAGAACTATAAAAGGTGGTGGATGATGATTCTCCAACACCAGGATTTGGCGACTGGGTCCCCTAATCCCAAGTGGACCTTTAAAAGTGGAAGTATATGAGGTATTTGTCCTGCGTTCTTGGCATGCCTTCCTGGTGTAGTGGTGAGTATGCTCAGCGCTTATTTGAGAGTTCCGTGGTTCGAGTCCCAGCGAGGGCAATACTCAGTTTTCATCTCTCCTGCTTCTAAAATATGTAATGTCTCTACGCTATGTTTTTATCAAATTTGCTTGCAGACCAGCAAACTCAGCAAATATTCAGCAGAAATAACAATATGCTGTAGCAGTATTGTTAAAGAGAATATCATTGAGCATTTGACTATTTGAATCTGTTGGCAAGACGTCAGGCATGAAATTTTCTTTTCCTACTATAAAAAACGACAAATTACTCCAATGTCTTTGCCCTAATATGTAAGTATCTCATTTTAATAAACTAACACAGTTATCTATGGTAAAAATTAGAGTTGTATAATTGCGTATTCATGATGTAAAACGCTGCATAAATAAGAAAAGCTTACGTAATGGTAATATCCAAATAGTCTCGGTTTTAGTATTAAGCTCTATATAACAGTATTAATTTGAACGTACAAACGTAACATCTAAATGAAAAATATAAAATAACAAAAAGATCTTAAAAAGTAAATGATTAATATATTATTTAATTAGGGAATTCACCTCAGTGTGCGGCTCTAACATTACAGTTTAGTGTATCAGAAAGTAATAAACTTTATATCTTTCTAAACACTCATTTATGCAATTTTTTATTCTTCAAAGTTTTAAAGAATTTAACAATCTATCTAGAAACATATTCAACATATTTAAGCATTTTTATATGCAAGGAAAATTCAATGTATTTTTTCTGTCCTACACGCAATTTTCGATTTGTGAAGCACTATAAAAATTAGAGTTAAACAATGATCTTGGAGAGGCGAAAATAAAGTTGCCTAGAGTATTATCAGAAACTTAAGTGGCATTTGCACTCTGCGTGCAAGCCTTATCTCGAAAACTAGTATAATAAAAAAACTTTATTTGCAGACTTAATTCTATGTTTTGTTTTTTCAGGTTTATTAATTTTTTTTTCCTTTTGTTGAATTAATGCACGGGATTCATTAGCTTTTGTGCCTTAAAACTGTGTTCACGTTTAGGAAAAATGTTAAAGGTTAACAGTTTTCTGACTTTTAATTAATTTCCTGTCTTCGTAATATTATTACGTATATGATAAAAGTTTATTGAGTCATCACATTGAATTAACTTTACATTTTAGAATATATTAATTTTTAGTGCATATTTAGTACTAATTTTTATTCTATTCAGTCATTTTAACAACTCTTTCAGATATCATAGTCTCGAAACAAATATAGATTTTCGGTAATATTACAGGTTTGTCTCTAGTAATATACATATATTTTTTTAGCCTTAATAAACAGCAATAGGCTTCCATTAAGTATACCGAAAACATTTCCTAGGTTTTGATTTATCTTGCCAGTTAGGCATGAAGTTTTGTATTTTTACATTTTGGGGCATAGGTAAAATTATATGTGCAGTAATCTTTACAGGTTGAGATTTTTCTTCTTTTTCATTTATTTTCAATGAATGAAAAGAGGGATACTTTTTATAAGGTCACCCCTTTTAAAGTGTATAACGACCGTATATGTGGTCTCAAACTCAAATTGCATGCAGGCCGAATGCCCGATCTGATGGGCCGTATCTTTCTCTTTTTTAACAAAATGTAATTTTTTACGAATAAAATAAAAACCGTTTTAAATAAATTTTAATACTTTATTTATTGAAACATAGATAAACAAAAATACTAATATCAAAAGCAAATTTATGTTATTTTTATAAGTTACATTATTATTATTATTATTCATATATTATTATA
>KK119605.1:222772-288351 GCA_000611955.2 Stegodyphus mimosarum | reverse complement strand
GAACTTTATTGCCATGTTTAATAATCTTATTTAAATACAACAGTATTTACAAAAGTACAAATTAGGATTAAGACTTACACGTTCATAGGCATCCAATTTTCCCATTAGTTCAATAAGCGAATTTCAATCAATCTAGTTATCAAATAAGCTATGTATTCTGGAGAAGTTCGATTGTTCATTTGATAAAGATAGCGAATTCTTTCAACTTATCGAAATTATTCACTTCAAATTCCTAAAGCCAATCTTCGAAGAGGCTTCGGATTTCAAGATAAAAATCTTGGTGAATGTTATTGAGCTTCTTCTTAATGTTCACAAAACAATTGTCTAAAATTTATCAGCAGTAAGTTCTTTACAGCAACATGTTGTCTTTAACGTGTTGATAATTTTAAGATTTTTTTTCTTATTCTCTGATGATTAATTCTGCGATGTTATTGACCTGTACCCCAATTAAATATGCTACCTATTTTATTTTAGGAAGTTTACGAAATTAATTACAAAAGTAGTTTAAATGAAAGTTTATATCATTGTTTTGGGGGACGAAAGCAAGATATGAATTTATTGGGTTCCTATATCTGCAAGTCAGTATCCGGCAAATATACAGATGCCATTTGGGGAATCCTGTTTCTAAGCTTTTAAGTTAAGTTTTCAAGTTAAAAATTTCTTCCCGTTTTTCGAGATTACATTCTTTGACTCCTTTCTAATCGTTCTTAAGTTCTTTCTCAGTTTAGCGCGAATTAGTATTAAAAATATAATACTTTATTGCTGTTTTATCATGTTTTTGGTTGCTATAACGAAACTGTAATGTGATTTTTGAGTTTCTTTAACATATTATGAGAGTGCCATTCAGATGATATAGAGGTTAGTGGAGATGACTGCAATATCGAAGGGCCCAGGTTCGAATCCCGGAGGAGGCATGGCTGCAACTGCCCGTCCTTTCATATGAGGTAATGGTGCCTGCCCAATAAAATGGCCACGACTTCATGCCCTAGGAGTGGCCGATGTCGAAAAAGTAAGTGCCTGCCGTCAGAGGGAAAAATTATGAGCGTGAGCAAAATTTAAATATTTACTCCCTAGATTAATGACTGTTCTACTTTTGCTTTTACTAGTAAATTATAAAAATATGTAAATAGATTTTTTGCTTTTAAATGTAGTTACTAGTTTCATTCATTAAGTAGTGCACCATTTGAAGAATAAATTACAGATCTAAAATACAGCAAATCTGAAAACTAGTAATCTAAAATATGCATAGAAATTGCTAAAATAAAGATCTTATATGAAGAATGAGAACATTTTAACAAATTTCTATGCCAGGTGCATAAATATTGTAGACGTGACATGATGTAAAAGTAGATATATTTAGTTACAGGCATTTTTTGTTAATAATAAACTTGCATAAAGAGCTCAAATGTATCTATCTTATAATTAATATCTGGAAAACATATATGAAGTCTCTCTAAACATTTTTTAAAATTTACTAATTAAGTTATCTCTTCAGTTTTAAACAACTTTCGAAAAGCGTAATTTAACATAACTGCAATTTAAATGACCTGTTAACAGCTATTTTAGTAGATAATAATAATTTTAATAATAATTTTTAATAAATTTTAATTAGATTTTATAACAATTGCAATTTAGGAATTGTTTTCACTTGTAGGTAGAAATTAATTAGTACGTGGAGATATACATAACGCACTGGCTTATTAAATTCACTTCCATTCAGAATATATTTGAGCTTATTAAGCGGCTGAGTTCAATAGGCGGCGATCTGAGAGTTGCAGTTTAGAATATTAGCTTTGAACTTATCTAGAAAGAGAGTGACTCATGTTATACCGTCGACCTCAAAAGTTTTTAAAAACTTATATTTTAGTTTTTAAAAGCGAAAGGAGGCTTATCGAGAATCAGTTGGTGTGAGACCATTGTTCCGGCACGCTGATACATTATAGACGCTACGCTAATTGGCAACACTTTCACATTCGAACGGATAATACGTAAGTACCCCTGAAATTGAATTATTTACTCACTTTTAAATTTTATTTTCAACAGTTTTTCAGTTGTATTCCTCAAGTTCGTAACACTAGCTTTATGTGATTACCGACTTTCAATTCAAGGGTTCTTAAAATTCGCAGCTTTTCTGGATTCAGTTGACGTTAGCATGTCATTATTTCTTTCTGCATCACTTTCATTGTCAGTTTGACAATATACACCATTGTTAACGCTTTTTATAATATCCCGCAACTACATTTTCGAAATAAATTCAAAAGCGTTTTGAGAGAATGCTTCCCATGCATGGGCTATAATATGCATTACCTCTACGACCGGTACGGATTTAGTTATCTCCTTTGAAGTGCAAGCGAAAAGATACTACAGATTAAATACCGCATTTCCTCGCGTATCTCCCTTTTCTTCTTATTATAGTAGGAAGTCTATTTAACATATGCATTTATAATTCAAAATTCGAGAGAGAAAAGTTATGCGATTAATATAATTCACGAACGATGCTTCTACACTAAGAACATCACAAATGAAAAGGGATAAACTGCAGGTAACTATCACTAAAGTCACTGAATAGTAGCAGTTTAACCTAGAATCGAATACCGGCGAAACGGCTTGGCTGTATGGATGATTTCTGTGGTTTTCCCCGTGTGTAATGTGTACGCGAGCCTTTTTTTTTCCCTTAAAACATTCCCCACGAAGTCATCCCTACCCATAGGCAGATAGCCCTCGTGTGCTTTGCCTTAATCAATTAACCTGAGCTGTACCTTATAAGATATCTTCATTTCTACTTCACTTTAACGTAAATCATGCCCATTCTTTACTGTTGTCTCGGTTTATCCTTAAATTTTAAGAAACAAATCATACCTAAGCAATCTTACTTAGAAATTTAAGGAAACTTGGTATCCAAAAATCAAGAAATAACCGAGTTTCAAATTGTTTGCTAAAAATACACTTTAATAATTTTATTTAAACGAGAAGAAATTTTGAAACGATTTTAGTGTAATTAATGACGTAAAAATGCTTTTAAACATTTTGACAACCCTTTAAATGCCACACCTTTCTCAGTTTTTATTTTCTTTTACTTATTAATTACAGTTATTTTGATTTTAAAGATTTTGTAGAATTAATTTTTTTCTTTAAGTTTGCATTTTTTAAATTTCTTTCTCTATTAACAGTAAATTTGGTAATGCCTTTTCTTCAGAAACGGACATAGTTTGGAATAAACATGAACCTAAATGGGTGACATAATAAAAGCGATCAAGTTCCTATCTGTCGTAATACTGAAAATCATACTGGAAAAAAACATTAAATACTTTAATTAATTAAAATACTCCAAATTGATTAAAAAGTAATAAAGTAATAAAATATAAAATAATGATATAATAAAGTAATGAAATGTAAAGAATGATTCGATAAAAAAGAGAAGAAATCATGAATGCTGCTGGGTTAAATAAAAAGTTTCTATGTCTGTTCAAGTTGCAAATTGTACTTTGAAAAAGAGGTATTAAACAAAAATTTATAATTATAAATATTGATTTTAAATGTTTTAGTAAAATATTACAATTTATTTATATATGAAAATTGTTTTTAACATGATTTATAAAATAAAAATAGTAAAGGACAATTATACTTGCAACTTATGATTTTTCTTGAAATATTTCCGTTATATTTTATGATGTTTTTTGCAATATTTCCGGTCAAATAAGGTTTCAAGTAAAAACTGACTTTATGTTTATATTCACTAATTACTGGTAATAAATTTAATTATACATATTGTTACGAAAAATTCGGCGGTTGCGCCTGTATGTAAGCTTTCCGGCATAGCACTAGGGTTGCCATAAAATAGTGTATGGTAGGGTTGCCAGATTGGCGACTTTATCCCCCATTTTGCGACCAAATTGGCGATATCCCATGGTCCAATCGGGAAGCTTCTAGAATAACTTCCTGTCGAGATATTTCTCGAAACGTGTGGAACTTTAAGAAAATGAGTTGCGAGCAGAGTGTGATTGTGAAGAGTGTGATTAGTAGTGTGAGAGTTGTGAGAATCGCTGCTTACTGTGAGTGCTAAGCTACGCGAGAGTTTTGTGAACGGAAAGCAATCGAGATAGTGCTTTGCCGTGAAGCTATCTTTACAGTATAGCTTGACAGTGTATTGGTGATTGTTCCACGGTGTTTTATTATAAGTTTAGTGTTGCCGTGAAGCTACCTTTACAGTTACAGCCTGAAGCTGTGTTGCTGATTGTTTCAGCGTATTTATTGTAGATTTTCGACGCTTTTAAAAGTAATTTTGGAACTGAGCTGTAAATAGTGATTCTTGTAAATAAATTGTGCTTTTTATTGTTCTGCATCGTGTTTTCATCAGATACTCTCAAATCCACGAACCCGTATAACGCAACAATATATTACATTCGAATTCAGTAAGAAATTTATTTACGATTGGAAATGCTTTGATGACTGTTGAAATCCTGTTACTAAAAGTCCTAAAGATAACCGATTTATGTACTAAATTATTTGATACTTTTACTACATTTTTATTAATATATACGTTATAAAAAATAAGGAATGTTTTCCTCAAAATTTTGAAAAGAAAAATTATTGGAAATGAAAATTTAATGGAAATCATATTTTTTAAATGGTTTTGTGTATAAATATACTTTTTATTTTTTTCTCAGAAAGTAATTCACTCAGTAAAATCGATCCCTAAACTTATGAAAACTATTCTACTAAACACAATAAAATATTGAGGTAAACACTTAAAAAATTTAGAAAAGTTTAGAAGAAGATGGATATTTCAATTGTTAAATGCTTCTTCAAAAAATTAATAGAAATAACTTGACAAAAATGTTCTTCCGCAATTTAAAATCATTTTATCTAATAAAAACGTTTAATAAAGTACATGAAAAATAGATGAAAATTTTTAAATGAAAAAAATCATTCAAAACATGCTAAATCTGTGAAAAAACTAATCCCCGGTGACTAATATTCATTTCCGATATCTGCAGTGGAGTTCGGTTAATTCGTAGTTGATAGATTAAACATGCAAAGTAAACAAAAGACTAGATATTCGTCCAGTGACGTACAATTTTTACTTAAAATTATACAGTATGACACAGAAAAATGGGAACGTCTGGAAAACCCAATAAAATTAGAAGAAATCCAGGAAAATAATTGCATTTGCAGCAATTGCACCACTACACCTTACCTTTGAAGAGGCAGTTATCCATGTCATCAGTGTCTGAAAATTACGCCCTGTAGATGGCGTTTTCCTATACGTGTGCACTCTTCCAAACTGCTGTTGAGGTTCCTTATTGAAAGCTGGAACATCTTTGCTGTGGCACTATGAATTTCGTCCTGAAATCTTTGTTTCAATTTATACAGTGTCCTTGGCGGAGTCGTGCAGACCCGACTCTTAAGGTAGCCTCACAAGACAAAAAAAAAAGCGGACAAATCTCATGATCTTAAGGATTAAGAAAAGTCACCGACTCTTGAGATAAAACGGTTATCAAACAATTCTCGCACAACAGGCCCTTGATTGCATTGCAGTATGAATAAGGAAACTAAAGAATGTATGAATAAGGAAACTAATTAAATATTACTGCTGTCTCTTTTCTTGCATATCGAAAATAACAAGTTCGAGAGCTGTAAAATAACTTTGCGAATGTACACCGGTTCATTTGCAGCTAATCGGAGAATTAGCATTTTCTGATTGAAGAAAAGAACAGTTGGCAACAAAAGAGTAGTAGATTGGGACAACCACGGGCGGGAAATGTTTTAAACATATGGTAAACTCTATGAGCCTAACAAAATAGTAAAAATTAGCAAAAACCTTTTTATAAAGCGCAAATAGGAAGAGAGTCGAATACTACCGCAACAGTGGCTTTTCATTGGTTTGTATAGAGAAACTGAAGTATATTTTATTGTAAGAGTTGCTGATAAAAATGTGGCTCAGAATTCTGGGATCTGCGCTTACTTTCTCATGTTTGAATAAACAACATTCGCGGTCGAAGGTATAATACATAAAAATGTATAATTTTAATAAACTAAAGTTAGGAAAGATACATTTCACGGTCTGTTTCTATCGTAAGGGATAACACACCTGGAGGTTAGAAAAAACGTTTGCTCTAAATCCTAATGTGTTATTACATTTATTATTGGAACAAGCATTTTTGTGAATCATACGTATTAAATATGCCAGTGCTTTACTTTGGAAGTAAAATGTGTTCGCCTGATATTGTCAGTAAATATTTTAATAAAATTTTCAAACGAATCACTTGTGTTTTTGTTAAATTAATTTTGATGAGTAAAATTGAGGTTTTAGTCAATAAACCAAACGAATTGTTCGAGAGCAACTGAACCTGAATCAATCAAATTGCAATAAAATTAATTTTAACTTTATATCAGATTTTTATTAGAAGAGAAACTTGGCAAACGTTTTGTCATATGGTATTAAATACATAAAGAAATACATCCACGCGCTGTGAACCTTAACCAATCTACATTATCTACATTGACACATCCGAAAGAGGAGTGCATCGACTTTCATTATAGCGGTCATACCATTTTAACGACAGATATAAAACGTTCCAGCTGATAAAACGTATTAAACCAATTTCAGCTAGAATAACTACTCTTTATGACGTCCCTTTTTCTGAAGAAAGTGAGGGATTGTTATAAATAATATTAAATATATTTATAAACCCTTTTCGTATCGAATGATTGACCAATTTAAATATTTCTATAGGATTAAGGAGACAAAATTTGCAACAGTGGTTTTGAATAGTTAAGACGGAATATTATAAAATGGAAATTTGATACTCTATAACGATTTATTTTCATTCTTTTTTATACAGCTGTTGAGAAGAAAAGCAGAAATATGATTCTATAGAAGCTACAGAAAAACTTTAAAATGAAAGACCGGAGTATAATGTCATAGCAGCTATCTGTAAAAGCATGATATATCGGCCAAAACTGTTTCTAGGATATGGAAACGAGTTCAACGCTGCTCTGTCAGAGAAGAAGTCCCTATTGTCGTAGCGAAAAATGAGGAGCATACTGATAGTCAACGGAAAAGACGTAAACGTATTTTGGAAAAAATCAGGAAGATCCCGTTTTGCAAATGTACTTCATTAAGAAACTTTTCTGCTGTAGTTGAAGAAATATTGACAATGATGCAAAGAAGGAAAAAGAAAGTGTACCGAAGCGTGTTTCAAGTACCGTAAAACCTGAATTCCAAGATAAGGACACACGAAAAAGGGCAGTTCTTCGATCTCAAGAGGAACACCCCGAATTTACTTGTACCAGAGAATCCATTAATGTGGCTCATGAAGCAATTAATTGTTTTTAAAAGTAATAAACATGTACTATATATAAAATAAAATTTACATAAATATTACCTATACTCACATATTTCCTTTTTGATAAAACGATAGTTTATGAATGCTATATGCTAGGTACATCGATTTTTACATTAGAAATATTAGTGATTATTATTCGCGCAGAGAAATTAAATAATTTTGTATTCACGAAAAAATTCGATTGTAAAATAAGAACATTTAGGTAGTCAAAGTACTTCAAAAACGTATTTTCCCCCTGCCCCGTCCTTTCTAAGACTGGAAAAATGAAAGTCATTCATTTCGACACCAAAATAATGCTTTCGAAAATCACCGGACACATTCTTTTCCTTAAATTTCACAAAAATTATTTTCATATACATAATAGTGTAGGTTATTAAAATGCTGTGAAAATTCGCTTCCAAAAGCTTAGCACAAAGATGAAAAAAAATAAATAAAAGATCAAATGCTTCAGCTTCTAATTTTCGAGAAGAAAACGAACTTATGCATGCGATACGTCTAAGCATTCTCATAATATGAACTTCCTAACTCATAATAATAAAACATGAAAAGAAAAGACGCATAAAATTTCGTTCTTTTCTAAGCGTGTAATCCCCCATAAACTTAGTCCTATCTTCTACTATGACTTGCTGCTCAACTTACACGTAATATAACTTTTTTCTCCTCCTTTCTTTTCAGAAGATAAGCAAGGTTAGATTTGAATTGCAAATGTAATATTTGAGGAGTTAGTATTATGTATTTTCCTCGTGCGCTCAGATACATTCGCTACTTTTTCCCTGGACAAAAGAGTGTGCATCGAGATAGCAGAGGAAAAAGTAAGAAAAATATGAGTGTTTTTTGCTGCGTAGTTATTTTCCGATCTAGTTCTTTGATGCTGAAAGTACATTTACGTAGAAAAGTGGCATCCCTGGGAAAATTGAACTCAAATTGACATGATTTGGCAAAAGCTAGATCCACAAAAATGGCTTTTGGAAATGTTTTTTGTAATACTCTCTCAAGTGATTTTATTTATAGAAATAAAATGGTCCACTTCCGTTGAAAAACATCAATGTGACGTAAAACGCAATGTGACGGGGCAGGGTTAAAAGTTAATTTTTATAAGAAATTAATTGAAAGAAGAAAGTACTTCCTATTTTAATACAAACCTTGTCAATTTATCAATTTTTTACTCAGAAGTCCTTAATGTCGGTACTTAACGTATTAGAACAACCATCATGTCGCTGTTTGGCAAAATTCACGAAAGAAAAAAATGAGGAATTATTGTTGTACGAAATTCTTTATTACATAAATGCATATTATTACAAACATAATTTACGTTTTAAAAGTAAGTCACAAGAAAGCAATCAATAAGCCTACTTACGAACCGACTTTTGTTTGTTTTGCTCTGGAAAATATTTCTTGATGATCGCTCTGATTCAAAGCATTGGTATCTCCTAGAGATATTTTAGTATAGTTTCTTGTACTTTAGGCAAATCCCGCAAGAACATATTTTAAAATCGAGTTGAAGGCAAAAACAACATTACTATTTGTCCAAACATCCACTGGAACTTGGAGTGCAACAAAAATTATGAAAATGATGCTGTTGGTCCTTAAAAATTAAAGAACTGAAATGCACATGTTTGCTTATGTTCATACTGCTTTTCGTTTACGACATATTACTGAACATCAGTCATAACATGATGTGGCCTTAATTGCATGAATTGCGCAAAAAAAATATTACGGACACAAAGCTTTGCACTCCATCTTTCATACCAGGTGAGACTTCCGTTCGCAGGAATGTATGATGCAACAGGGCCATAACTTTCAAACAGATTTCATACAGATTTAAAAACTGTTCGAAAAATGGTAGTTCTGCTACTATCCTTTAGAAATAGAGTAATCTATAAAAGTCAATTTTTCACTTGTAGTATAATTTTACAAATATTCTATAAATTTCAGCAGAACCTTTATTACAATGTTAGTTAAATGTTAATAATTTGGGGCGTTATAAATTAAATTTAATTTTAAATATCGAAACTACTTTGTATATAATATTTCACTTTCTAAAACTCTCTTATATTTTTCTAATCTAGAGCAGCACATGATAATGAAAAAATGAGAGTGAAACCTGCGGTCAGACTGAATTAAAGCATACAGATATTTGTATGTTTAATTTTTTCTCATCACCTCTCATACCAAAATTACATTTTGCGTGTTTTGTGGTATTTAAAAATACTTTTATACTAGATTATAACGAGCAAAAGTAGAAAAAAACGTTACGGGTTTTCAGTGAACTATGTGGATAATTCGTTTAGAGATTTTGCTTTGTAGGACCTAATAAACATAACAAATATTCAAACTATAATTTATATTAGTCTGGGAACATTATTCGGCTTTCTTAGCACAATTTTGATTTCAGAAGCTATTGTGGGTATTGAATTCAGTATAGTGTTGCTGAACATTAAACTGCATGTTTAGAGATACGCTCCATTTATGAAATTAATCTCGGACCAAAGCTAATTTCGAAACAAAAAGAAAAGTACAAGTGGTATGCACTCACCAAGTAATGCGTTTAGAATGATATATTAATAGGAAATCTTAAGTTGCAAGAAATCTTTTAGAAAGTATCCTGTTAATAGACAAAAAAATGGGCTTATTTAACATTACATTAGTTGCAGTTTTACTCAGCTCTCTTAAGTCGTGATTTGAAGTCAGGCTCATTTGGAAGTGAAATACTTGTACAAACATTGCGGAGAAAAATATTTTGTCCTACAATACGAGCCAGAGTCCTAATACCTGCTATCATGTATAGACAAACTCTAATTGTAACCTTGTTTCGTTTTTTTCTTTTTTTTTAAACTTTTATATTGAAATAAAGGGTAAGGATATGATCAAGAATTATATATGCTTTCAAGCATTTATTTTCCAATTGTAAGACTTCTTGTTTCCCGTTATAACATCAAATGCAGTTTATAATGTTTTAAGAATAAAATACTATAAATGGCGACCAATGATAGCTTCGAACTGACGTACTTCACGCAGGAAATTCTCCATATTTCTTATTCAAATTTCGGATGATACTTCTTGAATTAATTGTTGAGTATTAAATTTAAGGTGCTGTGTGGTTTGTAGGTTATTTGCGCGCAGCTATCATTTTAATTACGCTTAGAGAAAATATTTGCAGCTATTACATTATCTGGAGATACGATAAGGTCTTGAAATTTGAAAATTATGAATATATTTCATAGAAAAAAATGTCAAAATATTCTATAGAACTATTGCTTGAAGTGAAAGTTTTGAACAAGTTGGTAACTTCTTGGAGTGCTAGGGGTGTGCTTGTAGAGACCTAAAGATTTCTTTTGAGAGCAGGAGAGATGAAAATGAGAAATGCCCTCACCGGGACTCGAACCACGAAGCTCTAGAGCGTGCTGACCACTACATCACGAAGGCATGCTAAGAAAGCGGGAGAAACACCTTATATACTTTCCCTTTTAAAGGGCGACTGGGAAATAGGGGACCCAATCGCCAAACCCTGGTAGTGGAGAATCATCTTCCACCACCTTTTTTAGTTCCGGCGCCACTGTATAATAATTAGGTGCTTTTTTATTTTTTGAAAGCAGGAGAGATGAAAAATGAGCAATGCCTTTGTCGAGACTCGAATCACGGACCTCTTATTAATGCGCCGAGTTTGCTGACCACTACACCACGAAGGCATGCTACGAAGGCGGGAGAAACACCTTGTATGCTCAACGTAAAACAGGTTGATGTTTCAAGTTAATTGGATGCTGATTTTCAAAGTAACATTGAACAGTGTCCACCCTTTGTTTGGTGACGGATCTTTCCATCATAAATTTTCCACCAAGTACTATCTATGCGTTTGTAAAAAAAGACCGTAAAGCTAATAAGAAATGACGAAATGACTAATAACAGGGAGATAGATGACTGTAAAGAGATAAAAAAATTGTATCTTTATCAAGAGGGAATTTTAGACTGAAATATATCGCCAGTGCAATGGCAATAAATATCGAAACATGAGAGACCAAAAAAGTCCTCCACGCGAAGAAGTACCTGTGAAACAAAAGTAAATCTGACGTACAAGCTGTCTTACTCTAAAGTTATCTCCTTTCCTCAGCATAATAAAATTTATACGAATAGAATTCTACATGCCTCGACCTTCTGCCTCCACTGAAATTAATTCAATATGTAACTTTAGGTAAATACCAATTCCAAATTTTATTATCCCCTTGAAGTGATTTCAGAATGATTCCCTTTAAATAGTTGAAATATTCTTAAGTCACTTGGGTCATGCAGAATCTCACTATAGACCATTACAAGTCCAAGCTTCTTGTCTTAGCAGTAATACTGTTTCCGTGTCCACCTTTATATATCTGTATTCAATAACATTTATTTTCTCTTTCGGTTCAATATTTAGGCTATCTTATAAAACTTTAAGAGCGTCAAAACGCACTCTTGGTAAAATTCAAGGATATAATTTGGTTATTAATTACCTTTATACACACTTTTACCGTCCAGACGGTATAATGATTAGGAGAGGTAAACGGCTGAGTTGGCTTCTGACCCAGGTATACTTGGTATATCCATGCAGAATTGGTTGGCCGCCACGGCAGAGCAGATGACATTTATTAAATGCAAAAAAGGAATATACATGTGCATACAAGGCACTTGAAGAGAGGTATAATCAAAATATAGATGCATATAAAAACCAACGCAGGCACAGATATATACAGACATATTTATAGACAGGGTGTCTATAATTATATTAGACAGGGTGTCTATAATTAAACTTGAAATTTTCGAGCAGTCTGTAGCAAGCACTATGCAGCAGAATTGTATGAAAATTGGGTAATCGCAAAATGAAATGATGGCGATTTTATCGAGTCCCCCCATAAAAATAATGAGTTACAAAACCACCAGTAAATGGCGCTGTGCAATGTAAACTATTGCCATATGCAAACGTTGTAGCCATAGTAATCCTGTGCGAGCACAGTAACCCTATAAAAATGCGAGAAGCGAACCCAGTTATACTCGTTTGCAAGTCAAGGAAGATGACGTTGACTCTCCAGGAACGTGCTGTACTGGTGAAATTGTTTTACCAAAATGGATACGCTACTACCGAAGCTTTGCGGAAATTTCGATCTTCGAAGCGGTTACGAAAAGGTCCACTCACTAGTCAAGGACTAACAAACATGATCAGGAAATTTGAAGCAACGGCAACATTGGGGATTCAGCCAGGAAGGGGACGAAAGTATGTTGCAGCACAGGTAGTGGATGATGTAGCGACGCAAGTGGAGGAAAATAGATCGCAAACCATCGGCAGCACTATTGTTCGGCGTATTGAAGCTTCTATTGACCAACCTCCTTCCACGGTTCATAAGATTCTTCAAATGATCTTACGCTACTATTCGTATAAACTGTCGCTAGTGCAGGAGTTTTACCAGCTGATCTGGATAGTCGACAAACTTTTGCGTTGCGGTTTCTTGCGCGAGTTGAACTCCAGGATGAACGGCCATGGAACATTTTGTGGACCGGCTAGGCCCACTTTCATATATGGAAGGTGCGGTTAACTTGCACAATTGAGGTTTTTTGGCAACTACAAACCCACATCAATTCTTAAAAATTCCATTACACTCTTCGCATGTAACGGTTTGGTGTGGCATTACTACAACCTTCATTGTGGGTCCGTTTTTTTCCAAGAACGCAGTGCCGCAGGGCCTGTGACATGCACCGTCGCCGGTCAAAGATACGCTTCATTATTAGAGCAATCCATTATTCCGGCTCTTCCGGAAAGGCGATGTGATGCAACCACAGTGTTTATGCAGGATGGTGCTCCTCTACACATCGGCTGTTGTGTGAAACAAGTGCTCCGCCGCCATTTCGGTGACGAGAGAATCATCAGCCGGCAATTTCCTACAAGTTTGCCTCCTAGATCCCCCGACTTGAACATGCGATTTTACGCTTCCAGATGGTAGCAGACAATGGTGGACATCATATACAGCATGTTTTGTAAACTTTTGTAGATTATTTATAAGTTCTCAACAAAGCTATGATACGCCACCTAGGGGTGGTTTTCAAAACTCATTGTTTTTTTTCTTCGATAAAATTCCCATCATTTCATTCTGCCATTACTCAATTTTCATGAAATTCCGCTGTATAATTTTTGCTAGAGACCGCCTGCAAATTTCAAGTTTAATTATGGACACCCTGTATATTCCGAAGGAAATAAAAGTATACATAATCTCATGCATACTCATATAAATAGCTCTATTATGCTTTGCAGAGCAACTAATCTGTCTTCAAGTTAAAAAATGTGCCAGTTCAAGAATAGTTAATGAGATACTGAAAGTGCGATGTCTAATTCAAAGAGACTATGCTAAGAAATGACGTTGCTTTAGAACCTAATGTGTGTTAGATACGACCACAGGTTTGTAGTTTATGGCTACTATTTTCGAGCGTCAGAAGAATAATTGCTAATACAGTAGTCAATTACTGTTTTCAGTTTCCGCTGGGCAACCCTGTTACTTTTTAGATTCTGGAACAATTTTGGCTAGAATCTGGCTCCTGGCTGCTTGAGGCTGTTAAGCGCTGTGTGCGGGCAGGAGAACAGAAAAGGGTCTGGATGAACCTCCGCTCCACATTCACAGTTGCTATCTTCTCTTAAGCCAACGGGGCAGATGAATGAAGGGAAGCATCTATGACCAGTGAAGAAATACGCTATATAATTACTGTTGGTTTGGATTGTTGTCTTGATCTTAGGAATTAGATTATATACTCCTCTCCCTGTGGAAGCTTGATCCCAGCGTTTTTGCCATATTCTTAGAAGCTGTTGAAATGTCCGGCTCTTTAGGTCTGAGTCTAGCCAGAGAGTCGAGACTTCTCGTAAACTGGATGAGTCAGCTGCTTTCTTTGCAAGAAGATCTGCTCTCTCATTTGCCTTCTATTCCCGTATAAGCTGGCACCCAGATGAATGAGGGTCTTCGCGAAGCAGGCATTTGGGTTAAAATATCTCTAATGCTGCTGACGATAGGGCTGTGAGAACGAATTCCAGCTATCGCAGGGAGGCTTGAGGCTGAGTCTGTGTAAATGGTATTGGGCACTGTGGGATTATTCTTCAGGTGGAAAAAAGCTGCTCTGATAGCTATGAGCTCCACCAGGAAGACGAATTTTCAGAATCGAGCTTTCTTTTCCATTCATACGTTGATGCTTCTTCAGAAAGTGTACGGAATCCGCTTCCCGTGCCCTCTGAAGTCTTAGAATCAGTGACTACGGTACTGAAGGGCCCCGGTTCGATGTATAGTGTCGGTGCCGCATTATGGCACTCTAAATGTGCGGCGAGCCAAAGATCCTCTCTTGCGAATTGGTGGGAGAGAAGAGGGATGAAAGACCCGGAGACCCCCGGGGTCCTCTCTCTCAAACTTGAGGGTGGAAAATAGTCCAGCCTCTGCAGTAAGCTCTGGCTATTGTTGTTCCATGTGATAATGGACACGAGAAGAACACCAATATATGAGTTTTATATAGGACTTTATATACGAATTGCCCACAAAGGGAAAATTGATGAACTTTATTTTCTTAACCATTGGTAGTAGTCATATACTTGCAAACTACTAAAGTATTTTAAAGGACGCAAAAATTCATGGGTTCTCATTTTAAAAATTGTTTAAAAAGTAATTGTGCATAATATATGAAATCTAACATTTTACACATTCCTCCTGTCCCTGTACTTACGTTTAGAAAAAATTTTTGCTCGTTACGAAAATTAAAACATAAAACATTTGACTTTGTACGTATGATGAAATAATTTAACGTCCGATGAAATTAATCGAAACTTATATTTTAAAAATTTGCGAAATTTGACGTTATTTTCAAATTGCATTGAGAAGTCGGTTAATAAATAATAGTAATTTGAAGTTACTTTTCCACTTATATGTATTCAATGATATTCTGCTGTGATCCAGTAGTGATTTTATTTATTATTCCGTTACATTTGGCATGCCGAAAGAATTTTCGCACAAGTAATTTATATGTTTATAAAATCTAAAAATCTGTTATTTATATCTTCCTTAACTTTTATTTCTTTAGTATCATAACTTAGTAATCGGAAAAAAACCCCTTGATGTCCAAATATTTCTCAGTTTTAATTAATGCAAAAAATATCATGACTTGATACATTTCAACACAGAAGACTACTAGTGTTTTCTAGAACACGAATTCTATGAGATTCTGTCAGTAAAATCTACATTTTGAAATACGTATTGTTCATTATTATTATCAATAATCTGCACAGCAATGCTCTCATGTAATCCCTTAATATCAGAAATATTTTTCTAAAAGGTATTTTAATTTTATGTACAAATGCATTTTGCTCTCCAATTCTCTCTCTACGGCAGTTGAATATGGTTCCCTTTTTTATAATGTAGTTGCGTGCGTACGGTTTCGTAACAGACTGAATGCACACAGATCCGATGATAGGTTGAAATGATTTATTTTATCAAATGAAACACTTCAGAGATCTGGAACTTTCCACAAAGATAGTATACAACTCTTCACAATATCACAAAGTGCAATCAGTAGTTACACTTCAAACTACAATGAACGTTAAACACAGTACAATGCAAAGCGCAGCTAAAGAGAAAGCCACACGAAGCTATCTTAGCACTCCGAACTTATGCTGAGCTAACAGCTAATAACACAAGTGAGAGCAGATGTTCTCTCCAGCCTTGTATAGTTTTCAACCGATCGCAGAGCTATTTCTAGTAATTCCTGCTTCTCGAAATTACTGGAAGGGAATATGAGGGTCGAATTACGGTTACAGGTAAAATCGTTCAAGTACATTTATTCAAGTACAATACCATTTATGGTGATAGAGGGACCGAACCAAAATATCGCAAAATAATCGACAAGTTTGGCGACTTTGGGCAATTTGTCGTCGAATTTGCCGTCAAATATCTGTGGGCCAAACTATTGCCAACTTGGTGATATCTCGCCAAATTATCGAGATACTCATTTACTCAATGTTAAACAGACCTTGCCCCTGTAATCTTACTTTTCCAGCATACTTTCTCTCTGTCGATTTTCATGTTACATTTCCCAGAAAAAAATACAAGATTTTTTTTCTTTTTTCTTGCTGAAGCCAATCCATTTGTGCTTTATTTTCATAATGATAACTGAATTCTCCCATATATAAATTTGGAAACCGGAAGAATACGTAAAATATTAGATTTCATCGGTTACAACTAATTAAGTTTTTTGAAATTAAAAATAAGAACTCATGAATCTTTGCGTCATTTAAGATATTTTTTGTAACTGAAGGTATATATTTATCTGAGTACATATTTAGCGACGGAAAATAAAGGGTGGGTAAGGACATTGATAGACTCGATGTAGTATATGGACTGCAGTTGTAAGTACGCTTTATATCCTGCCTGTTCAAAAAGATAAATTTCGAAACTTTACATCACCTTCGAATAAATCTATCTTATTACAGTATGCAGAAAATTCCTAGGAAAGGAAACTTTTATTTTTGTCATAATATTTTACTATATTTTAAGGTGTCATTGAAAAAAATGTAAATTATTAATCTTTCTAACTATCTGCTTCGTGTAAATCACGAATTTAAGCGTATCTGCAATACCATTATATCATATCGATAACTATTTTGGCTGACACAGTTTCTCCCATTTAGCGATAATTTGGTTTTCTTAATTAAGTCAAAGCACTCGAGGGCTATCTACCAGAGATGATGAATGTTCTCGTGGGGGGCTTTCTAAGGTAAAGTGGTTAGCATCTACGTTACACATGGGGAAAAAATGAAACAGACATATAGCCAGCCCGTTCGCATGGAATCAAACCCAGGTCGAAATACCAGTTTTCAGCGACGTCACCGCTCGATTGCTAGTGAGCCTTCCAGTCTAATGAACTGTGAGAATGTGTAGAAGATCCTCGAATTGTATTTGATTGAATGAATTAATTGATTACGAAAAATCACATTATAAGTACCTGTTTAATAGAATCAATAGTACCATTAAATTTACATGTGGGAAAAATTACCTTATGCTAGCAATTAAACGCAGCAAATAAAATTGTTAAAGTAGATGTCTTCCAATAATTACCAGCGTTTGTCGGATATTTTTATAATTAACCGGAATTCAGGTTCTCTCTACTATACAACACTATATTTTTATCGCTGAACGACGAGCTGTCCTCATAGCGGATGCATCAGATTTCCACCTTTAAATAACCTCTATTATATATCTCTCAAATATTTTAGAAAGCTTTAGTACCAGGAATCTCGTATTTGTACACTGTTTTTTCAATGACCCAATCTAACTCTGTTCTTGTTTCAGATGATTTCAAACATTCGCTGACAGTAGAGATGAGTAGCTCAGCTATTAGAATTGTTATACAAAAATTAAACTAAATATATGTATTTCTTTGAATAAAAATAGTTACTAGTTTTCAACTGTAGAGTGGGAAAACGCAAGTCGGAGTATCAGTCTAAATAAATAAATAAAAATAAAAAGAAATTCCCCTTTTTCCCATCCAAAGTCTCTATTTTTTCTCCACAGCTATAAAATAAACGATAAAACATCGCGTTTGCCGAGAACATAGAAGGCAAGAGCGCGTGTTTTTTACGAGCTTTGATCGTAAAAGGAGAAATAAAGCTTACGTTTCAGAGGAAGTTTCTTTTTACCTGTGTTGGTCAGTTCAATTACTGTAGCATTATATCCTTCAGTTTGTGCGATTCAGCATTTCCGAATATAAACCTCCCAATCACCACATCCTTGCTTTTTCTGCGAGAAATGCAACATCTTTAGATTTAAAGAAAGGAAATGTTTAGCTGTATATTTCTGTTGCTGTAAGAACTAGAGTAGAATTTTATCTGTGATTGAAGAATAAATAAATGCAGAAAAGATAAATACTTAAGAATATTTAAAATAAATAAATAAATAGCACACGGATTCAAAATAAGCCTCCGAGGGACACATTCTTTTCTGTTTGTTATTATTTTAAAGAGCTGAACATTTCTTCACGTTTAATAACGTTTATTCACAATTGTAAAACATTTATTTAAATATCATGGAAAGCAACAAAATAGCTTAGGGTTCAAGTTGATTGGAAAGTTATGGCCGCCTTAGAAACTTACTATTAATCCTTAGGCGGTTTGGAGATGAAGCAATTTTTTCTTCCCGAAAACAGGCGATATCAGTAAGTTGTAAATTCTATATGCAAGCCGTGTTCGTTTCAGCCTACTGTGGTGCATAATTGGTATGTCAGCTTAGCTCGTTGATAACTATCGAAATGTTAACCAAGGTTACTATACTATGAGGTCAACTAGAGTGATGATTCTACTCATAAACACCGACTCATAAACATCTTTGTCTCATAAACAACGTTTCCCATGCGTATGCGATTCTCCAATCAGTGACTGATATCTATAATATTGTGACATGTCTGTATATAGCGCCGGAAGGTGAAAGGTGAGAAGTAGAAAGACCATATCTTGTCTGTCTACTTACCTTGCTATTAACGTTCACTTTATAGTAAACCAAAAAGTGATTACTGCAAAAAAATCAGCACCTTCTGAGTCCATGATCGTCTGTGGATGCATAAGCAGATTTGTTCTTCAATATTTCAGCCAATTTACAAGCAAAGAAATATGTAGCCATGGGCTGTATTGATGAAAATATATTCCTTGATACAGTTTTGCAGTTCGAAGAATGTAGTAGTCTGTTAACGGATCACGGAGTTTACGCTGTGAAATAGCAAAACTTTCCAGACCAAATCTATTACTATCTAGGAAAGAGAATAGATGGATTTATATAGAGGTGGTGTGGCATTCTGAAGAAACTGAACATAATACTGTTGCCGCGAATCTTGATTTTTAGCGAGATGCTTTAGTTGCTAACAGTGTAACTGAGTCTTATGCAAAATCCTGACAGGAAATGCAATAAAAAATTACCGCAGATGTTTCTAAAATGTCATGCAAGATGTTAAAATGTCACAGAGTGATGTCAAATGTCAAAAAATAATGTGTGATGTAAAAATGAAAAACAATGCAAAGCCTTTTACATATGCCCATCTCTGTCTCGGTTGAGATTCATCCAAGTTCACATGAGCTTCAAGTTGATTCAGTGTATCATTCTTTTGACAAAAAAATTGATTTAAGTGTTTTTGAATTAGAAAAAAAAATGCAAGCGGATGGTCGATCAAAGTAGTTTTGTGAATTCTGAGCTTCACGCACAGTAATTCGTAGGTCTGCTACACCTCTGCCGAATGCCACCCTAAATATTATTAAATTAGATTTACCATTGCGAAACCGTTTGAAACAATAGTTTGCATTGCGTTCCCTCACATGTCTTTCAGGCATTGTTTATAAAAGGAATTTAGCTATTACTGAAAGTTGATTTAAAGAGTTGTAGGGATTATTTTAATTTTCTAATGGTTATCTTTAGTTTTGAAGCCCTTTCATGTAAATTCCTATTTTCGCTTTATAACTGCCTACAGGGACTGATATTTCAGTGTCACGTCTTATGTAAATTAAGTAGAACCAGTATTTAATGGGAAGTTCAGTCTTTTCCGTACAAGAGCTCAAAAGTTCTCAGTACAGCGTGTTCTGCCTTCGGGCCACGTCGTTGCGTTAAGCCTATATTACTACGTACGGCCGTAGTCTTACGTGTCTTTTAGTATTCGCCGGTGAGGTTTAATTACGAGCCAACTCGTTTAGTTATCTTTGTACAGTTTCGGCTAAGGTTTAGCTAGTTAGAATTAGTTTAGTTTTTTATTTTCTGTCTTAAGTTAAAGCCCAAGTGGAGGCTTTCCTGTATGCCCAAGAGAGGCCGTCTGTTAGCATTTTTTTGAGCGAATAAAAGGCTATTTTAACCCTTCCTTGGACTTTATATTTGTAAGAAGAGTAGCGAAAAGTCGCTAGACACTTCCTTTAAGTTCTAGTAGCCAAGGAACACGTAAATTAACTAAAACCTTCTACAGTAAATAAAAAACTGAGAGTTTACTGAAACACGTTTTCTTTTTTGAATTATTTAACGAATATTTCAATTTAAATAGACTTCTTTCGCGTTTCATGCTCTTCCTTTAGATATTTCAAGTGTAGAAATATCAAATATATCTCAGTGATGGTCTCTTTTGCTAAATTGTAGTATAATTAAATCCTTCCAAACAGTTTAATATTATAAGAAAATGCATGCGCATCTCATACTTTTAATTTCATTTATTTATTTTCGTGTCAATATTGTTTCTAATATCCACTGTCATTATTTGAAATGAAAACTGTTGAATAATGTATTCAACTACGATTTAAGTTCCATGCTTAAATTAGTTTCTCAGATTGTTGCCAGAATGCTTGTCATTGAAGGAGAAATCCACGCTTCCAACTAAAAAGTACGTTCTCATGTTGTACCTTTACTTACATTGTTCACAAATATGCGAAATAACTTCAGGAAAATCTTAATTAAAAATTTGAAAAGACAAAAACTGGTTTAGCCTTTCTATGGAATGCGAGCTGCAAAACGATTTCTTCACTTTGCATTTCTTTAAAATATGCAGTTCTATCTTTTTAACATAACAAAAAAACATAAAAATAAATGAAAACAGTCAGAAAATGAGTAACTCATGTTCTGAATATTTATATTCTTCATTGCTTAAAACTGTTTTTAAAAAACCTTTTGTTTAACTGAGAATTTTCAAAGAAATAAAATTGAAAAGGTGTCTTTCTAATGTACATATATCCCATTTTCTTTCCTTAGAAATACCAGCCCATTTTTCTGAAATTACCTTTCGTAAATATTTTACAAGAAAATTCAAAGAAATCGTAAGAAGAAAGATTTCACTTAAAAATTATTTTTAGTCTAGATTTGTATGTGTTCATTTAAAACACAATTAAAATAAAAAAATAAACTGTGAAATCTCCCATTAGTGCTTTAGAAAAAACTTAAATAAGGAATTTTGCTCAGAATAATTTCCAAAACATTTTTATGGTACACAACATTAATTTCAAAATCCTTTTTAAGTTCTCACATTGCTTGCAGAAATGTTACGAGGTTCCAGATCGCATTTAGACAGAAATGTAGAAACGTCAAAATGAAGAATTTTATTTTTAATTTGTCATTTGAAGTCTGAAACACTTAGACCTAAAAAAAGTAAAAATTTTGCCTCGACTTCTAATATATATATATTTAGTGAACACGTGAAAGGCCAATGAATCCGACTCACTCAAGCGCGCAGCCTAAAATAATTTCAACACATAAAATAATTTCGAGAAAATGTATAAACATTTTTGAAGTATTAAGCTGTTTTTTTAACTATTGAAATATGTCAAAAGCTGAATGCTTATGTCTAAAAAGAGTTAAATAATTTACAGTCTTAAAACTCAAGTACTATTATTTACTACTTTTCATGACATTCCTTTCCAGCCGACGTATACAGTGTAAGTAAGATTCACTTTTTCAATTTTTTGGAAGTACATAAATAGGTATATTTGTATTATTTTTCCTATCATTGTTCTTGTTATTGTTATTGTTAGATTGTATATAAAATTGCAATGTACTTTTTAACAAAAAAAAAAAAGTTTAAAATGTCTAAATATTAAAAAAAAATCTTAATTCCAAATGGGCTTTTATTAACATTTTGCGTGTTGCCTTTCTTTATTAAATAACATGTTCTCCGCACTTAAACCATAAAATTCAGTTCAATAGCAATATCGCAAAATAATTTTAAAATGAGCATATCTTTAGATTTTCCGATAAACAGTCTCTCGCCCTGGAGACAAAAATATCTTTTTTTGTACAGTTTTGACATCGCTCGCTTTGAAATTGTTGAATTTGTTAATAAAAAATTCGTTAAAGTTTTACAAAATATTAAATCGATAATAAAAAAAATTCCAAATTCTAAATATGGGCTTCCAGGTGCCCATATTCAGGTGGAAACGTATGTTATTCAAAATTGGATGGCGCTAGGTACCGTTGTTTTATCACAATGCGAGAAATATACATACACTTATGCAGATTCTTCATTGTTTAATTTCTTTAAATATAACACAGGTAAACAATTTTAAAAGTGAACCGACATTTATAGTGAACCAACGCAAAATGCCAAAACGAAATTTATAGTCCTTCTGGGCAAAATGCGTCTTTGGACTAAAATAAATGATAATAAAAAACTTAATAATACGCAAATTTACCACAACATAATAACGTTACTTTTTGGAAATGTAGCCTGCAACTCTATGATTACTGTATTTCCTTGCGTTCCCTCCCCCCTTTTTTACTATTTTTTTATATTGCCAAACTGTATTTTTAATGTACTGCCTAATAATATTTATCATTAAACCTTTCCCATTTTTGTTTTTAGTTAATTTAAAAGGCAGGGACATTTTTATTAAATAATGAGTATTTTCTTGCATATTTTTCCCTTTTTTAAATAATATTATCATCCAGAAATCGAAAGGTAAAAATTACGTGAAAAATTTAATTTTCAAAGGACGTGCTTTATAGAAAGAATGCAAACGAAAGATAGCTACAGGTCAACTAGAGGCAACTCTAACGATATTATTTCTTTAAAAGAAATCTGTATTCCAGTAAGAATACTTAGTAATATGAACATTACAATATCTAATAACTTATCTTCATTTCGACTTCCATGAAACTTCAATCTCGCCTTACTTAATGTTGTGTCTGCTACGCCTGAACTCTCAAATTATCCGTAATAATTGAAGAAGATAATTGTGCTGATGACTCAATGAAATTGTAGACTAAAGACAGTTCGTGTTTGATTCCTGTATTAGAAATGGTTGATTCTTGTATTAAGATAACAGTTATAAAGATTAGCAGTTAGAAAGGAATGTTCGGCATAACCTTAGCAGCTAGTTTTTGAGAGTTTGTTGCTAAGATGAAAACAATTATTAAGGGCGGGAATCCATTTTAAAATTTAGGGAAGTTTCTTCTCTGAACGATTTCAGGATGGGAAAATTATTCGAATATTTTAATGAAACAAAAACTAATGTATACACCACATGACTTCCTCACAGGAATATTAAATTATACGCGTTTTTTCCTGCCTTGCATTTAAACTTGTTTCTCCGAATTTCATTAGCAATATATTTCTCATTCAATTAATTCAGTTCTAACTTCGCGACAAGGCAAAAGTGCATAAAAACTCAAAATATCTATATTAAAAACTGAAAGATATAGAAAAACATATGTAGGGATTTATATTTATTTTAAATAACCAGTTAATTTTAATTTTAAGTTACTTTCCTATAAGTCTTCATTCACCTATTTGTCAGTGCCAGAATATTTAAATTTGGTAGCGCGCGTAAGAAATGCCAATTCTACCAGTGGAAGAATAAGTTAAATATCGACGTTCCAGTAAAGAAAGAGAGAGTCCGGGAAATTGCCGTGAGTGCTTATACGCAAACATCTGTTTAGCAGTTACTGCTGGTTTTGACGTGGCTTAAGCGCTATTATCTTGCTGCCACTAGACTCATTTGCGCGCTGTAGGCTACAGGATTACATGAGCTCTGTAGGGTAATTCTACTATTTGTGAATATCTCTTACATTAAGTTGGATTCTACTGTTTCAGTTACCGCCCATGTTGAGGCGAGTATGTTAGCGTCCGGTTGACGCATTGTAAATAAGTTAAAGAGTTTAATAAAGGGCAGTTTTAACCCTTCGTCAGTGAAATCAATCTTTCTCAAGATTCTACACAACAGAAGGAGAGTAGAACGTTACATATAAATCACCACATACAGTGAAAACAATTAATTTTTTTTACAATTAAAATTACAGTTTCTACACAAAAACAAGCAATTCGGCCAGTGGGCAAGAAGGCAGATTTTTCGGTGCACAAAACTGAAAGTTTCGTTTTGGTCTTACTCAGCAAAAACACAATGAAGATATAGAAACTGACTTAATTTGTTGTGGACGCTATGCTGAGTCAATATATGAGATAATTTAATCACTTAAAAGATGATTCCAGCATGGATTAAGCATAAATTAATTGGTAATAATAAAAGAAGACGTTACTTTGCTGTTGCGCTGTTGCGAAGCTTAGTTTTTTAGATTGGTGAAAAATCCACTATTCTCCTAATTTTTAAATGTAAACAAATATGGATGCAATGGTAAAAAAAAATTAGGCTTAGCGGCACTTAAACAACTTTTATATGTTTGATAGTTCTTTGATTCAATTTTTTGATAGTTTTACAAATATAACATGCATGTTAACTAAAAGCATAAAACCTTAACCGGAAGATAAGAACAACATAATTCAATCATTTTTAAAGCACAAAATGACCAATTTACAAACATATTTCTTTATTCTTATAAAGAAACTCTGCTCACTGATCCAAATAACAGAGTGGACATTTATATATATTTATAATCTTTTGCTGCGGCCGATTGCAACCAAAATAGGAGGTGCACATCCACATGTTATAGCAGTCCTACATACAAAATTTCAACGTTTTGAGGCTACTCGTATTTGAGTTCTGCGAGATACATATGTACATATGCAGGTACGTACGTACGCACAGTCGCCAGGAAAATATTTCTTCAGAATAAATTTTTAATCAGTTTTTAATAATTTTTTTCGGTAAAATGAGTCCTTTATTCTGTCCTTATGTACAGATGTCACGCAAAAACATCATTAAATTGCATTCGATAGTGGTAAAAATGGATATTTTCATTGAAATATGATACCCGAAATTTTTCGAGATTACAATACTTCCTTTTTACTTCGCACAAGAAAGTAAAAAAGCGCTGAATGCAATAGGAGAACCAAATGATGGGAATCTTCGGCTTAAGAAGAAAAATATTCTTGTATTGCATACGACTACTTTTTTTCTCTCTCATAATTAGTTACTCATGTTTAAATGACCAAACTATGTATATGATGAATCTAACATATCTAAACAGTCTAGCTATGGTAATGTGCATTTTATGTTCTAAAATTGATGCGGGTTATAAATTACATCCACTGGCTTGACACATCCTTGTGCGGTTAACATCACGGAAAGAACTAACACTGGTGACGTTTTGTTCTGTTCCTTATTACGTACGTCGATTTAATTTCGTGAGACGGGAAAATCTCCAGCTTTTAACCGAAACGGGAAAAATCAGCGTAACTCAAAGAGGGGAAGTTTAATAGCAAAAAGGGGAAATGACTTCAAAACCGAAATCTAGTGGATTTCGCTTCCTTAAAATGAATGAGAATCCTTAGTCTCTAACTTCAAAATGTATATTGTTTATTGAAAAAAATGAATATTTTTAAATACACATACAGTGATGTATCTAGAAGAATATCACTTGCAAGAGAAACACAAAAGTACCTTAAATATGCACGTTGCTTACCTATTGGCCTTATTTGTCTAACAGAATTATGTTTTTGAGCTCTTTAAAAAAGTAGATGATTTTAGCTCAGTAGTTATTGCTATTTGACTTAAAAGTATAATATGCTTTTAAAGTACTCTTCCAAAACTCTGATTTAACCTGAATAATTCTGAATAGACACAGGATATAAAGTATAATCGCAAAATATTAATTCGTCAAAATAATTAGATATTTATTAAAATATTTGTTAATACCAGAATATAATTTCTTTAGTAGATAGGGGAAAACTGTTAGTTGGGCAGAAACGAAAAATTCTATTTTTATTTATAAATCAATGGAAAAACATTTCTTTGTAAAATAGCATCTTTCATGCAAAACCTCAATGCATAGCTTACGTCCTATCAAACATTTCTGATGAAAATGTGAGCAGTATCATCATCTACTCAGATCGATTCTCAGTCCGTCATTCCATCCAAAAATAAGCCCATTGATCTTTCAACTAGACAACGTGCATCATTATGTCCAGAGATAAATTATAGAAACATCCGGCACTATTAGATCAGAGCTCACTCTGGAAAAGCTTGAAATATGAAGGCAAAAGACGCAACAGGAGTGATTTCAACAAGACTAGCCCTTTTCCCACAAAACAACAACTATTTATCAAGTTTGGAGTAAATAATAGAACAACCGGATTTTTGCTGATCAAACCTGCCGCACATTTGACGATACATGAGCCAATGTTACCATTATCCGAAAAGATGTGGCTCAGCAATTGGAAGATAAACTCATTTGGACGTCATCTAGCGTTTTCTGCTGACTATGTATGGTGATAAAATAGAAATTGATGGAAAGTTAGGTGTTAATATCACATTTGGGAGTGTCCCCCAAGCATCATACGGCATATTTAACAAATATTACTGAGTCTTCCATACTTGGATTAGACTTTCTAAGGAAATATGATTTTTCTTTCACTTTAAAAATAACGAACTGCATCCTTGCTCTGAGGACATAACCCTGTTTGGAATTAATAATGAAGGAGTTAAAACCGTCAACTAAATAATAGCTGAAGACGATATCACATTACAATCAAGAACTGAATTTTTACTTTCTAAATCCATAGCTGAAAATAGAAATTTTCGGTACAGCATAATGGAATATCCCAAGAAGTGTGTCAGCCCTAAAGCAGTACTACATGCATCGGCTCTCGTCGACCTGTCGATGGCCGCTATCCCAGTGATAGTTGCCAGTGTAAGTGATGAGGCAAATCTCATTAAGAACAGTGAAGTGTTTGCAGCATGTACCACAATGACGTGCGTTAAACGAACCAGCAGTCATTCAGAGTCTCTGTCTTCGGAGAGACTAACGTAAAGAGTTATTAAAGAATGAACTTCCAAGCAATGAAGCCGAATACGTCATACAAGAATTGCAAGATTTTTTTCCAGCTCATTTTTTGATTTTCGGCCAACCAGTTTGACGCAGCATAAAATTGACAGGGGAGATCATCTGCCAATCAAGAAGCATCCAAGACACCTACCGATTACTAAACGGAAAGAGGCAGGGAATATTTTAAAGGACATTCAAGAATTTTACGGGCAACTCTTCCTCAGTTCACTAATATTGACTTGAAGATGACTATTTATTTGTTAAATGCATATTTCGCGAAGATTGTCGGTCTTGCGTAAAGAAGCAGTTGCTTTGAAGCAATATTTGAAAAATGTCTAAAATAAAAATTTGCGTAGTTGGATTTTTTTCATTACGTGTACGTTTGTATGTATCGGCCACTGATTTCAGAAATGCACGTTGGATCCCCTTTAATTCGAGTCACAACATATGATATGTGGCAAGAATTATGCAGACTTAAACTAGATCCAGAAAATATTATTCAGTTAACGAACAATTCTATATTTGCTCTCATAATTTACGGGAACAATGTTTTGGAAGTGAGTTTTTAAGCGTTCTTTATGCAAATAATTGTTCTCCTAAATACGAGATTATAGTAAGAGCGTAACAGATCAGATCAAAAGTTGTAAGTAACTGCAGTTAACTATCAAGATATTATTTATTTAAAAGAAACCTATAATGCAATAGGAGTATATAGTAATATTAGCATTACAGTATAGTATGATTTCTTTCTAATTCTCTGTATCTTGGATCTCATGCCGCTCCCATTGTTGTCCACTGCTGTTCTTCAGGCCTCATATCTTTTATCATTGCTGGAACTGTTTTCTGTGCTCTCTGCTACAACTTGTAAGTCTTCGGCATCATCGCCGCTGTCATTGTCTTTGTAGCTGCTCAGTCTCGCTTCTCATATGCTCATCATCTCCCGAACCGTCAAAAGCACTAGATTTTCTTGAAATTCTTCACTATCATTGCTCCATCAGTCAGAGTCCATGCACCCAAAATCCTAAAACAAATCAATTACTTAGATAAAAATGATCACAATGTGGACGAATCTATTTTAACATTTAGGACAGCTCGCTTTCTGAACGCGTTGAGGAAGAGGAAAATTTACGAGAATATTTAAACAGTTTCCATAAACTTGTGCTAAAGCTAATGGGTATAATACATTAAGAGGGAAAAGATACCAGTCAATAAGGTATTTCTACCTCTCAAAAGATTACTTTCTACAAACAATTAATTTTCCTGCAAATCACTTCAGGTTTCACGCAATGTATATGTTTTTTTTACACATAACATGTTCCACAAATATTACTAATTAACAAGTTACTGTTTGTGAAGAATCAAAAAATAAATGCTGGATGGGGAAAGTGACGTAACCTTAGTGAGAAATAGATGGATGTATTTAGATAAGTTAGTCTGCTTATTAAAGTGCACCGAGCATTTTCATTTATTCTATATAAATTTTGCATTATTATTATTCGTCCAGATTAATGTGAGAACAATCAGAAGATTTTAGTCAGTATTTTTAAAGAAAAAGATCTAAGTATGTAAAAGTTTTGAACAGTGAAAGATTCATATGGTAAACGATCTTTAGTATTTTCCATTAAAATAACAACTCTAACTGGGAGGAGACTATAAATGAATCTCTTAGCAACAGAAAAGCTTCCAGCATATAATTAGTGACTTGATGTCCATATAAAAGTTATACGACGGTAACACAGAAACGTTTCTCTCCACATTACCATAATTTTCTTCTAACCAAACTCATTTGCAAACAATAGTGAGAAACTCGAGCATCAAATTTCATGGTCGAATGAATGCGCGTCGAAATGAAATGCGGTACTAATCCAATGAAAAACGATTTCCTTTTGGAAAATATTTATGCATTGACTTACTACTATATTGTGAAGCTTTTTCATTTTAGTAAAATAAGGGAAGGCTAGAGTATATAAATCGGTAACATTCCCTATTTGACTAAATACTGCATTTTGTTTTCTGGCTTTTCAGCGTCAGGTTGTGAAATTTTAAAATATTCGCGTATTTTCCCCTTTTTCTGTGCGTTCGAGAAGGAGTTCGCCTAAATTTTAAATCGTATTCGTCCACGGTGTGACTCTTTTCGACTTAGACAAACCGTCGCTAACTATCTGCTACATGCTGCCACCCTATTACAAGAAACAACTGATCATAGTGAAGCAAAGAGGAACTGACATCCAGTCTGCGATTCCGTCGAATCAGATACATTCACCTTTTCTAATTACTTATAAATTATTTGAGACCTAAAACTTAGCAGATATAACAATAAGAACAAGAGATATTCAAGTTACAATGATACACAAATGAAGACATCTCATTAGATATTGTAATATTAATATATATCCTTGCCGAATGTAGGTTTATTTTAAAATGACTGTGGTAGTTTCCGTAGTTTATCAGGATGACCTTTTATTTTTTATGTCCTTACTGAAGCAGGGTCTTTCGTAAATTAAATTTCGCATAATGTTCCCCTCTCGGTTTCCAGACGATAAAATTAGTTAAAAAAAGAAAAAAAAGTATGCGAGGAGACATGGTATTATAAATTCAACTGACAAGTAAAATGTTGCTGAATTTTGATAGCGGTTCTCTACCTGAAACTTCTAGAGTGCATAACTTTTGTTTTAATTCTGACCAGTCGACCAATTGGCTATATCTGTTTCATAGCATTACTATGTACTGAATATAAGAATTTTGTATAAACCGAATGGTTATGCTTTTATATGTTTTTAAAAATGGAAAATTTTAAATAAAATTTTTACATCTACGTTTTATGCGTTTAGAAAATATAACTTTCTTAAAACATCCTTTTATGCGTTTTCTTCTTAACGGCGAAATAAAATTGTTTCTTCTTCTGATGTAAAACGATATAACTTAGGAAATGAAAAATTCAGTTTCTGTTACGGGTGTAATAAATATGTTTAGAGACATAATAAAATATATCGTCTTTGCTACTATGAGAAGGAAATATTTTACTCTAAAATTTCAAAGAGGAACCGCAAATGGAGCAGCAGTGCATTGAAGAAGTAAAATGATCCGAATGAGACAAAATAAAATAAATCTAAATTTGAGTAGTATAATGTTATTCTCTGTGTTAAATCTGAGAGGAAGAATATTAAGGTTTACGCTTACGAAGCAAAGCAAGAGTTACTGAATTTCGGTGTATATTATAATGAAGGTACTAATTGCAATTTATTTATGAAGGAGGATTCCATTTGCCTTATTATATCCAGTTCGTAATCCTACTTGGAGGTAGTCAAGATATGAAGAACGTAACTAATATCATTCTTAAGGCAGTTTCATTTTTGTACATAATTGTATATTACCTTGTAGAACTTCCTTCTTGTTCTTTTCGAGATCATCCAAGGGTAGACTATATTGAAAAGACTGAGTAGCAAATTCTATGGTTTTTGAAGAACAGATACTGCAGAAGAAGGTTTAAATAACCTTTTCATTTGAACTAAATTTAACTGAAAACACACATTCGGTGCTCAGAATTTTAGTTAAGTAACTCGAATGGAAAATAAAAATAAGAAATCAAAATAAAGTAAGACGGCTAAACGACTAGCTCCTTATTTATTTAAACTGCGAAATCGGCTGCGTTCAGCAAACCCGAACCTTGAATATCAATATAATATGAAGAACGTGACTAACACCCCAGCTATTCACATACAAAGCTATTTCAAATACGCGGCATCAATTTGAAACTAACTCTACTACTCTTAAAACCGCTGCTTAAATACTGATTCCGAACGTAGTTGGATTTACATAGTACGTCATTAAAATTTACATTCTGGCAGGAAACTGAGATCAGAAGAGAAAGAAACGTTTTAAAAACTACAAATAATTGGTTATAATAAACAAGGTCTTTACAACCTTGGAAGTGCATTTATATATGAAAAGTGTTTTCCCGAATTTTAAAAATTAATAAGTCAAGGAAAAGAGCCAGTGTGATCGATGAGCATCTACAATTCTTAATGAAGATAACGTTTAGCAATTCTTTTGCAAGGTTACAAATTTTAGCATAATTGGAGTGCAATGAGGTGTGGTAGCCGAAAGTTTTCGAATGAAGAAGTTTGTAATTATTTACTAAATAGATAAAGGAATAAAGAAGAAATAAATAAGTTTTCAATTACTCACATGAAAATATATGTATTTTTGTTGTATGCTTCAAAGAAAAGGTTAATAAATAAAGGAATGATAACAGGGTGTCATTATTTGTTTTCTAGTGTTGGAAAGTTTTCGTAATTTGCTTATGCTTATTTTAATTTAAAAGTAAGTTATTTAGCATTTAATTAAACACATTAGAATAATTTGAAATAAATGAGAGTCTGAAAATTTAATGTTACGTTTTTAATAAGTTTGCATTTCAAATCGCAACAAACAACCAGACTGCAGCTTTTTGAAAAAGCAGATGCTTGCAAATATTAAGTTTTCGATTTCGGAAAAAAAACTAAAATTTTACCTTTGAATCATTTTTTACTATTCATGTATGCTCTATTAAAGAGTTAGTAAATTAAACTTAAAATTTAGGGAACCTTTTTTCTTTAAAAAATAACTTCATTCTATTAAATAACGAACACAGATCATGAATTTGTCCCACGTGAAATTTGAGACTAATTCCACTGCATTATGGGACAACAATGCATGTAAGGATTGAAGAAACGTTTTGAAAAAATCTAAGAGAGGGTTTATTCTTATCTATTTTTGAATATACGAAATGCATTTAGGTATTCTTCCTTTTCACGCACAGTGACATGCTAAGTTTTCATTCAGTAGGACATTGAAATTTGGATACCTTTGTACACTACCCTCCAAAAGTTAAGAAACAGCATGTTTTTCAAAGCTCATCATTACAAAAATTTCAGTAACGTTTAAATTCACAGTTCATATGTATGGCAATAAGGAAGTTTAAGAAAATATGCGCAAAACCAATAGCTACCACTTTTATTTTATAGAAATGAATACTTATATAAGAGTTAAAGAAAAAATGCAAAAATTGCAATTTTTGTTTGCGAGTGTTGATTTCAGTTATTAGTACAGTTTCATTAACTATATCCAGGAGAGTCTGTCAATGTCCAGGAGAAGTCTTTTGTGCAATTCGTTGAGGGGACGGACGATCGGATGGACGGAAATGAGGATCTCAGAGGCTGATGCCGCTAGATGTTTCAATGTCTCTCGTAGTGGGGTCCACCGACTATGGAATCAGTTTGAATCCGAGGATGCTGTGTCAAGAAGATATGTTCCAGTCAGACTTAGAATTACAGCACCTGCGGGAGACCGTTATTTATCTGTTTCGGCTTGAAGGAGGAGTCACGTTACAGTGCTTCAGCTCATGGCAGATCATTTAGTGGCAACAGGAACAAGAATCTGTGCTACTACAGTACGCAGAAGCCGTACAATACAGGCCTGTATGCAAGACGACCAGGCGTTTGTGTCCTCTTGATCCGAGGACACAGAAGCGCCCATTTAATTTGGGCAAGAGAACACGTCTCCTGCACCAGTTAACAATGGGCGTCTGTTCTCTTAACAGAAGAGTCCAAGGTCACATTGGAAAGGAATTCAGGCCGTCAGCTGACTTGGAAGGAACAACGCACTAGATGCAACCAATTCCACATTGTGGAGAGACACAGTTACAGAGGTGGTCGAATAATGGTTTGAGCTTCGATCTCTCTCCATGTGTTCGATGGAGGAGCGTTGACCGGTGTGAGATATTGAAACGAGATCCTTGGTCAATATATCCGCCCATGTGCCGCTGCTATTGGTCGTGGATTTCTTCTGATGGACGACAATGCGCGACCGCACCCAGCTCGGTTTTTTGAAGAATATCTTGAGGGTTACTTTATGGAGCGGATGGAATGGTCAGCTCAATCTCTAGACCTGAATCCGATAGAGCATCTCTGGGACTACCTCGATAGACAGGTTGCTGCTTTAAGTCCTCCTACAAGGTCGTTAGATAAGCTTGAACAACGATTACTCCGTGATTGGTTGTTGCTTGCCATGTCACTGACTGACAACTTAAGTGACAACATGGAACGTCTCTACCGCCCATGTATTGCAGCTACGGGTAGAAAAATTCTTTATTAGAATTCATTTTTCTTCAAAAAAACTGTGATGCACTGTTTCTCCGAGACTGGATTTCTCTGCCAAGAGTGCAATTTTTTGTTGTAATTCATGTTTCTTTTGAACTTTGGAAACATTCTGTGTCGCATTCATTAAAGTAACTGTTTAATGAAAATGTCCTGTAAATTTCTTGTTTCTATGTTGCTTCATTTTCAAAGTAGACACAAAAACATGCTGTTCCTTAACTTTTGGAGGACAGTGTACTTTTTCTTTTTTCTCATTGTCGTAAATAAAAAGAAATGTTTTTAAATCTGTTCAGAATAGTTTTGAATCCGAAATTCAAGTGATAGCCAGAGCCGTAATTGTATCCAAATGAGCGAACCCAAGTCCATTAACTAACTTGTCGAGAATATTTTCCTTTATGTGTTGTTCAATATAAGAATAGCAGCATAGCTTAAGTTAATGCCCTGTAATTTGTAATATTCTGAGCAATAAGGTATTTTCGTAATAAATTCATGCTAGTATTTTCTTCATGACAGAATTTCAAGTCTGAAAAAAAAGTTTCATCTTAATAAAATTTTTACTTTATGTTGCTATTTTGTAAAGATTTAAAAAATCTGTGATAGCTAAATCTGCCATTATTAAAATTCCTAAGCTACAGTACAGGCTAACCCAATGCTAGAATTCCTTAGTTCTTTATTAAAAATTAAAATAATTTTTCCAACTTTCAAATTTGGTTTAGAAAAGAAGACAAAATTATAATTCTTATTATTTATCTTAAATAAAATTTCATTACTTATCTTAAATTTTATTCTCAGTAACATCTTAATTAATATGCTGAGTCAATGCTGATATTCATTTATACACTCAGAAATGTTAGTTATATGTATTTTAAAAGATGGTAGCTTATTAGAGATTATAAGAAGTGAAACGTTTAATTTAGCTGTAAGATGTTTATTAACACTGTATTTTACGGCTAATTTAAACTATTATATATTTTATACATCTTAAATTGTTTGAGAATTGTCAAAAACATCTTGCAATTCATCATTTTCAAGTTATCTTGGTTTCTCAGAAAGTGGTCTTTTTTCCCAGAAAGCGACTGCATAGCAATTTAGCTGCTTTTAAACTTTTTGAAACGCTACGTGAATGTAGAGTTTCCACTGCAGGGTTTTCAGATGACACATTTTATGTCAGCTCTTTTTTCTAAAAACAGAATGTAAGGTAGTGCCTATTATTTCTAGCAAAAACAGTTGTCAGATAGAATTGTACAAGTTGTTGTGAAAAAAAATTGCGGGTTTTATTAATATTTTAAAATTTAACTTTCATACTCAACCTCTCTTGGTGCCGTGACAAACAAAAAAAACACTAAAAAGTACTCATAAAAATATAATGAGTACAATAAAATCACGCATAGCGACTGGTGTTTGAAAACAAATTAATTAATTCTTTAAGCTATATTAAATTTTCATAAATCCTCAACACAGTAAATTCAGTTTTATCATATCAACTCTCAACTCTTAAGTTCAATGAAATGAAAAATCCTCTCCGGTGCTTTGTTAAACTCAAAATATTAATATTCATGTAAAATGCATTACCGACACTAAATCATTAACATGCTATCTCTCACTAAAACTAACTAATCGGCTCTCCTTCCTGAAAACACATAAATTTCAATACATCCTTAGAGATAGCCGCAAACACGTAAAAGTAAAACACAGAACAGTTCAAAACACCAGGGAGAAATTAATCTCACACACTAAGAAGTCAAAACACCAGTTAAATTAATATAGCTGATCGTATAGTCATAAATAACATTAAATTCTCCTACGCTCGCAATAAACTACCCAGGTTCGAATGGAAGTTTAACCATGTTTTCCGAAAGGATCACATGGGTGACCTACAGTAGACCACAAGATAAAACACAAAAAACATACAATAGTAAAACAAATAAAAACATTTATTTAATATTCCAAAAGATTATCCATTCAGAATAGCTGGCCAGACTACCCCTACAAACATTTACTAAAAATTACTCACAATTCTTCATGCGACAATCTAAACCATGATCAATATTGTATTCAAAATTATTAATTACGTATCTTACAATAATTTCGTAATTATCACTGAACCATACTTATATAGTCTGAAACATTTTTTTATTTCTTAAATATTTCCAAATCTTACTAAAATCTTAATGAAACAATTTACACTTTCTATTAATCTTAGAAGGTTACTCAAGCATTTAAACTCACACTACATATACAAATATTTTAAATCAATTTTCGTAAAGTGAAAGATGAAGTTTTTTCCTAATAATCGATTCCACAAAATCCTAAATCAGTTAACGGCAATAAGTTTGAGGACACATAGAATTAAATATAAAATCAAAAAAATAATCAACTCATGGTGGAGAAAAATTCCTGTCCAGATTTCGTCTCCCTAATTGTCTACGCAACGCACGTATAAGAAGTTCAAAAATTTCTCTTCATCAATGCTGTACCAATTTGCGAACTCAGCCGTTGGGAAAAACTTCCTCATGGATACAGTCCTTCTGCATGCAAGGAGGTCCAACTTAAAATGAGTGTCCACCAACATTTCGATGATGATCTCAACAAAGAAAAGTGGAAGCCGCAGTAATCTGTAGGTGAAAGTAAGCCCACTGATTTCTGAATGATGTTCTCGCTGAAGATAAGTGCAAGTCACAGTAATCTGCATTTAAATCACATTATTTTTCCCCAAGGAAAAAACATCAGTGAGAATAGGACGTAGCCGCAGACCTTCAGAAAGGATTCGCCGACGACGATACGATGGGAGCCCGCATCGTTCTCGGACCAATTCTCGCACGGACAACCCCGAGAAGGGGCCGCCGGGCCCTCTCTCTCCCCTCAAAAAGGACTCGTAAAATCTGTCAAAATCTTGAAAAAGTCTCCGGGAGCGACCAAATTTAAAACCTCGTGACGCTCAAAAAGTGCACCGCCTATATAATTACTATTGGTTAAAAAAAATCCATAAAATTAAAACTCACCAATGCTACACAAAACAGTAATCCTCCTAACCACTAGAAACAGACCAATAAATACCCAACAAAATTCTAAGAAAATCAGTCCTATCCTTTCACAATGACAAGCCCCTTATTTTTCGAACTCAAAAACAAAGTAGTAAATCTGTTAACGATGCGACTCTTCAGACAGATCCCAAATTTTTGCACCCTCATAATTCTATCAAGAATCGGCGCCGCCAAGCGGATCGCCTTTGAACGAGAAAACACAGGTTCGTCCCCGTAAGAAGGGGACGAAAAAAAATGCAGCTGGTCGCTGACCCCTGACCCCAAAACTCTCCTCCCGTGAGAACAAAAAACAGGCCATCGCCCTCTGCTAACCCAAAGAAATTTTACCCAAATCAAAAGAAACAATTCAGCGACAGCATAATTCAAAAATTACATCTCCAACATGAACACCAAAATTTCACCACTCACTGTAAATCAATAAAATTAACAAGCACTGTAAAATAATACTTAAAAAATCTACACAACAAGTGCATGTAAGGTATAACAGCTCACAACTTACATGAAGAGCTGGAAATATGGCAGTTAGTACAGCATGGCCTTTTGGCTGCTACAGTTTGTAAGATCTCACTTTCTCAACTATCATAAAGGTATAGTGATGTTACGTGGAAGCCTGGCGACTTCTCGCACAGGCATGAATAATACAAACACACAAGAAGAGTAGAACAAACCCTTTATTATTCGTCAAACTCTTAACACAAATTCACATATTTCGTGCTCGCGATAACACCGACGATTTGCGGTGAGAATTTAAGAAAAGTTTAAAAATAAGCTCAAAGATAAGTAGAAGTATTGGACTAAAAATTTAGCTTAAAGTTAACTAGACTGACTCAACAACCTATCCCGCAATGGACTTATTAAACGGCTCGAAGGCATATCGATAACTCAGCGTAACAGCAGCAAGGACAAAATAGTAACTTGCGCTCGCTAGTGAAATCATACTCTAAATAAACTTCATATTTAGTTCTGTTTTTATACTCTCTTCACTTAACTTTAAATTTGCATCCTGGTACGGAAACGCGAGGGGAAAATTAAAGGTTCAGGAAAGATACTAAACTTAAAATAAATAATTTTGGAAACTAATTGAAACCCTTCAAGTTTGTGTCTACAGCAGCAAAAGCCTCCGCTCAAACAGGCTCTAAAAGAAAATCAGTAGATATTGTGTGCAGATAACTAAGATTGTCAGCTTATGGACATAACAGATGCGCAGACGGATACAGTTAAGTTACAACATGAAAGTGCAAACTCAAAACATTGTTTGCAGAGGATAAATGACCACAAATTTCCAAAGAAATTTAAATTTCTAAAACTATAATGTATAAATACTAACATGACAAATTATGCTTTAAAGTAATGACAGCAAATTTCCAACAAAGAAATTTAAATTATTAAAACTATGGGGTATATATATTAACATGATAAATTATATTTTCAACTAACAACGGATTTTAGAAATCCTAAAAGAGCCTCACTGGATTAAGCTACACAGCTGTTTTAAAAGAAAATTTAGATGCATGAACAAAATTTTGGGGTGCTCATTAGATTGAATTTCAACTTTATATTTCAAATAAATGAAGCAAACTCTGTATTTTATTTATCTATTTATTAATTAATTAATTTTTATTTATTATTATACTTATTATTTTCTTTGTAATACTTGCCATTTTTTTAGCTTTCATTAGTCGTACAACAAAAAGAATCAGACAGTTTCTCAAAATACAATATGTTTAATTGTGCTGTTCCAAAAACATTTAATAACTAAAGAAAATTCCAAATTTTCTTCTATTAAAAGCATAAAAATAGGACGAGTTTTTTTATCTAAGTAAAGCAAAAATATCAAAATCGTATATTTGTAATTTACTTTCATAACGAGTATTTTTATTCTTTCTATTCGCAGTATATTTAGACAAACCTTTTCAGTCTGCGGATTCCCTATAACATTCTTTTCAGAAAATATTAATCGCTCACAGAATTTCTGGCACAGATTATTTGATTCAAATTATACCGCCCTGTATTTTAGGAACCATGGTTACATATAATTTCCTAAAGTATTTAAAAAAATTAATCAGCACACTTTGTTTTTTAAGAGCATAATAAATTCCTGATAATCTTACGGAATATAATAAGGTTCAAAAATCAAGCTAGTAATATATATTGGAGTACAGTATGTTTGAAGAAGAGTATTGGGAAATCATAATTTTGTGTCATTATGTCTTATCTAGTATATTAAACTTTCTCAAAAGGCAGGGGTAACTGAATCATTATTATTCTAGAAGCTTTGAAAGTAATTTTCTTCTTTTAGAATTCTTTTCGCAACATCTTGAAACGTTATCACTTTAAACGTGAAAATTTGTCAGTCTCTGTTGCAATGTCCTCCATATTTCATTTGTATATACGACCAAAAGCGAAGAGGAGCTCCAATGGCACGTTTCTAGTGCGAAAAATTGCTCGCAATGACATTGCCAAAAATTCTTCTAAAATCATCCATCAGCGTTCTCAAGAGAATGGAAATGAAATGCTAACCCCTACTATCGATGCTACAGAAGAAGCACAACTAGAACAAGCAACGTTACTTCAGAAAGACTGGCGAATAATTTGATTGAGGATGATTATTTTTAAGCATAAATTAGTTTGCAAAGATTCAATTTAGAGCTAAATCATTTTGGATTACAAAATGTGTAAAAAAATGGTTTACTTAAAAAAATTATTTTTTCCCCTATAAAATCGTATTAAATGTTTCCAAAAAAGAGTCTCCACGGTTATAGGTGCCTTGGAAAACATTAAATCTTTTGGGATATGAATGCTTTGTTATTGATTAAGACAACTTAAAAATGTTTCTATAATTTAAGTAATTCATGGGCAATATTAAATAATAATATTATATTTTAGTACTATTTTCGTAATAATTTGTAAGCCGTAACAATCCCAGCATTCAAGTACTATGTTATGTTAGTTATTAAATAATATTAGTATTATATCAGTCTAATGTCTAATGGTTTAACTGTCTAAGGTCTAATGGTAATGCATAATGATTTAACAGTCAACCATATTCGTAATAAGCTAATGGTCTTGCTCTCAATATGGAATTCACCAGAAGCTGGCCTACAATTCGTGGTTTTGCGATATCATTGACAGTAGCTTGAAGAAATGTTTAGCTTAAAGACCACAAGACGAAAACATGGTTATTACACCCGCAAGAAAGAGGAAAAGGCACCATTAATGTCAATGCCTCATCGTCAATTACCAGCACGGTATTTAGAGAATGCTCCATTTTACATAATCGCAGCTGAATCTAAGGGTTTAATAATCAATCTCCTTAAATATTATAGTGACCGGAATCATAAATATAATGCTTAATGCATACACTAACCGACATTGAAAATGCAACACCAAGAAGGCATGGTCCGCAAATTATACAAATTTCAGTGTAGACGCACATCACCGAGTAGTCTGAAGGATGTGAAATGCGCTATACAGTAGCACGTGCACTGTATATAGCTATACAGTGCACGTTGAAGAAGATTTAAGAAAAGGAACCTGCAGAATGTTCAATTTTCGTGCCGTTAATTTCTGCTAGGGAAATTATCGTAGAAAATTTGTTCTTGCCTCAGAAAAAGCGTGTAATAGCAGAGAATGCCGGGACGTCGTCAACGGAGCCAGTTCCAGCAGACAGACAATTTTACGAGAGGGATGGTGCTCGGAATGAGATGGGAAGGTTGGTCCATATGGCAAATCTCGGCTCACACACACCTAGAAGCGTTCACAGTGCACCGGCTGTGGCGACGATGGTTGGAACAAGAAAATGTGGCAAGTTCGAAGAGGGCCGGTGCAGCCAGACGGGTGTCTGCAAGCGTAGATCGACGCATCCGCCGACAAGAGGTGCGGCACCCTCAAGCCATTTCTATCTCCATTCCGCAGCATGTTCACTACATTCTGGATGTTCCCATATCGACCAGAACCATTAGTCGTCGATTGGTGGCTAGTGTGGCGTCCGTTAAGATGACTGCCGTTGACCTCACATCATAGACGCCAACGTCTGCAATGGTGCCGGGCTCGTGCGTTGTGGACGACGGAATAGAGCAAAATCGTGTTCTCAGTCGTCGCGTACGAGTGTGGCTTTCATGTGGAGACAGGTTCATTTCGGCAGCAATTCTGAAACCTCTCACCGCGCGACAACGCGGCATCATGGTTTGGGGTCCAATTGCGTATGATTCCAGGTCACTTCCAGTTCGTACTCAGGGCACTATGACGGCCAGACGATACCTGGATGATGCACTGCGATCGGTGACACTCCCTTCAGGGAGTGCACAGTGCCCTTTATCAACAGACTAACGCCCGACTACACACTGCTCGCATCAGCCAACGTACTCTGCAAGGCGTGCTGATGCTTCCCTGGTCACCGTTCTCTCCTGATCTGTCACCAATCGAACATGTTTGCGATATGACTGGACACCATTTCTTCGTGTTGCATTTTGAATGTCGGGTAGTGTATAAGGTTAGGTTAGATCACTGCAAAGAACACGAGCGTTGTCTTTCTAAGTTTCACACATAAGCCTACCTTGCATTTCGAAGTTAGTGTAAAAGGAAAATAAAATGATTGACTGAAAAAACTTTTACTATCTTATATATGAATATCATTGTATTTACGGAGAAGGATGTACAATACAGTTGTTTAATTAAGCTAAATGTTACCGAGGTAGAACTAGATAAGTATGTAATCTTTCAGTACAAAATTAGTTTTGTTAGTACATTCCTTTAAATCAGGGAAGTAGAGTGGTCGCCTATCATGCTAAACAGATCATATAATGAACCAATTGGCAGCACAATGCTCTAGGTGTGTTTTAGGTAGCAAAAGGTTTTCGATAAAGAAACTCAGGCCGTTTGTCGAGATAATTCTCCAAGGGGATTTAACAGTTGTAGAATAATAATATTTGACTTAATATTTCGTAATAGCAATAAAATGCAACATATTTGGTGTAAATAAGATTTTATAAATTGCTAAACTGTGAAGTAGTGGTTTTTTATTTAGCGCTCGAGATTTTTATTTCATTTAGTGGGAATTTTTACATATTAGGCTGTGCATATATAATAAATAGAGCTTTACATTTTGCCTTTAAAGGGAAAAAGCTTGATATACATTTGAACTTAACTTTAATACTCTTATTATGCAGATTTACGTATTTCCTACAAGTCTCATTTTTCAAGAGACAATATTTCATTTACCTATACATTGCTGAATATGATATTAATGTTCTAGATCAGCAAAGGCACATCAGAATTTTTTATTCGTATTTTTGGCACTTTATTGTGTACGAAAAAGATGTTTTGTGAAAGGTTGTTTGTTTTGGCTTGAGTGCCATATTATCTCATATATAACGCCTTATACTTTAAATCGCAACGAAAACCTAACATTGCTCAAATCCCAGACTGTATTATTCTCACGCAATGCTGCATCACATTGAGAGTTTAAAAATATTACTTGCGTTAAATAATTTACATTAACATAATATACACATTTATAATAGACGCTACGTTAGTAATTGACTATGTTTATCATTCTTATAAGTATAGTTTGTTATGGCTCGTACTTTTAGCTTGATTACTGAATAGAAAAAATAAAAATACAGCCGAGCTTTTCAAAGATATACAAAGATGCTGCAGCAATATCTCAAACGTGTTTAAGTAAATAATATTGCTCATAATATCATAATCTGCTTCAATATTTTCATTTCAAGAGAATATTACAACTATTTTATATTACTTCACAGAATTCATTTCTATTACATTAGGAAACGACCAAAAATACATATTTTACACCATGGTCTTATCTGTATTGAGAGAAAAAAATTCTGGTCAAATGAGATAACATTGTTTGACATTTCTATTAATATACACTCACGTTTGTGAAAATTGCAACACCATGAAGGACTTACGCGAGTGAGCTGAAATTTTCAGGAAATGCAAAGTAGCGCATGATATGCAAATGATTAGAATTGCAAATCCGTAGCGCATGCGTATGCTGAGCAGCGCCCTCTGAACGGCTGATGGATCCGAATAAATAGACGGCTGTAGCGAGGCGTGTATGGTTATCGGTGGTTATCTGCTAGTGGTAAACGTTAACTCAATCTGTACTTATGCCTCGTCGACGAAAGAGAGCGAGATTTGAACAACTTACAGAGTTTGAACGAGGGAGAATCATCGGCCTTCGTGAAGCTGGATTGTCGTATCGTGCAGTAGCCTCTCGTGTGCAGCGTAACAGCAGCACAGTGATGCGCGTTTGGAAGCAGTGGACGGACGAGTGTCGGACAACTCGGAAATCCGGGAGTGGACCCCGAAATGTGACGTCAGCTCGCGATGATAGACACCTGGTCCGCATGGCGCGGACGGACCGTACAGCTTCCTCTAGACAATTGGCAGCACTGTGGTCAATAGCTACAGGTGTTTCATTGTGTGCTTCATCAATTCGTAGACGTCTGCTGCAGTGTGGACTGCGCGCACGGACTCCTTTATACAGGATCCCCCTAACGCACGACCATCGCCGCCTGCGGCTACAATGGGCCAATCAGCATAGAGACTGGCGTGCTGATTGGCAGCATGTCGTGTTTTCTGACGAATCCCGCTTTAATTTGTGGTACCATGATGGCCGCATTCGTGTCAGACGCTATGCCGGTGAACGCCACCTTCCGGAGTGCATTATCGAACGCCACAGTGGACGAACACCCGGAGTTATGGTCTGGGGCGCCATAGCATATCATAGACGATCTCAATTGCTACGAATTGTGGGCAATCTGAACAGCAACCGGTATATCCGTGAAGTTCTACAGCCCGAAGCTGTTCCCTTCCTTCAAAGCTTGCCAGGCGCTGTATTTCAACAGGACAATGCCCGCCCTCATACTGCTCGGATTGTTAAATCCTTCTTTGCAGCGCAGCAGGTACAGCTTCTTCCTTGGCCTGCGTGTTCCCCGGATATGTCGCCAATTGAACATGTGTGGGATGTCATTGGTCGGCGTCTTGCTCGTGATCCTCGTCCTGTTGCGTCTGCAGACGAACTTTGGGTACGCGTACAAACGATATGGAATGCTCTTCCTCAGTCAGACATTCAAACTTTGTTTGACTCCATGCCACGTCGTGTAGCAGCACTTATTGCGGCGCGTGGTGGCCACACAAAATACTGATTCTGATCTCTTGTTCTTGTTTGTTTGCTTTGAACATTTAATCATTTATTTGTACCACTACCACTCAACTGTGTATTAAATTGCATTCAATTATGACGATTCCTTCTTGGTGTTGCAATTTTCACAAACGTGAGTGTATATACTTATCACTCATTCCATAAAATATATGCTGTTTTCTGTTCAATTCAACTGCAACTCAGGATAGAAGATAAACTAATGTAGGAAGGTAACCTGCGTGAATCTGCAATAAAAGTATATTTCTTTAAAAATTAATTCTTAACTACATGTCCTTGTCGAAAATATATTTAATTAAATAAATATGGTGAAAATTTAAACATATAAATCGAAATTAAATTCTAATATTTATAACTGATAATAAATTTGTTGTTCATAAAGCAATTATTAAATATTTACTCTTAAGACTTTATTTACTTCATTTCTCATTTGATCATTTGATCATCATTTCTCATTTCTAAGACCTGTGACCTGTAATTTAAACCCACAGACCTATGCAGTATTTGGCATTTTAATATTAATCATCTCCGTACAGAATACTCACGTTCCTTGTATTTAATTATTTAAACTATCATCTTCAGAATATGATATAGTCTTTCGAATATGTAATATCATATTTCATCAGCAATTTACATTACTCTGGTTTTTAATGCCACTTCTTGAAAACTAGGAATTCAGTTTTAAATTTTTAAATATCTGATTGGCAAAAATGGAGCTTTAGCTTTAGTTTCTTGCTTTTGCTTTTCTTCTTTAATTTTTATTTTTACTTGATAGCTTAGAATCATAATAAAAATCCTTATAAAATACAAGAGTCGCCTCAGTGAAATGACGTAAACAATATACTTTCATTTAGGAAATTGCTACTGTAATATGCTGCTCCAGTGTGCAATAAATTTTCTTAATTCTTGAAGATTAAAAGCTTTTTGACTACAGGTCGCCCCGTAAAACCATAGCATCAATAATCTGCTTATTAGAAATGTGATCTTTTTCCAACTTCTAACCAACCCCAACTAGTGGTTTAGAAGTTATGACCGCTGAATGGTGGGAGTTTGACCTGGGTCCGACCCCAGGCCAACGGTCTGGCTGCAGTTTTCGTAGTTTCTCCAATAAGTACGTTAATACAAACCACTTTCTCTTACAAAGTTTTCCAGGAAGGCGTCGCCTTCTGTTAGACAAAAACATCTAGTCTGCTTTTGCACATTCATATTATTATGTAATGAAGTAAAATATCAGCTGCTTTACTGGATGTCGCAAAAGGCTACCGATGTCTGTAAGCAGATCATGAATAAAGGGATCCTTTGGTCTTCTGTAAAGCGAAAGAATGCATCCTGTTGCCTTTTTGAGCAAAGCGGGGCCGTACGAGGGCTGCTTAGTTCAAAAACTTTGCTTGAAAGGAAATACTTCCTTACTCGCGAATGATCGGAAAGCGTAAAAGGAAAAACTGAAAAATTTTTATTCATAAATTCTTTGTGCTCGGTTTTGCTGTGTATAACAATATAACCCAATCAATTTTTACCTGGCCCTGTTTAAAAGGCCTGCTCCAGTCACACACTCTGTATACAGAGAGAGAGAGACAATCGTTTACAAACTGATTTTTAAGTGTGGAATAAAAGAGAGACAGAATTTGACTAGCTTCATTATTGAAAAACCTGACGACGAGTCACTGCGCTATGATATCGTGAACGTCATGCTTCAGTATGTTAATTCTTTATTACAAAGAACATGAGTGAAATAAAAGAAAACTAAAATGGCCGTTGATGGGTTAATCACGTAAATGTTACCAAATAAACACTAATTTTCATTACTTATTAAATTGTTTAAATATGTAGCCCTCTGTTGTGATTTGAGGTAGAGGAAGAGGGTGAGAGAACCGCCTCTACCGTTGTGCTGTCCCTCAAAATTGGAGTGGAACTGAAAAAACAAAATCTTACCATGGCTTTTTCTGATTGGGTCCGACAAGTAAGATTAGTTACAGTAACAAGAGTATAAGTGAAGATTGGCTAGATAGTACGGTATTAATGTAGGTAAAATAGTACGGATATAGCTAGATAGTATAGAATAGAAAGTTTAGTATAAATAGATAGTAGAGTAGAGAATGTATAGTGTAGATAGCTCGTATAGGTACTACATGTTTAAAATTGTATTTGATATGGGAAGACGATAGAAAGACCGAAAAAAATTTAAAGAAAGTTTCTCAAGGTTTAGTCCACTTTTGTTTCATAAATTTATATAGTATTTAAATTAACTAGTTATTAAAATTTAAACTTTTTACAATAAATTATTCTTTCTATTTTACTTACCAGAATGCAAATGATAACCAGTATTTAAACTGAGGTTTTTGGAGTTTTAGGACAGAGCGCGTTCCTGGCTTCCTGTGACCGATACGTGCTAATCTCCTGACAGCTCTGATAGTTGTAATTATTCGGCTTTGCATTATATAACATCCCACATTTAAATTTTGACTCTACTGTAGAATTATTGAGCCAGCCTCAGGTAAAATTAAAGGATGTAGTCTTTGACTACTGTTCGACGTTTAACTTAAATGTGACTGTACGGCTTAGTTGCATCACCACGAGCTGTGGCTGATATTGTTAGCACAAGAAAGTGTGTTTATGTTCTAAACATTGTTTAAATAAAAAAAGGTTATTCAAAACCTTCTTAGTTAGTTAACTCACATAGCGATAATTTGCTTTATGTCTTACGTTATTAGACTAATTACCAGTTCTGGATCGAGTAAAAACTCACAAATTACTTTCATTTTGTCATTTGTTACCTGAATGGGAAATTAGAATTCATTCTTCACCCAGATAAAATACGAAAAAGCGATGGTAACATTAATAAAACTATTCTTGAGCTTTTGAGATGAAACAGAGACATTTTAAGGCATAAACATTATTCTCCTATCTCAATTTTTTTTTAATATTTAATCATGAATTTGTCAAGTGCCCTACATGAACATTGACATGTAGTGCCCTACATGAACATACATGAACATTGACATTGATTGCCCTACATGAACAAGACATTGACTCCCAATCTTGAGTAGGGATATTATAAATAGCGCATAAATAAAATTTAATAGTGGTGTGAAAACTGCTGAGTTTTATGTTCTTTGATCTGGTAAAAAGAACTTATGATAAAATTACGAAATGTGGATATTTTACTTCATAGTAGTATCAAACATATTACATTGAAAAGGAAGTAAGACGTGAAAATTATATTAATAATGAATATAGGGATAACAATATGATAGCTTCCTTTTTCAGCTAAGGATTTTGATACCCTTAGTAAAGACGATAGTAAGCTTAATATAATCCCTGATTTAAGACTGATTTTGAATCAGTTAAAATAGGTATTAAGAAAGTAATCATCGTTAATATGTACGTCTCACAATCAAAGTTTATTGTGAGTTTTATAAGCAATATTTAAAATATTTAAATTATCAAACTTTTAGGGAGTTAACATGCGGCTAATGTATTAACATGATTTATTTTACTGTACAATCATCTATCGTGCTTTTACATGAATAAGTCTTAGAACTTTGAATACGAATATTTATGCATTGTCTATTCATCTCAGTTATTCCATCATTTTTGCTCAGTTATTTTCATTAGTTGGCTATTATTTAAGCATACAATGAAAAAATTTCAAGAGTAGAGAATATATTAATTGCAAATGTATTTGCTAATATAATGGACATGGGCTTTTAAAGAATACTTAGGTGAATAACGATAGGAAAGTCATTGTCTAAAGAATCTGAAACTACTGCTCTTAACTACCTGCGACTGATTTATTATTTTAAATCCTCCAACGAAAATCAATGCTTCCCAGTCATCCATATTTCATTTTACTTCTCACAGCATTACAAATGAAGAATAGTTTCTGATTTTTTGACTTTTCTCCCCCTGTCTGCCAATTCAATCCAAATCTCTTAACGCTCGTCTACCATCCCACTGACATGAAAGGAAATGAACTCCTCCATTCCAAAACCACTGCTCTGCCATAACTTTCACCAAAGATTAATCCTCCACGCTTTGACAGATCTACGGAGGATGATGCCGGGAGCCTATTGCTATTCAAAAACGGGTCCTTGCCAGTCGAAGCTACGTCATCATTTATCAAAGGCTCATCCCAAGCATGACCGCTCAGAATGTTTTCGCCCCGATATAAAATGCATGACCGTATAACAAGAGGGACAACGCCCAAAGGTGCCTCAGCTTAAAACGGCGATAATGGCAGCACGCTTCACTGGAAGGGGACGATAGTTTCCTTTGTCTTGTGGCAATTGTAGAAGTTGTCGTCTGCCTGATTCTTCTGTGTCCGCCCGTCCACACGGTAATTACCGATGGAAGTACTTTTGGCACCAGCTGGATTTACAAATTGATTAATCCACTGACAGTCGTTGCCTCGCATTTGCTAATTATTCTGTTTTCCTTATTGCTTTGTCTAGAAAAGTAATTCCTAAAACCTTGCTTACTGCTGATTTAATTTTAAATTAAAACGTCAGATTTCTCTAAGAGGGAAAATAGAAACCGACAACGAATTCTTCATAATGAAAATGCCGTTTTTAACCTTGCTCGCTTCACTTTGTATAATTTGAGTCCCAATATTAAATGGCTCTTGTAATCTTCACCTAGAATCTAGATTATCATATTATTTAATATTATTAAATACTTCTTGATAATGATATTCTTGATAATGTTATTATTACATATTATCTATTTTGTTTTCTGAAACATATAATATGCGTCTATCTTAATTTAACCGGAATTAAATAATTTGTACACGAATTATACTCTTCCAAACTGTAAGTATGTCACATTCAACTAATAATTTATCTAACTGAATTTGTATATTGTACGTATATATATATATATATATATATCGCGAATTAAAATTAATACATTGTCTTTGATTCCATACATAATATCTGAACCCAAATTTTTGTTCTTTAAAAAAATTAAATTAAATTAATTTATTTAAATAGATGAATCCAAGGGATAATCTACATTTGCAGTCACACAACTAAAATTTGCGTCATACTTCGTTTTATTTACATTTCAAAGCATAAAAAGAAACGAACATTCAGTTCTAAATCTCACAATTAGAAACGGAGCAGTTATCCTGCCCCTTTGGACACTTTAAAGATTTATGCAACTGATTTTAGTCAAACTGCAACTAAATCCATGCGTTTTTTACGTATATTGCTGTTTGTTTTGATTTTCCGTCCTGCAGGGCATTTAGGACACAAATATCAATTAATTCCATAAAGATTGAAAAGTTTAAAGGTAAGTTTGCCACCCATAGTTTCAAAGACATTTTTCTGCAGGCTTCAACTTATTGTTTGAATTCATACTAGCAGAATTTGTAGAACATGGAAAATATCAAAAACCTCAATCACGCTGTCCTTATACCTTAACCTGATACATTATTTCATGTACTAATTCCTAAAACTAATTTCTTTACTTAATTAACTAAAAGAGCTTGAAATGGTTATGTATGTCTCATGATCAGTTAATGATTTTTTGCCGAATTTCTATCTCAGGAATTTAAAATAAGGATTTCTTAAATATATAATTGATTAGATTAACATGGCAAAATTACAAATAATTTAAATTGCATTTTATAAGTTTATGTGAAACATTTTATCAGAATAAAATCAAGGACTAAGAGCAATACTTGAGATTTTTGTTAATTTTACATATTTCGTCAGACAGTTTTCTTATTAGTCCAAAGCGTCCTTACCCCAGAAGGGCTATTAAGTCACGAAACGGCATTTTGCGTCAAAATACTGAAACCCGATATACCACTTTTCAAATTCTTGCCACCAAATACTATTATCGCCCTCTATTATATTTAAAGAAGTTAAGTAATCAAGAATCTGCATGAATATATGTATGTTTTTCTCACTGTGAAAAAACAACAATACCAAGAGTTATCACATTTTGAATAACACAGTCCTCCACCCAAATATGGGCACCTGAAAGCCCGAATTTAAAATTTGGAATTTGCTTTATTGTCTATTTCATATTTTGTAAAACTTTAACGAATTTTTAATTAGAAAATTGAACAGTTTCAAAGCGAGCAGTGGCAACAGTGTAGGAAATAGAACATGTTTGTCTCCTGCGCCCGATACTGTCTGTCGGAAATTCTGAAAATTTTTAAATATCTTTAGCCCAAAATGGTGTTAAGCCAAATGCTCTCGAAACGTGTATGCGTCTGCAAATAAAAAAAAACCGCGCGTTCAGCCGTAATATAAAATGTAAAAGCTTTTAGATTTTATTCATTTATTAGCCGAAACGAGCATTAACCCAGAAGGGCTATTGGTCTCGAAAGAAAATTTTGCGTCCTTATACTGTAAATGGTGTATCATTTTTAAATTGTTGCCACCAAATATTATAGCTCTGTATTATATTTAAAGAAATTATGTAATGAACAGTCTGCATGAATGTATGCTTATTTTCCGCAGTGTGAAAAACAGCGATACCTACATCGATCAAATTTTGAATAACGTAGTGCTGCACTCGAATATGGAAACCTGGAAGCCTGAATCTGAAAATGGGAATTTGGTTTAGTGTCGTTTTCATATTTTGTACAGCTTTAATGAGTTTTTGATTAACAAACTCGAGGATTTCAAAGCTTGCAATGGAAACACTCTTACGGAAAAAAAAAAAAAAAACACTTTTATCTCCACCGCGCGAATCTGTCTTTCGCAGATTTTAAGATAATCTGTTTTTCAACATTTTAGCCCAAAGGGACATTAGCCCAAATACTCTCTAAACATGTATGTGTATGTAAATGAAAAAAAAAGGAAAAGGCCCCGTTTAATTCTAATATACGGCACACACGGGGTTTAGTGACTTTTGGAAACGTTAGAACATTATATTAGAAATTGATTACTAAAATAATCTACATTCTAGCTCGCTGCTGGTATTGTTTGTTTCTGAGTGGAAATTAATTTTAATTGTAAAACCTTTTTTTTTAAAAATTTTTAACGGTATTTGGTGTTTCATATTTTTCTATCTTTTTCAATTTTTAATAAAGATATTTTGAGATTTTACGTATTTTTGCCTTGCCGCGAAGTGAGAACTGAAGTAATTGAATGAGAAATAAAATAAAAGTCAAAATTTTGTTGATGAAAAAATTCTGCTACGTAATTATAAAAGCAGTGCTATTCAGTGTTCCAAGCAGCGAAAAAATCGACTTTGATTAAAATTTGTATTGCCGTGATGTCACTGCTTCGAGAGTTCGAAAGAGAAAGGCTTGACCTTGAAAGAGCATAACCTTGTGTATCTACTGGCCGTACCGCATCAGGGCTCTTTCTTTAGCCCTGGTACCGCATACCACGTAACGTGCGCACTGTTTCAGAAGAACACTCTCCGTATTTGTATTAGGCTTTCAGGAGAGTATGCGCTCTTGCATGGTATATTTCTCCATGTCAAATCAGGCTGAATTACAGCGACACACCTATTATTTAACCATAGGTAATGTGGGTAAAATCCGACTGTTCCATCTATTTAGATCGCAATACATAGCAGAGCAAGAAACTTATAAAATGTAATGATAGACTTAGCTTCTCTACCAACTCCACAGCTCGTCAAATGAGTAAACATGATACGAATTCTCATTATAAAAAAGTTTTAAAGACGCAAAGATACGTGTTTCATGATAATGTTTTCGTATTTTTAATTTTAAAAAATTTAATATTGTATAAAATACGAAATTTAACTTTTCATACGTTCCTTTGATTTCTATACTTATATTCTGAAAATTTTTGTGATCGTTATAAAAAAAAATACAAAATATTTAAATTAACTCTGGACAAACATTGACCGAGGTATTTGATATTAAAATCCACAATCATGTTCAGGGACCGCACGCAAATTGAACGGGGATAGTTGTATCAGAATGTAACTTATAAAATATGGTGTAAGAAACGTTTCTGATATTAACAGATTACATGATGAACATTTTTATGCAGTTTATTGTGAAAAATATTGATCAATATTTTTCTTTTCAAAATGAATATCTAAAGTAATTTTCTGCCTAAAAGATTTTTAAATGGAGTTTTATAGAATTCATGGTCTAGAAAATATTGGCTAGCTTTAGTATTGGCACATATCCAATTCATAATATTTTTGTATTAATTATAAACGAAAAATATTTGTATCTTAATGAATTCTTTACTATTACCATACTATGATCGTAAAGTAATCAAACTTCATAAGAATATTAATAACGTACTTTTAGGGTTTGGAAACTTTCCAATTATTGTGTGACTATTCTTTTGGCATACCAACTGTAGTAAAATTAGAAATGAAAGATACTAGTAAATCACAAAACAGTATAGTTGAATATTATTTAAAATGTATAAATCAAGTTTTTCGAACATATTTACTAACTGACCCTATATACCTAAATTGAAAACGACGTGAAAAAATCATTGCGGATTTGGAAATAAAATATCTCTTCAGTTTTTCTCGTATGCCTTCAGTTTTTCTCGTACGTTCTGTGTTTTATTTTTTATAACGAGTAAAAAATTTTCTTAAATATAAGTATAACGTTTGGTTTCGTAGTTTTTACACAATCTCTTTCTTTAAATTTAAAATTGCCAAAGTTTAATTTTGCGTCATTTAAAACATTTTTATAATTTTATAATAAATTTATAATTAATTAATTTTTTTATGAATTTCTTTAGTAATAAATATATATCTGCAAAAACTGTTGCGAAAACAAAACGGATAAGGACTTTTAAGGGCACTGTGTATAGGAGTATAAATACCTACATAAATTTAAAATAATCTAAATTGCAATCTATAAAATCTGTGCGCGTCTGTCTATTTTTGTTTGTGGCATATCTCCTCGAGAAAGGCGGGAGTTGAGCTTCGAGAGAGGTACTACCGGTTCCAAAAGTCCTTGGGAAGTCATTTCCGCAATTCTCGTTTTCGTATGCCTTAAATTAGCATCGATATTAATTAAAAATCCTGAAAACGCTAATTTTTGCACTCACTTTTCGGAATGGCAACAGTCTTGTTCTCTGGAAATAAAGATATGCTTTATTTCGAAAGTGTTGCCACTGCCCGCTTTCTAATCGTAGAGCTTACTAATAAAAACTTTGCAAGTTTTACAAAATATGAAATAAAAATAGCATTGCCAAATTTAAACATATTATTATTATATAAGGTCAATAGTCTGAAGCTGGAGAAAGCACGCGATTACATGCGACGTCATTCCATGTCGAAATATTTTCATTAATGTCAGCATTTTAAATAAATATCTGCTGTTGGCAACATTTTTGTTTCAGGTTAGTATAATTGAGACGATATAATATTGCCTCTTTAATTCTTTATGTTATTGCCACGTAAATGATATTGAGAAAATGTTGTTATATTACATTAAATTTAAATCATGACGTCATACGTATCAACCTGAAGCTTCAGAAGTTTTTGTTTTCTAGTTTGACAATAAAGAAATTATTTACGAATTGGTTGTTGCTCGGAAAGAATGAACTGATTGCATTCATATCGAAGTGTTTTTATACATTTTCTTTTCAGGAGTACATAGAAATTATAAATTTTGCTTTGTCTGCAGCCCTCTAGTTCCATATACTCTTTCTCATAGCCAAACAAGCTTTTAGATTTGACATTAGAGCACTGCTTGTCGTTAATTCTAAAGCAACCAACTATTCATAAAACATGGTAAATATTCTGAGTTATATGTAAAGTACGCCCAAAACATCATCTTAATCTATTGAACATCTGTGTAGTAAGTAATAGAAATGAATAATATTGCCTCTCTGTGGAAAAGAGTATAAGACTAAAAATCAATTAATTATGATATGCAGTACTGTTTCGTTTGCGTTTCGAAAAAACTGATAACCGAAATGCAGCGAATCATTTATGAATAACGATGTTGAATAACTTCCGGTTTCCAAATGTCTAGAAATATAACGCAATATATCATTAAGCACAATTATCCTTATTATCTAAACCAAAGCTAGTAAACTATCTTTAATATAATGGTAAAGTCCCTATCTCCGCATCAGACTCTTTTCGAATACTAAATATGTATATGTTGTTTGTGCAATAATCAAATAGACATGAATAAAATATATTACCCAGAAAATATTCGCAGAATAAAGCATGTGAAAGAAAACAAATTTTCATTTTCTCATTTATAATGGTAATATTTGTTACAATACTTTTCGTATCTTTTCAAATTCCTTACAAGTGCATTTTAATCTATTCTTCCTAATTTGTATTATGCATATTAAAGATGATTTATTAACATAAAATACGGATAGAAACCTATCTTATAAAGAATAAAACAAATTCTATATGTAGGTCCCTACAGTTATTTTCAAAACTATGCGCGAAAGAAAATTAATTAAAGTGGTAACTTATAAAAAAGAGAATTTTTACGATTGACAAATAAAATAATTAAATATTATCTGAATAATTCGCAAAGAACTGTTTTAACAATGCACAGTAAAATGTATTGTAGCCTCATTAGAGAATAATTCCAAATTGGTACGTTAAATACATATTTAACATTTAATATACACAAGCATATTTACTTCATTAATCTTTTTCTAGATTATTGTCTAATAAAATGCAAAACTTCACAAATTAAGCCTCCTACATACTGTATGACTAACTGATATTCTTTGTAAACAAAACTGTTAATTGCCGTTTGTTTACTGTAATTTCCACGCGCTTAGGGTGAAATGATAATTACTTTTCTTTTTTTCATATATTTATTACTAGATATTTGGAAATTTTTTTAATTACCTTCTCTTTCTTTATTAATTTTATTTGATACCTATAAGCTTTATTTGTAAGGAAGATTTTTCAGAATCAGTTGCTGTAATTTCAACAAAGTCTACATTTCTATTTCTCTACCAAGAATAGACTGTATTTTCTCGTGAGAGAACGACGTTACTACTGCTTATGCAATTTTTCTACTCTCATTCTCGCTGTATGCATACATTAAATTTGCGCGATATTAATAGAATTTCCTAATAATGTATGCCTGTATAAGTGATGAAATTCTTTTCAAATTTAATATTAGATAAATATTTTTATTTTAATTAATTTCTTGGGAATCTGTGATAATTTGTGACTTAAAATAATTATTTTTATTTATGATTCATTGGTTATTTTCAAATAAATTTATTTAAAAGGCTTTTTTACACTGGCAGATCATATTATTCAATATGTTAAAAACGAAATTGCTTCAGGGCCTTTATTTTTATTTGAAAATAAATGGCTTTTTTATTAAATAGGGAACTTATAGATATATAGGTAATAGTATATAGATTTATAAGTAACGTAAAACGTATAGAAATATGTTGCTTACATCACATTTTATACATTAATTTCTAACACTGAAGTGCAATTTAGTTTAACTAAAGTACTTCTCAGTTTTGGATGAGAACCTAAAATTTTGCAATTTATAGCTGTTGTTTTAGGTTTTGGTGATATTGACAGAGTGTAAACGCGGTTGCCTATCAAAGGACCGTATTTAGGTACGTAAAACTTAAGTGTTAATGGGTGCTTTCCTTGAGCGTTATAAAACAGATGAACAGAACACGATATGTAGACATATAATTGCGAGAGAAAGATATAATGAATAACAAGTGATTAACTTGACTAGTACAACCTACTAAATTAGGTCACTTGAATCTATTTTACTATTCACTTAGGTCGGTAGATACTTGACTGCAACAATTAATTACATGCTATACTTCATATAAATGCTGCTCGAGATATTCTTCTAGATTTCTGCACTCATATTGGTCTTCGACAGCTATTATGTCAGGTACTGGCCACCTCGATAACTAGAACAACACATAGTCCGGATAGGCATATTGGAAGGATGCATAGTCCTCATCATTTCTTGATATCTATTGCGGGATCATATAGGCTGAACTTTTCATTTCTTATAAAATTCTAGGAAAACACCTTTTAAAATTTAGGAAATGATAAAAAATAATGTGACATTTAACATAGTGGAATAATCATTCTTTTACCCCTTAAAAATGAGAATCCAAATTTTCTAGCATGCTTGTAGCATGAGCTCTCTGTAAAGTGCAAAAGAGAGTAAATTCGCTCATTGAAGTGAATCGATTCTTTTAGTCATCGATTCTTTTAGTCATTTTTAGAGCGGATCATCTAACTCTAGTGAAAAAGTTGCAATTCCAGATTGCCCTGGAATAGAAATCTGTATTCATGGAATGAGGAATCGCCTCAATTGTACCCGATGCTCGGTAATGTCAAGCTCAGAGAAGCTGGATGTGTTTCTCAATGAATAGTTTCTTGTATTTGGGCGCAAGTTTCTAAGACCATCAGCATCTCACTGTGCTTCATTTTAACAATGCTGTTCCTCAGATCAAGAGCAACAGAAAATCATACATATCCAACTTTTAGATAATTCTCTTCTTCGATGTACATTATTCCATTGATATTAATTTTAAATATATGTTACAGAGGAAATTCATAATTACATATTTGGTTTAAACAAGAGTCCGTTATGTTTACATGTTCGCTTCACACAATAAAGTAGTGTAAAACATTTGTAACTTAATGTGACTGCGAAAAAAAATGGGACAGTTCTATATCTCCCCCTTTAAGGTCCAACTTGAACCAACAACGAAGTCCAACTTGCATTTTTCATGTCTCGAAAGCGCGACTTAGGATATGTATTAGATTTATATATATCAGTTTTCTAATGTAGGTATTTTGACACAAAATCGGACTTTTTCTGAAATGGCCTGCCAATGTTTTTTCATATTTCGATTCTACAACTCACATTATGCCAAACTGCCAAATTTAGTAAAAATCGCGCGAGAAGTTTTTAAAAAATTAGACCTCAAAATGTTAGCTCCTCAGCGTTAATTGAATTTGATATGTGTTTATTAATATAGCCTTTTTTATTAAATTTACTTGATTCTTCTTTCTTCCAGAATTCGAAATTCAGGCTTAATCCATATATAATTCGCACATTTTGAATGATATATTTTTTAAATTTGTATTTTTAAATAGTTTTTATAAAGTTTTCGAAAACATATTTGTATTATAACCTATAAAATTTTTAACATCATCTTAAAGTTGATGCATTTCTAGGCACACTTGCAAAAAATTAGAGTTTTTTATTCAAAATTTCTTAAGATATACGTGAATTTACACATTGGCATGTTTTAAATCTTGGCATATTCGTTACAAGAGTTTAAACCATAACACCAAATGTGGTTTACGCACGTTAATAAAATTATTTGAAAATAATGAACGTGTCCTTTCTTCCTTTCGATTATAATAAAAGAAGAGGAATGGAAAATAGGTTACTATAAATTAAGAAGTTCGCCAAGTGAATTAGTCGCAAACCGCGCCAAGGTAAATTTTTAAATTGCTCCGTAAATTTCGCATTTACAAAATTTTATATTTAGGCATAATTTGAGTCGCAGAATCGAAATATGGAAAACAATTGGCATGCCATTTCAGAAAAAGTCCCATTTTGTGTCAAAATACATATATTAAAACAATGCTATACATAAATGTAATATATATCCTTTTTTTGTGCAGTTTACCTAATTGCACGCATAGTCACCATCACTTTACTAAGAAGGGTTTACTAATTTTGTAGTGCTTGTTACTTGTATAAGAGATTATTTCCTCAATTACCGTACATTTACAACCGGCATAAACATATTTTAGTTAATTATAATAATACTAAATCATTTATTATTCACTAAATCATCATTATTCACTAAATCGTAGTCATTTGTTTAGTTACAGAGCAGTGAAATAACAACTTCAGAGCTATTATCTTATAAAAATATTAACTTAGATAGAGTGCAGTAGGTAATAAATAAATGTCAGCATTTCTAGAGAGTAATTATTTAGCTTATTAATAAAATCTTTATTAAAAGTCCTGTTCTTAGGATGCGTTACATTTCACGCATGTTGTAATCTATTCTTACAAAGTAATCGAGCTGAAACTTGAACTACCTTGAATATATTCTTAGTGAATTGCATATGCTTTATATTTAGTCTTTTTTGCTTAACACCACTAATCAAGGTATGCTATAAAAGTGAAATTTTAAAAACCATTTTCCGCCAGGCGTGATTTCCATTTGGGAATTTTTTAAAGCATCCAACTGGTGTGAGTACATTTGTTTACAACTGATATATTGCAGTGCGAAATATTAAATTAAATATAATTTCAGGATAATAGTTTGTAGAGGAATTATGTTATTTCGAAGCAAGATACATGAAAAATGAGAAAGGCGGTGTCCGGTACTCGAACCTTGGACCTCTCGATTACGCGCCAAGTGTGCTGACCATTACACCACGAAGTCATATTAAGAAGGAAGGAGAAATACCTTATATACGCCCCCTTTTAAACGACGACCCAATCGCCAAATCTTGGTGGTGAAGAATCATCGCCCATCACCTTTTTTTTTAGTTCGGGCAGCACTGCAGAGACATTAAGTTATTTCGAAGCAGGAAACAAGAAAAATGAGCACTGCCGTCCCCGAAAGTCGAGCTTCGGACTTCTCAAATACGCGCCGAGTGTGCTGACCACGAAAGCATGTTATGAAAAAGGCGGGAGAAATATCTTATACGTTTTAATGCACTTTTTCATTTTGTTTTCATTTTGTAATTGCGTGATTTTCTATGCAACGTATTAAAGTAATTGGTCCGAATGTAAAATAAACGTTAGGAGTCAATGTGGCAAATGCAGTGTTTTGTACTCCATAATATTTCTTTGCATATTGGCATAAAAATAGCTCGTATTTATTAAGTTATCTACATAGGAGTCTGTAAGCAATGCATGATAACTAAAAATAAAATAATAATAATAAAAAAAACTTTAAATCCAATTTTTTTCCTTCTTGATACAAAAGGAACCAATCCTTAAGGCATAATTTGAATTAAAAAAATTAGTATTTACGGATTAAAGTATAATTTCTTCCTTTCGCCAAAAATGTTTAGGTCGATATTAAAAATTACATTTTCTATAAAATGTTAATCTTTTTTTTTTGGTGATAAGTTAATTAAAAGCTGCACGTATGTTGTTCAGTATTTCGTTTTTAAATTTCGTTTTGCAAATGTAGCGAATATTACACAACATGTGAACATAACGCAAGTTTTACACAGCACATGAATACGTTGCTGTCTTGCATAACTCTTCTAAAGTTTCTGAATTTGTTTCATCAATTTTTGGAATAACTAAACTAACGTATACGAAACTTAAATTCACTTTTTCAAATTTCCTCTAACTCAGCTGCATTTTGAGATTTTCAAAAAGTGCTCAAAGTAAATAATTCTAAATAATTAAGTTCCTCCTTTACTTACTTCATTAATTTAATAAATAAAGAACTTTTCGTACCATCGCAAATGACGAAAATAATTCCATTTTTTATTAAATAATGTTCAGAATTATTAATGACGTGGTAATTAGCTTAGAATTTCTTTTATTTGGGTTGCATAATTAACAAACTCAGGTCATTAAAGCCTCTCAGCTTAAAAAGCTTTCGATAAAAGTTTTACACTTTTTTAACCAAGCTTTCATTCTTTAGATCAAATTAGGTTAGACTTCCTAATAAACTGCTTTTCTACTCGCTAAAAAGAAACATAAAAACACATATTAAGTGAGACACTTGGTTTTATATTACCCTTTTCGTCACATAACCACAAAAGCGATACAAATCGAGAAGAAACAAAAAAGAAAGGGAAAAAAACAGCAAAATAAATGAAAAATAAAAGCAGAAACGATATATTTTCTCCTAACCGTAGCCGCAACAGATTTTTTTGCTTTTTCTTCCAATCGTATATTTTGCCAAACGATCCCAGAGCTGAAACACTAGCAGACAGTAACTCTCTGGAAACGTTCTGAAGACGCCATCTTGAAAACTAGTGTCGAAATTTAAGAAGTTTTTTGAGCTGTTCCTCTCCAGTTTCTTGCAGTATCGACTTGCACAGTTCGCCATTTACGGAGATTTTTTTCAAGGTCTTCTAGTTTTCCATTCTTTCTACTTTTTTTTCATTACGTCTTCTTCTTCTTAAGAGACCGTTCTTTTTTATTGCAACAGTTTGTTTCTTTCCAAGTATCAAATCTTACAGAAAAAAGAAAGATTTTATTTCTGAGATATATTCGAATGGTATAGCACTATGGCTATTCGTTTCAGGTGAAAAAAAGCACACCAACGATAAAAGGTATGTTTTATTTCACTTTCTAAAACTTTCCTACTTTCCATTTTAGAACGACAATTGTAATTCTGTTGTCTTTATAAGGGTGCCTGTGACGCTCCAACTAACCCTATGAACAAATTTATGGACATCTATATATGTATCTGTGAACTTTATGCAATTTTAGAATGAAAATTTTAAATGTATTATATATGAGTTAAAATTTATTAAGCATGCCTTATTTAAAAGAACTGAGAGACCTTTAACATGAAATTAAACATTGGTATCCTCTTGAATATTTAATGCAAAATATTTTCGTAAGGCAAGCATATGAAATTTAGTACCACAAATGGACGACGTACATCATTTTATAATAGTGAGGGCCGCAGTAAGAAAAACATTTTCATGTGTAGTATTTAAGATGTGAGTAAATATATAAAATTTCAACTAATCCTATAGATCTTTAATAAATAGACGGAGTATAAAGGAATAGTTGTAGTAGATGGACATCCATTTTTGTTTGGAGAAATGTTGCTCTCTCTAGCCACTTTCACCAGTCCAGTGAATGCTTTTTAACTTAAGTCTCCTTGGGAATTTGTTTCCTTTCATAAGTGAGAAAAAGCTGTTAATTCTGATACCTACTATCGAATGTAGAAACCACCCACAAAAGTTGCTGCTTTCTAGAAAACCCACAGTTAGGGATCTAAAAAATTTGGCGATACCCACTTCACTAAATTTTTGTTTACAGTTGAATGGCATCGGATTTATGTTAAAACGATCTGTAAATAGGTTGGCGTTGTATACTCTGTAAATGGGTTGGCGACCTGTAAATGGGTTGGTGGTCAATTAAGAAAATATTTTTATAAAAATATCATTTCAAGAGTCCTATTTAGTTCTCGACCTTTATTGCTTAATATGAGGTGAAACTCCAACTGTTACTGATATATTATAACTATGCATATTTTATTATTTTCTCGGGCGAACAGAGGGCCTCTAAAAATAAGTCAAGCCCCGTGGGTTTGACTTGCCTCATATAGATTATATAAAATGTCTTTGATCAATAAGATATAGCATTTAGTAAACTGTTTTCCTTTTTCCCAGACTCAAATCCCAGGTAAAGTGTCTGAGTATATGCTTTTACAGAGTACTGATATATGAATTATGCTGATCCAAGAAACCTCAGAAACGTTTCGCGAGGGGAAAAGCAATAAATTCTAAAATATTACTTTGCAGAGCATTCTTAATCAAAGTTTGGGTCCAACAAGACCGAACATTATTCTATCAGTAATTGTGTAAAATATCTTTGGTCGATGTAAATGATCTCTCCGATTCACTTGTGGAGTCATTAAGTATTTTGTGACAGGAGTACATGGAAAATGAGAAATGCCCTCATCGGGAGTCGAACCTGAACCTTTCGAATAGGCGCCGAGTGTGCTTAATCATTACATCACGAAGACATACAGAAAGGAGAGAGAAACTGGACTGGGGATTTGGGAACCCAATCGCCAAATCCTTGTGGTAAAGAATCATCATCCACCAACATTTGTTTAGTTCGGGAGCCACTGTAGAATCATTAGGTCTTTTGAAGCTGAAGTACAGGCGACAGGTAATGAAGGACGGACAAACTGGTGTCTAACAAAGGTAAGCAGGTATATGATTAACGTCCTCCACTATCTTGAATGCGCAGCTCCTGATTCTTAGGAGGCCCGACTCGGGAATGCATTTGCTTCTCTGTGAAGTCGCATGAACAAACAGGGATCTAGAGGATGATACATTGCGTATTTGCATGAAAATGTAAGCATTAGCTGTTAGAATGCGTTGGTGATGTTCTTAGGCGCTCGTTGCCATAATTCTTAAATACATCAAATGCTTCTAATAATACTAATAATAGTCATATTATTAATAGTAATAATAATAATGATGATAATAATAATAAAAATAATTCTTAAATGCATGAAATATGATCCATCAATTAAGTACATTGATACATTGGATACATGATTAAGTACATGAAAGCAGGAGTTGGAGCACAGGAAAAATGAGAAACGCCATCGACGGGACTCGAACCTGGACCTCTCGAATACGCGCCGAGTGTTCTAACTATTGCACCACAAAGGCATGCAGAAAGGAGGAAGAAAATACATTTAGGATGATTTATCAATGAATAATCCCTGAGTATCATTTGTAGATATAGGATAAATAATAACAATATGAGGATAAATAATAACAATATGAAACGTTTATTATTTCAAACTACGCTCTTAGAAAAGCTGAAGATTAGCTTCGTCGCAAATACAATATATTCAAGCGACACTGGCTTGAATATAAGATATAGCATTTAGTAAACTTTTTTAGACTTAGTAAGTCTCAAATTCTGAATGCATTCTTATTCATAGCAGAAACTTTTTAGATGAAATTAGTCTTGCTGGTAATAATAATTCAGAACTTTTCTATACAACAAACGAAATCTTTTAAAAATAACAAAAAACGTATTGACAAATTTAAAGAAATTTAATGTGAGGCACATTATTGGCTTCATTTAGATTAATTGAAATTGATTTTGTGAGCCATGATTAAGTGAAGGAATACAAATTTTGATTTAAGCATAAATCATTACAGTAGGCATTTCGCACTTATATGATTGTAAGGTGTCTTATTAAGTTGTGTTTGCGTTACTTAAGTTCTTTTAACAAAGATATTAAAGAATTTCTAGCTATTAAAGCACTTTCTAGCTTAAAATAAACTTTCTTTTTTTTTCATTCTGCTTCAGGAAATGTTTCATGAAACATTTTGCTGAGATGCTTTCAACAATTTCATTGAATTTCCTTTAAATTCAAGTACTTCACACAGGGATGTAATTCGCTTTATTGCATTTCGGAAACACTGCGTATTTTCTACAAATGGAAGATTTGTGGAATCCAGTATTTAGCCAGTTGATTAGGTATGCAGGCGGAGCTTACGTAGTATCCTTATCATATTGATTAATAATTACAAATAATATTCATGCTGTACTTCTTACGTATTTAATGACTAACCACTGTTTTAATGTAAAACGCTATTAATAACAGCATTTAGGCTTTCAGAATACTGTTATCTGTTTTTATTTCTACTTTGTATAAGTAAAGGATATACTGTAATCACGAAAAATTTCGGATGCCATTTTTCTAAGAAACTATATATTCTATTTTAACCGCTCTCGAATCCATTTAAACGATTTTTTGAGTGGTACCTATACACACGTATAGAATAAAGGACTATGTTTTTCAGAAACAGGTTGTAAAAGGTATTTAAAATGGATTCAGTAGGAATTGTTTTCATCACGTCCGTAACTATGTACGTAAGGACATCACACATAACTCAAAAAGATTAACCGTAAGACGTTACAATTTTGTATATGGGACTGCTACATGTAGCTGTGCATCTTCCTTTTTCATTGCAATCTCCCTGAATATATATATATATAGAGAGAGAGAGAGAGATTAGATAGATAGATATAGATATTCAGGGTCTAGAAATACATAGAAGGTGTTTCATATTGAATGGGACAAAAAGAAAGCATGCCTGTGAAGAATGCTGTAATTACTGTATTTTGAAAGTTCAAATTTTCAGTAAAGCTACAGTTATCCAAGTTTCTGCAGATGTTTTATGTGTGTCCTTTCGGTGGCATGGCAAATATGTATGCGTTATTCGAGTTCTCCCACACCCGTAATAGAATATCATTTGTCAATGATTCATGCACTTCAGTTATCCGCTGTTTCAGTGGCTGTAAGTTCTGGGGAAATGGAGGCACGAAAACGTTCTCTTTAACAAAGCTGAGAGGAAATCATAAGGGATTTCGGTGGCTAACAAAACAATGGCATATCGTTTGATGCAGCACCACCAATGTAGCAATGAGGTAGACTATCGTTCAAATACCGGAGCACGTTTTTATGCTAATGTGGTGAAGCATTGTGTTGCTGCAGAATGAAGCGGGTAACGGCTTTCTCCAACTGAGGAACCAACCACTTATATGTAGCATATCTTGATAAATACATCCGTTAATCGATTTTTCCACGAAGAAAACCACTTCTTCTTTTTTCAACCACTTCTGTTTTGGCTGCTATTCGTCTTGGGCAGGTTATCTTACACAAGCAGCCCGTGTCCTGAAACTGCTTCATCCACCATTCAATGTTGGGAGGATGAGGTGGTTCTTTACCGAATTTTGCGCGTAATTGTCCTTGAACGACGATGAAAGATGATGTTTCTGCGTATTTCAAAAGAGAGTACGCTTTCTCATGGCATGGTTAGTGCCATTTTGATGAATAGTGCTTCTAGCGGCGATTTCATAATCGGAAGATTTTTCGCTGTTGCCAGCTAAAACTTGTATAGTTGTGGTTTTATTATTAATGTGTTTCGGATATATAAATCAATTATACAACTTGCAATGTACCATTCCTTTTGTCCCATTCAGTATGAAACACCCTGCTCATATACCCACTCACTTATTCGGCTCGGGGAGCTCTGAGCTGTTATTCCAATATGGTGGTAAATTCTGCATTTTTTGCTTTAAAAGTTTTTGAATTATGTTGTTCTTATATTCTGGTTAAGTTTTTATGTCTTTCGTTAATCTAAAGGCAATAGTTGTAGAATTATCAACGGTTTAAGTGTTTAAAGGCGCTAGTCCTAACGATCCCTCTATTTGTTAACATAGCAGGTGACTTCAACGCACAAAGTCAAGTCTGGGGAGCACCTAATGAAAATAATAGAGGCCGACTTCTTTTAGAATTTATCCATGAAAACAATCTCGCAATCTTAAATAATTGCAATAGTCCTCCAACCTTCTTTACACCTTTCGGACAAGGATGGATAGACCTCACTCTAGCATCTTCTAACATAGCAGCTCTGATTAACAACTGGTCTGTTTCCGAGCAAGAATCGTTAAGTGACCACCGCTTCATTACCTTTAACCTACACGCAAATATTATTTATACAATTAAACATAGATTCAAGACACAATATGGAGGCCATCGCCAATTCAGAACAATACTACGAAATCACTCTAAAAGTATCATCTCGTCATTTAATTCTGTTTCTTCAAAAAATGATGTCAACAATTCTGTTGAATACTTCATTAATATTATTCATAACATATGTAACTCCACTTATAAAAAAAGATCAGTTTCTAATAAACTTAAATTAAATTGGTGGAATACAAAGTTAACTGAGGAACGTAGTAAAGTAAGAGGCCTCCGCAGGAGGTTTACGTCTTGTTTGGATGATGAGGAAAGAAGTTACTACAAAATTCAATTTCAAAAAGCTAGAGCTCTTTACAAAAGAAATGTCAGACAAGCTAAAATTACCAGTTGGAAAAATTTCTGCAATAATACATCTAATCTTTATGGATCTGCCTTTAAAATGGCTTATAATAAATTATCTAATCCAGCAACATTATCAATGTTCAACTTTCCTGGAACTAGTTCCTCTGCAGATGTCGCTCTCAAAATCATTTCAGAACTATTTCCACAAGAAGATGATCCATATCATTCAAATAGAGAAGATAACGCAATTTATAATAGCGAAAATATTCCAAACTTGGATGAAATAGACTTTATCATAAAAAAACTAAATGATAAAAAGGCTCCAGGTCCAGACGGAATAGACAATATCATCTTAAAACAAATTTTTTACTCTAATAAAATTATCATCAAATCATTTATTACAGCTTGTTGGAAATTCAATACCTTTCCTACAGTTTTAAAAAATGCAGAAATAGTTTTATTTCTCAAAAAGAATAAACCCATGGACAATCCTTTATCTTACAGACCAATCTGTCTCCTCCCCTCCCTTGGAAAATTACTAGAAAAAATCATATTATCAAGACTATCTTATCATTTACATAAAAATAGAATTATCCACGAAAACCAATTTGGATTCATCCCAAATAAATCAGTCGATCACGCTTTTCAGAAACTCTTAGA
>KK119605.1:174865-199383 GCA_000611955.2 Stegodyphus mimosarum | reverse complement strand
TATATTTATGATATTTGTGTATGTTTTTTTTTATATTTTAGCATGGTTTCTTCATATAACTGTCCAATGGTTTATTGTACCGATTTTATGTAACATATGCTTACTGTACCCATGATATCAGGGACTGTATTCTGTATTGTAGCGTGCTCCCACATATGGTTATCCTATGCAATTTTGTGTAACTGTCTTCCATGCTTTACCCCTGTATGTATATAACTATGTTCCACAGCATATTCTAACACGCACCTGTGAGGCGCAGTAAGTGAAGTTTTAACGCAACCAGAGTTTCAGTCCTTTATATATATATAAATAATGTTTGTTTAATGTAGACAAACTCAGTCATTGATTTTCATGTAATGTATGTGTAATGTATATATGATATCAGTGTTTGTATTTTATATTTAAGCATGTCTCTACATATGACTGTATCATGCATTAATATGTAATTGTTTTTCATGTTTTACCCCTGCATGTACATGGCTATGTACCATGGAATATTTTAACATGCTCCAGAGTAGCGCAATAGCATCTGAGTCTTTGATATATGTCAGGTTAATGTAAACATAGTATCTCAGTCACTATTTTTTATGTAACATATGTTTAGTGTTTATATAATATTGTTTCCATAATCGTTATGTAACTCTCCACAAGTTTCATCCCTGCATGTAAATAACTATGTACATAGATTATTCTAACGTGCCCCTGTGTGGTGCAGTTAAGTGAAGATTTAATGCAACCAGTGCCTTCATTTTTTTATATTTAGGCTACGCCTTTTTAATGAAGATATAGTATTTTAGACATTAAATTTCATGTAACGTGTGTGTAATGTATGTGTAATGTATCTAGATGTTTCCATGTAATGTATGTGTAATGTATCTATGATATCTGTGTTTGTATCCTATAATTCAGCATGTCTCCACACATGATTGTCTTATGCATTATTGTCTAACTGTTTTCTATGCCTTACTTACCCCTGCACATATATAACCTTGTACCATAGAATACTTTAATATGTGGCTGTGTAGCGCAATAAGTGAAGCTTAAAGCACAGCGTCTGAGTCTGTGATATCCATACAATGTCTGTCCAATGTAAACATAGTATCCAAGTCATTAATGTTTACGTAACAAAAGTTTAATGTATTTAGGATATTGGGTGTTAATAATTGTTAAGTAACTTTTTCCATGTTTTACTCCTGCATGTAAATAACTATGTACCATAGAATATCTTAACGCGCCCCTGTGTGGAGTAATAAGTGAAATTTTAATGCAACTAGTGCCTGAGTCCTTGATATTTAGGTAATGTTTGATTAATGTAGGTATAATAGTATGTTAGTTATTGATTTTTATGTAACATATGTTTAATGTATCTATGAAATCTGTGTTGGTATGTTATATTTCAGCATATCTCCACATATAATTGTTTTATGCATTATCATCTTACTGTTTCCATATCCTACCCCTGCATGCATATAACCTTGTTCAGTAGAACATTTTATCTTACGCCAGTCAGGCGCAATAAGTGAAATCTAATGCACCTAGGCGTCCGAGTCCTTGATATTTATATTGACACTGGTGGACGTGGCGCTACACCAATTAACCATATGGTAAAGGGGTGGTGCCCACGTCCTCCGTCGCATGTCGCATGTATTATATCTGAAGAAATTAAATAATGAAGAAATTGCATAGATGTAAGTACGGTTCTCGCATTGTGATAAAACAAAGGTACTTAGAGCCAAGACATTTTGAATAATGAACGTTCCCACCCGAATACGGACATCTGAAAGCCCAAATTTGAAATTTGGAACTTGTTTTATTGTCGATTTCATATTTTGTAAAACTTTGATTAACAACGAATTTTTGATTAACAAACTCAAAGATTTCAAAGCGAGCAATGGCAACGCTTTACAGAAAAAAACATTTTATCTCCAGCGAGTGAGAGTGTGTAACGGAAATTCTAAAGCTATGCTCAATTAAAAATTATTTTGCGATATTGCTCTTGAACTGAATTTTATGGTTAAAGTGCGAAGAACTTGATATTTAATAAATAAAGGTAACACACAAAATGTTAAAAAACACGCTTTGGACGTAATTTAAAATCTGAAACCTATTCAGATATTTTTCCTTTTCTTTTTTTTCAGTCCAAAGGGACTTTGTTCCTGAAGGAGTATTGTTTTCGTTTTGGGATTTTGCGTTGGTTCACTCTGAATGCCCGTTTCACTTTTCAAACTGTTGCCACTAAATACAGGGACAGGTTCGTTGAAAAGATTTAGCTAATTTTGGAGTTTCTTTTTCTTTATTCTTCTGTTGATAAGAAGCTGCGGTTTGGAGGCATTAAATTGTACTTTTCAGTTTTTACACCATTCTTCGATGAGCGGAATATGATTTTGAAGTTTTCGAACGGTGTGATTTACATTATCAGACTTTACTGCTAATACAGTGTCATCTGCATAGCACGCTTACTTAGAATTGTTCTTGTGAAGAATAGATGGAAAACCCGCAGCATCGAAAAGGTAGAAAATAGGTTTTAAAACACTTCCTTGCGGGATTTCACTGTGTATTGGACGCTCGGGCGAGTAGAACTGTATACAGACACTTTGCATTTTCTGCAGGTGATGAATGATAAGACAGTAAGTAGAAGATCCCGTTCAAAATTGAAGTCAATAAGTTTGGAGATGAGACCCTCATGCCAGACGTTAGCTATCTTCCATGAGCTTGGACAATAGCAATTAGGGATGCATGCATTAAAAATGCTAGTAATTTTAGCAATGATGTTCCTGGGAAAATGCTTGAGGGTGTTATTCGTAATGCAGTCAATTACCAGGGCTTTCTTAGGGTAAAGTTTTCTGATGACTTCGCACACTTCAGCGGGGGTTGTGAAATTACTAATGTTTCTAACAGTAGGAGCATTAAGCCAGTCTTCAATTTTAGGAAGCGTTTTTTTTTCAAAATCTGGATTTGCTGGCCAAACATTAGGAAAAAATTGAGTTTGGAAGTGTGTCGCAAATAAGTCAGCTTTTTCTTGATTGGTAGCTGCGAATGAGTTATTATAATGCAAAGGACTGTTACTTGAATAATTAGTTTTCATATTCCTAATTAGTGTCCAAAAAGAACCGTCTTTTGTGCTTAAATTAATAATTTTATCCGTCAAAAGTTCATCCTTATATTGCTTGATAACTTTACTAATCTTGTTATTTATTCTATTATAGTCTCTTTTGGTTGCCGGATCCCATGTCACGTGATAGGACTTTCTAAATCTATTTCTCTGTTTCTCATATCTCTTATATATTTTGGAAGGCGATATAAATTATCACTGATAGCTATTTTTTCACTAGCTTCATCATAGGCAGATTGAATATGTAAGGTAAGTGAATTGACTGCAGAGTCGATTCCACTATCAGTAGTCAAATTATCAAATTGGGTGATTCTATTTTTCATTAAGTTTTAAAATAATCACCAATCAGTTAAAGTTTTATAATGAACACTGGTTTGTTTAGAAACATCTAGCGTAGCAATGATATGCAGGTGGTCAGATGTCATCTCGTGCATAGCAGTAAGGTGCATCGGCATAGTCACAGTTGTGAGAAAAATATCTAAAATGTCCGATCTATCAATCCTATCTGGCCGGTAGGTGTATTCGTTCGGAGCATGGATAACTGTCGGATGGTTGAGAATGTAGCGCGAAGTATTTTACCATTGCTGTTACTGCGTCGACAATTCCACGCAGAATGCTTAGCATTTAGATCTCCAGCTAGAATTACAGGGGTATCACTTGGACGGAGAGTATTCAATATCGAGTCACTGAGTCTACTGTTGGGTGGGTTATAAAATTCACAAAATGAATTTTACCTTATGAGGGAAGGGGAATAGCCACGGTAACTGGTTCACTGCTATTATCCTTAAATTCACTGATGAAGCAGGATTGATAAGAAGTTTTGACATAAATCGCAACACCTCCGCCGCGATGAGTTGTTCTGTCAAATCTGTATAACTGATAATTAGGAATAGAGAGACGGTGGCGTGCCTGGGCATGCGTATCCGTGATAATTCCTATATCAATATCATGTAGTTGATGAAAGTTGCTAAGTTCAGGCATTCGGTTGTGTAGCCATTGGCATTCCACACTACGCAAAAATTTGGTGTAAGTGTACGGAGAAATCTATCCATTAACGGGTTTCTCATTAGCACTGTCTTGAGATTCGAAATAATTTTGATTTAAAAGTTGTTTGCATAAGTGAGGCAGTCCAGAGTCTTTAATAAGTGGTACAAACCTTGCTTTGTAGCACTTACTAAAGACTAATTAAAGTAATCCTTGGTTTTGTGAATTTCTCGCAACCACGGTAGTTTGCTGTGAGTCCTTCTTTAAAACAGTTGGCATACTTTGGTGGAGTAGCTTTATCCTTCGGCCACTGGAAAGAATTGTGGTTTCCGCCACACTTCACGCATTTAGGGTCATGATGGCAATCGGATGGAGCATGATGGAACCCTTGGCAGCGATAGTACTGAAAGGGTCCCGCTCTACCTTTGTATGCTTCAATAGATATTTTCATTCCAAGTAGGAAGCGTTCCTGGCGTATTTCCTTACTTTATTCGTTACTTGAGAGTGTAACTAGGAAAAGAGGAAGGAGCTGAATCTCACAATCTCTGCGTCATTTTAGCTGATAATTTACTCGTAGAACGTCGTATCTTTCAGTTTTAAGTTCATTTTCGATTTCTTCTGGCTTGTAGTACGTAAGTAAACTGCGAATCACCACTTTAATATTTTTGCTTTTTGGCAATTCATAGCAGTGGAATAAAGTAGATTCATCATTGAGAACCTTGACGATCTGTCTGCAGATGGCGGGTAGTTTTGCTTGTGTTTTATAACCTTCTCGAATTAAGTGTCCGTAATAATCCCTTTCACAGATCAGGTTGTGGCTTAAAAGAAGTGCTTTAATGTTATAGAAATTATTTTTCTCATCCTTGACCATGATTTGTGGAGGTTTCATTCCTTCTGAACTTTTATTGGACGCTGGTGACGGCTGTGCAGCAGAAGGGGCCGTATCTATATCTTCAGGAGTTTTGCTTGCGGTCGTTACTGTTGTCGGTACACTCAACGAGTCAGAGTTGCCCGTGGTGCTGGGTTTGCGAACTGGCGTTTTTGGCCGAACGGTGATATCTACTCTCGGACCGGAGTCAGAATCGCCTCTGTCCTCATCTAGGACTTTGAAATTTTTTATTCTTCCTCATCAGAGGGGGCAGGACTGCTTGCTCGTGAAGTATTTGGTTTACTCTGTCCAGAGATCAGGAAATTTTTATCCGTTGGCTGGGCGTCAGAGAACTTAAGCTTCGGCAACGTGGCTGTTCTTTCCCAGGTAATCTCATTTTTCGATGAAGAGCTTAAGTCTTTGGAAAACTCTGAGATCCCTGGAATCTTCTTCGTTAAGTGATCCGTCTGCTTCTTCAATGCACTGAAGTTTTGTGATTTCAGCGATGATGTTGTCAGAACTGAGGGTTCTGTGCATGTTCTTTGCAAACATTTTGAAGTAACTCCTTCTAAACTACAGTCCTGCTCTGGAACAGTGAGCTGAAAAAAATTAGCTTTGTTTTGGTGTAGATACTGTGCTGGAGAATAACTGCACGTGAAAGGGATTTAAAATCCTCTTTTACTAAAATCACTATTATTTACACACTTCCCAACTCGGGAGGGATACAGAAAGTAAAAGCCCACACTTGGGCCTAACTTAACAATCAAATGATATTAATACTAAAACTAAAATAGAAATCTAATTAAACTTTGCTCACAGAGCAATTCGCGGAGTTTGGCCTCTAACTAACTGGTGCGTAGCAAGAAATGCTAATACTAGCGCACTTCAATTTATTTCAATATGCAATCACGTAGTAAGCACTATGGATTATAATTTTAGCTGCTAGCTGGTCAGGCGAACGTCGAGCAGAGTGCCCGTCATCTGAGACTAAAGCTTTCTCACACTGAGAGGTTTCTACCTCTGGTTTAAATAGTACTTGGCTGTACTTCAAAATTAGCATAAGCTGAAAACGCGCGCTTCTTCTGACGGGAAGTTGAAACAGAGAAGAGGTAGAAAGATTTAAATTAAAATAAAACTTGGTTAGTTTAACTAAAACCTTACATACTTCCCGCCAGAATTGCGGTAGTTAAACTACTGTGGTCCAAACGGACCATGTTGAAACTCGCAATTCTAAACAAATAGTCAAAACTTAACTCTTCTAAACTTAGGCCAACTCTTACAAGGCAATATCTGTTTGTGAAAACGTTTTTTACAGACGAAATTTTCTTGAACAACAGTCTTCAACATTGTTTTCATAAGTCTTACTCCTTCCAGCAAAATCTGGAAGGAAAGGAATTTTAGTACAACATAATAACAGAAAATTTCTAGGTACAATTCTTTATTCTCACCCGTGTAAATTCGCACACACACATTATCATTCAAGCACAACTAAATTCTTCCCCCAATGCTCTCTCACCAGTGTTGGATGCAAAGCAAACCGCCATTGCGGGTTTTCTGTGTTTGGTGTGTTCAAATCTTCCACCTACGATCGACTAACATTAGTTAGAACTTGACATACTAGACCTCAAAAAACGCCCTATAACCAGCTAAACCTGAGGTTCTCACTAGCTTTATGTCTAACACTTTAAGTGTATTTGGTGGAGAGCCTATTTAACACTTGCATTCTAAAATTACTCAACTTTAACTTTTCATGCATACAATTCGCAGTTTGCACACACAATTCACATTGATATTGCACTTAACGTGCATTGCTAGCATAATATTATTTGTTACATTTTATAACACTTTAACAATTTCATAGCAATCATGAAATACAAATGTAGGTTAAATTTCTAAGCTTACAGCAAGTGCTTCCTATTCCTTTCTCAAGGTACTTTCCTGAAATATCACATTACACTGAAATAATAGTCCATAGACTAAATCGTGTTCTTCAATTTTCCGATTTTTCATTCTAGACATTTTACAAGTCTTTCGACAAAGCGTCAAAATCATTTAGTTAACACTTTTCTTTTCAGCAATTCATTGCTTATACAAAATTAATCTATTTACAATGCTTAAGAATCTATTTTACAAACATTAAGTAATTTTAAGTCTTTAAGAATTACAAAAATTTTTTTTAAACAAAAACATTTTTCTTTCACGATGAGAACTTATCGCCCACTTGGCGTAAAACTCAACCTCGCTTGAGGTAAAATCGACCCTGCAACTTGCAGTACACTCGAAAATTAACTAAACTTTTGAATAAGAATTTCTACTTATCTTGTTGTGGTCATCCATCCTTTTCTTGGCACAATCCTTGAAAGTTGAGTATGTTGCAGCTTGGTTAAGTCTCCTTGACTTTGGTTTTTGGTCCTTGGAAGCTTGCTCATCTCTTTTCCTTTTACAATTCCGTCGTTGTATCCTCGCGTATTTGCTCCTAGGAGGAGGTTGTTCTGCTGGGCGTTTGGTGGACTGGGCCCTTCGCTCTTGGGCCCTTGTTCGTTGCTGCTCCTGGTTCCTGCTGTATTCGAGACGTTGATTATCAGGCTGCAATCGACGCTGCTTGCTTCTCAGGCACCTGTCCGATGATTCCGCAGTTCTTTTGGATACATTGGGCTTTCCTTGCCCATTCTGCTTTCGTCTCTTGGTTTGCTCGTAGTTCCGTCCGTAGATCTGCTCACCTGCATCGTGAGACTTTCTTTTGAATCCACATTTTTGGTTGCCCTCGGAATCTTTGCTTGTTCTTCTATTGAATTCCCTTCGTTCGCCGCTCGATTTAGGAGACACATCTTTCTTCGGCCATTGCTTCGCCTTATTCCCGTAATTTTGATTTTGCTTTTGCTGGGGTCTTGGCGAACTCCACTGACTTCTTCGCTCAAATTAGCGTCGTCGCTCGTTGTCGGCTGTTCTTCGGCTTTTAAATTGTACTGCGAGCTAAAATAATCTGTCTAACGTTGTTGGTTTTCTTAGCTCGATGAAATCTTGAACTTGAGGCAGGAGCCTAGGAAGTACAATTTGAATAATTTCAGGATCCGGGCGACTTCCATACAAAAGCTTGAAAACTTGAATTTTTCTCAAAATAAAATTAGACAAATCTTCTATTTTTTCTTGATATCGACTAAAACGTTCAGCTTCCAGTCTGGCTCGGTCTCGTACCACAGAAAATGCTTTCACCAAGAAATTCTTGAAATTTTCATACGTATATGTGGGGCTTCCTGGTTCCCCGAAGAGATTCTTTCCAATGCACTTGAACCAACTTAGTGCTTGGCCCTTCAAAGCGCTGGTATCAAGAGCGAATTTCTGAAATTCGTGAACTGGATATAGCATGAAGTGGGAGTCTAGCTTTTCTAGGAAATTAATTACGGCTGTCTTGCCGTGAAAACTTGCCGCTGGCTTCATGGCTGCTCTCATGGTTTGTACGATGTAGCTAAATCCTTCTAGGCCAGGAGGTGCTATCTCAGGATTCTGGACAGGTACAGCAGGTATCTCAGGTTCCTCTTCTTGTCTTTGAGGCCATCCTCTTCTTTTTGTTCGGGCGCCACTGTCAGGACTGATGGTTCTGTGCATGTTCTTTGCAAACATTTTGAAGTAATTCCTTCTAAACTACAGTCCTGCTCTGGAACAGTGAGCTGAAAAAAACTTAGCTTTGTTCTGGTGTAGATACTGTGCTGGAGAATAACTGCGCGTGAAAGGGATTTAAAATCCTCTTTTATTAAAATCACTATTATTTACACACTTCCCAACTCGGGAGGGATACAGAAAGTAAAAGACCACACTTGGGCCTAACTTAACAATCAAATGATATTAATACTAAAACTAAAATAGAAATCTAATTAAACTTTGCTCGCAGAGCAATTCGCGGAGTTTGGCCTCTAACTAACTGGTGCGTAGCAAGAAATGCTAATACTAGCGCACTTCAATTTATTTCAATATGCAATCACGTAGTAAGCACTATGGCTTATAATTTTAGCTGCTAGCTGATCAGGCGAACGTCGAGCAGAGTGCCCGTGATCTGAGACTAAAGCTCTCTCACACTGAGAGGTTTCTACCTCTGGTTTAAATAGTACTTGGCTGTACTTCAAAATTAGCATAAGCTGAAAACGCGCGCGTCTTCTAACGGGAAGTTGAAACAGAGAAGAGATAGAAAGATTTAAATTAAAATAAAACTTGGTTAGTTTAACTAAAACCTTACAATGTAATTGATCATGCGTTCCATAATGAAACACTGAGCAAACGGTCGAGCAAAATCAGAGTCTATGCAGCTGCGGCCTACTGTTACTGCACCGAGCACTGACTATATACTAATACTAGCGCACTTCAAATTGTTTTACAATGCAATCACGTAGTAAGCACTATGGCTTATAAATTTAAACTGCTAGCTGGTCAGGCGAACGTTGAGCCGAGTGGCCGTGATCTGAGACTAAAGCTCTCTCACACTAAGAGGTTTTTACCTCTGGCTTAAATAGTACTTGGCTGTACTTCAAAATTAGCATAAGCTGAAAACGCGCGCGTCTTCTAACGGGAAGTTGAAACAGAGAAGAGATAGAAAGATTTAAATTAAAATAAAACTTGGTTAGTTTAACTAAAACCTTACAATGTAATTGATCATGCGTTCCATAATGAAACACTGAGCAAACGGTCGAGCAAAATCAGAGTCTATGCAGCTGCGGCCTACTGTTACTGCACCGAGCACTGACAAAACATAGCAGTGAGATATAAACAAAGTAAAGTATCAGAGAATCAACTCTAGGAGCTAACACTCGTACACACACTATCTATCGCTGAAAAGAGTCTAGGGTGTGCATGTTTCATAAAAGCATATTTATAAAGTTGAATTCCTTGTTCAAATTTTGAATGCTGATTGAATAAAAGTAGTCGCATTGCAGATGACATATTGTGGACTATTTTCCAAGTGATGCAGTTTAGATTCCAGGAAGGGGTGTAACGAAATTATACTGAGAACTTAAAAGACTATTGTTAAATTAAAGTTAGTTATTTTCTTTCATATTTTATGGCTTACACATTCCGTCTTTTCGAAAAGAAAAAGTGACAGAAAAGCCCTCTTAGAAAAAGAGTGTTGGGGTATTTTTCCACTTTAAATTTTCAATGTTCATTACACATGAAGGACAAGAATAAGAAAAACCAACTTTAAATCACATCACTATAATAAATACTGCAAGGGTGTAAAATTGGGTGACAGCCAAGATAAAACAACATATAGTCAGTTAAACCAGTGTGTTCTAATATAACAGTAAATACCACAAGATAATACGCCAACAGTATAGTACATCAAGCGTTGTTACAAGCATAAACCCGTTCATGTTTTAAATTAATTTATTGGGTCCAGTGTTCTAAATTATAAGTGAAACATAAGTTAAATTAAATTTTCATTTATTAGAGGTTAACAAAACTAGCAACAAAATAACAATATATGGTGGTGGTGGTACAGGAGTCGAAGTGAGAAAACATTTAAAACATACCGAGCGGGGTACCTTTTGTGAAATCACAATTTCTTGTCCATTGTCTTGTAGTCGACCATTACATAGTCGTCACCCTTACCGAGGGCGGGCGTATACATTATTTCAGCCATGAAAGAATCTAGAAAAAAAAGAAAAAAAACAAGTTAGTAGTCGAGTATTTTAGAGCCATCCGCCCCTTTTCTATCTCGTCTCCCTCCTTCCTGCGACGACGACCATCGAAGGTTCTCTCTCAGTAATTTTAGCCATCGTTCCACACTTCCACAGACAGAGTACTCGAAGACCGTGCAACTGCTTTCTCATCTGGCGAAAAACTTCAGCAAAATCCCCTCTCGTAGATCGCTGCAGGCCCTTTTTCTTCTCCTCGCCAGCCCCTCGTTTGGCGAACCGAAAAGTTTCAAAACCCGCCAGGTGCACGGCAGCCCTAGAAGCGGAATCTAAGCAGAAAGGTGAAGGCAAGGGGTTTGGTAAGACGGAAGTTGGCGGATAATTGCTGTTTTTCATAGGTTACAAGCGACACACCAGGGTCTCAACCTGACATAGCAGGAGCTAGCATCGCTCAGGGTCCCATTTTAACATGGTGAACGTCTGTCAGAATGCGAATTACCCAGACCCCTCAACATTGGCGTGGCGTAGCTGCATACAAAACAAGCTAATTCAGCAGGGTGCAGATTCGCACTTGGTAAAAGATATTTTTCAGACCACTGTCTGGCAGAGATATCTTCAGGGAAATTCCTTTCCAAGTAAAAGTCAAAACAAGTCAACAAATCTTCGATTCTCAAACGCAACGTAAAAGTTTTGTGAAAAAGAATTAAGGATTTGTTTTAAAACACTAAATTAATAAAAGACCGAAGAAAATTTCTTCAATTGAAATATAATAACTACATAGAAAAAAATTTATGTTTTCTACAATACCAAAAACGACTTTACCGCCAGAGTCAGAAAATATGAATTCAAGCTTTACCAGAAAGAGAGGTACGTTAACAAAACCAATTAAACTTTAAACACCAACTTGTGTAAGGCAAATTACTTTAAAAATAAAAAAATGACCTTAAGAGTCGACCTAACCAGAAAGTAAACACAAAACAAAACTAGTTAAGATTAAGCGTTAACTAAACGAAAACAAATTAAAGGGTTAACCAAACTACCTTAAGGAAAAAGAGAAAAAAATAGTTACTCAAGCAACTTAAATTCAAAGTTAACCAAAACTGCCAAAAATTAAATGACAACAATTACTTTTCAACAAGGCAAAAAAAAATTAAGATCAACTAAAAATAAAAAAAAAACAAAACAAATTAATAACTTTTAAGTCTGATAACAGAATTAAGATAAATCATTACAATTAAGATATTTTAATTCAGTAACTGAAGTATAGCTAAGTATGTATTACCTAACAAGAGCATTAGGGAGTTAGCAAAGAAACAGAAACATAATTTTGTAAAAAATCATACAATTTTGATGTAAAATTTGAATATAACTTTTCTGACGAACAAATAAAAATTTAGGTTTCTATTGAAATTTTCAGTCCAATTTATTTTTCTCTGAATATATTATAAAGACTGCACTATAACTGTAAAAGCTCGAAGGTCTTGAAAATAGAAAGCTTCAATAAATCAAGCTTCAATAGTTCTTGAATAATTTCAAGCTTGCGAAGAATTTATTGCGAAGAAATATAAAAGGGCTTAATGAATTAATAATATAGAAAATTAACAAAATGCAATACAATGAGAGAATAATTTTATTAAAAATAAGCAGGTCAAATAATTTTATTAAAAATAAGCAGGTAAATTCAGAAAGCGAATCAACTTTAACTACTTGTTGATGGCTCTGAAATGCTTAATACAAGAACACAAAATCTTCCGTTCCTTGTACACGGTAAGTCGCTTTTAACATTGTTTAAATATATTAAAGTTATTTACTATGAAGTATGGCCATACTGTGCGTCAAATTACAAAGCCTTTTCTCTTTGAAGGGAAGGCGTACATGTAAGACGCAAAATATAAAGGAATATAAAGCAGTCATATGCAATGAAGGAATGCGAAATATAAAGGAATAAAAAGGCATCAAATTATAATGACGCTATTAACTTAATTTGACAATACTCTTTGGCTATATCCCCTTTCTATTCTCAAAGTAGAAATAGTTTATAATATTGCTTCTATTAATTTTACCGGAATGCGTGTTTCCAAATTAATCCGTTTGATATTTGCTTATGTAATCCAGCTGCAATGAGGTAAGCTCTAAGCCAGTCAGATTAAAGAAATATTTTGCAGAATTAGCGCTTTGCTGATGCGACCTATTTTTCTACTTTGCTTGCTGCTGCTTAGAAGCATCGTTTAGCCTCTGCTAGTTATTATCTAATTGTCTTGAAAATGTATGCTATATAGAGGCGTAGGATGCATAGCGCACCCGTAATTTGGATGCGCAAAGAAAAATACTTGCTCTGAAAAGCAGTCCTCAAGAACTGAACCGTATCTTATTATCTTCCGCCAAGAATTCTAGTTTTTTTTTCGTTATGCATCTGCGGTAACTACACAGCAAAGTATCTCCAAGTTATTACAACCCAAAGAACCAGTCCATTCCAGCTCTATCCTAACATCCCATTACTTATATATATATTTAAACGATCATAATATTCGAAATTATTTGTACCTAATTATTCCCATATGACTTTTCTTTTTATTACAATAGCCTCCTTGTCCTCCCTCCTCCATATAAAAAAAACTTTCTAGAATTTTAACGAACCAATTCTCAAAAGCGGCACTTTAAGAGCCAATTAAGAAACTCTGCTTCAGAAAACCTATTTTTCTAGAACTTATAGCTCATTTAAAAAGACTGATACACAAAAGAAATTTTGTCTTAACTCCTAGTTGCAACGAAACTTTGTTTTAATCCTTATGGCGCAAACGTACTTATTTAAGAATAATTAAACTGGCACCCTTGATGGAGGTAAAGAACGATTCGTGTCGCGTACGTACAATTTATCTTTCAAGTCCAAGTATATATTTTGGAGGAAAATAGGTCCAAACAATATACAGACATAAAAGCAATGGCTGTATAAACAAGAGAAACATCTAAGGTTATTTTTATAGCGGACCAGCTATAAAGGAGATATATCGGACATGCTACTCAGAGTTTCAGCCATTATAGGCATCCAGATATAACAAAAGATGCAAGAGACTGAAGAAACCGCCATTACTTCTGTTATTCTTGCACGGTAATGGCCAATCTATTTATTGAATGGTCTGCCATTATTTCACATTTTCTTTTACTGTATTCCTTGCTATGATGGATACATAAAATTACAAAATAAGTTTCTTAAATATGTACACGATATTTCGATTTTTAAGCAGTTACTTAAGACCTAAAGATGACTAGTTACTTAAGAGTTGAACGGGATCTGTTATTTAAAATATGTTATAAATAAATTATGATACGCACATTAAAATATTATGATATGCATATTAATTATAACATCTGATGTGCATATTTTAATATGCACATCAGATGTTATTAAAATATGCACATCTAATGTGCATATTTTAACATACACATCAGATGAACAGAGCGTTTTTAAGCATTTTCCTCTAAAAATTAAGTAAATGTATCGTATAATTTTCAATAGTAAGAAAACTGCTTATCTTGCAGAACTTCTTAAAATTATTAGTTTGTACATTAAACTGTACAACTAAAGCAAAGCCCAAAATAACATTTTTTCTGTATTAAATATTCAGTAGTTCCAATCGCCTTTGTTTTCATCCACTTTCGTAGCTAACGAGATAATATTACAGACCTAATTCGCATTTTGATTCATATGAAAAATGCGCTCTTTTCTTATTGAGTAAAAAAATAACATTTTTGGCTCAGTTACTCATCCGTGTCTTTTCCGAAGTATTAACAGATGTCTGTTCCAGTCCCCGCTTGCTTGAAATCTGTATATTCCTTTATTTTCAGAAGAGAGAAAAATTACTTATTTTAATTATTTGAATTTGATTTAAGATATACTGATACTATAGAATTATATTTAGGGTAAAATCATTATTTTTTTAATAATTTTAATTTAATTTAAGATAAAATTTAGTAAAGTAAGTATGCAAAATTATAATAAAGATGACGCTTCAAAGTAATATTTTTAGAGAATAGATATTAAATAGAACGTTAGAGTTTATATTGTCCAAAATGCATCTAAACATGGAAATTTTTATAATATATAAAACATAGTAATTTTCAAGTATTTTTTTAACAAATACTTCTTTATATTTAATATTCTGGATTATAAATGTTCATAAATGGACAGCAATTAAACTATTATAAAGGTCTTTTGTGTGAAAGGTCAAGAATACTCCGTTTCAAGAAAATACTGATCACAATAACAATTTCATGGTGTTTATTATGTTTAATGTACACACAAGCAAAGTTCGTTTTAAAATTTCTCATCTACGTGTGCGTTTTCTTTTAAATCACGCTCCTATAAAAGCGATTTTTAGTTTCGTAATTTTAATAGCCATTAATATTATGAAGATTGTGTATTACTATAAAAAAGGCAATTTACAATAAATTATCAAATGAAGGATTTAGTTTATCTGCAAATGTAGAAATTAATGACAGCACTAACATATCAATCCAGCAAAATATCTTCGGCAAATAAAGTTCAAGCTCCAGTAGGGGTGTTCCACCAGTCTGTGACAGAATAAACTTAGTTGTGGCATGCAGAACATCAATATAAATAATGCTATCTTCTCTATTCTACGATGTTCTAAAGCATCATTCAACTCTAATACTGTTTTTAGATCTTAATCTTCATTTCATTTTTGCCCTTTGTTTTTATATTACAAGATCAGGAAATCGTGGTCTGAGATCGCAAAGCGTGACTTATTGGAAAATTGAAGGCTGCTTTTCTCTTCTAATTAAAAATGCTTTCTCGTCATACGTACTGAAGGATGGATCCCTGTTTGGAATACTGGTGTAAAACGCCACTTTGGATTATTTTTTTAATGTTTCACAAAAGTTAGCATAACTGCCAGATGTTGGAACTTATCACACAAGCCCAATTACGGACGCTGCAGTCACTGGAGGATCATGAAGAGTTTAAAGGTTCTAATTTAATAGCAGAAGATACCAAGTAGTCAGCAAAAAGGAAATACAAGACTATATTTTGTATAGAATATTTAACAATATATGTGCGCTAGACATTTAGAACTTATACTCTGATTTTCTGAACAAGTATGTTTGTAGTCCACAAACCAAATGCGGACCTGTATGTGGCTGGTATTGTTTCATTACATATTTGAGACAAAAACCGTAAGAGGGGAGAACACGTAAAAGCACTTTGTTTAGCTATGTTCTTTACTTCGTTTTAGACATACAAAAGAACAAAAAATGATCATTTCTCGCAGGGTAGTTCAGCCTAATGCGATATGAGATATTGCTGTTTATTTTTTATTTTGATCTCAAAGGATCGCAGTTAGGTCCATGAATTCTTCACGACGAAGAAATGATAAGCGCCTGACATGTCGTGGGCACGATGGTGTTTCGACATTTGCCAAATTCATCCCAGTTGTGATGTAGAGCACCAAATAGACGGATCCGGGGTTTCCTTTCCTAACAAGAGTCTTTCTTAAGAATTTTCGGCTTGACAGTGTTCTAAACGCATCCATACTACAAAGACACTACATATGTACAAAAATCTATGCTTCGTCGAGAATTTGAACCGGAGTCCAAGGATATGGCAGTCAGCTAGCTATCTATCACTATGACCGGCCTGCATGTATAATGGTTAGCGACGCTGTCTGCTGTAACAATAGGCTGGGTTTCATATCGCGGAAGAGACACGGATGCTTGTAAGCGTATAGTGTTTTTACGATAAAGGAGTGCTTAAAATGCGCGGCGAGACGGGACTCCTCTCGGAAGGTTGATTCGTGGAGGAGCGGGATATCTCAAGAGACTGTGATGAGATATATTTCCTCAAAATTAGAACAGCAGTATAACAGTTAGCAAGGCCGTGCGCATTGAAAATATCGGCATACCAAAAGGTCCTTTTTAATGGTTTAGTGGTAGTTTAATCTTTACATCTTTAGTCTTTACAATGGTTTAGTTCTTTAGTGGTAGAAGAATAGGGGTGGGAAACCCTCGGATTCGTTCTTCCGTATCTGCATTAAAACGGAACTGGAACTGTACACTTAGCGCGGTTGAACTACCTGTACCTGTAAAATCAGTGGTGAAATTTTTCACGTCCTGTTTACCACCAGGCCAATATTGTTTGCTGAGTCTATGAACCTATGTGACATTTTATAGGTCTCTATGTTTTAAATTCAGTAATGCTTTATAATCTTATATATACTAATAATACAAAAATTAGTTCATTTTCAATGCTGCATCCCCATTGTTAGAAATAAGAGCAAATGTAAGGAGATTACGCGCATTACATTGTATTATCTATTACATAATAAAATGGCAAGCGGTATCTGTTATATGATATTATCTGCATAGTAAAATGGCATGCAGTATCTAATATGTTTCCTAAAAATGTTAAAACATTTGAAGAAAATATTATTTCCACAAAATGTTTTTGCAAAAAATTGTGAATTGCCAATGTATTTATTAGTATTTCGAATGTAAAATGAGAAACGATCTTTAAAATTAAATTTCTGTATTCTTAAAATTGATTAGTAATCAGATTATGTGTCTCGATAAAGCATAATTACTGTCATCAAATTGAGTTGCTAATTTCTTCCAAGTCTTATACCTTTGATAACTCACACTTTACGAGTTACATATGCTTTCATAGCTTTTAATAAAAAGAATCGAAATATAACCATATTAAATAAAGTTTCATGCAGAACGCTGTTTTTCCCGTGTCTGTTTTATTAATCTGGAGGGAGTACACTTTCAGTTCGATTTTTAAACATGAAAAATACATTAGGTTTTACTGAACTACAACTACACAGTCCAGTCACATTAATGTGACCATCTGTCAAAAGCCAGAATAACCACCTTTCGCAGAGCGGACTGCTGCGAGACGTGCAGGAAGAGAGTCACATAGGTCCCTGAAGGTCTTCTCTGGGATGTTGAGCCATGCCGACTCTAATGCCGTGGCCAGCTGCGCTAGATTACGCGGTTGAGGATCCATGGCGCGAACAACTCGATCGAGATGGTCCCACAGATGCTCGATTGGGTTTAAGTCAGGTGAGTTTGCTGGCCAGGGGAGGACGGTAAACTCATCCTGGTGCTCTTCGAACCACGCACGTACACTGGCAGCTGTATGGCACCTCGCATTGTCCTGCTGGAAGATGCCATCATCCTGAGGAAAAACAATGCGCATGTAGGGGTGAACATGGTCCGCAAGGACAGATGCGTACTTGTATTGATCCATTGTGCCTTCCACAATGATCAGTGAACCTAGAGAATGCCAGGAAAACATTCCCCAGACCATAATGCTCCCGCCTCCAGCTTGGACCGTTCCGGCAATGGTTGCAGGGTGGTTCCTTTCAGAGGTTTCACGCCTTATACGCCAACGTCCATCTGTCCGATGGAGCATAAAACGCGATTCATCCGAAAACGCAACCTGTCGCCACTCAGTGGACGTCCAGCTGCTGTACTGGCGTGCAAATTCTAGCCTTCGCCGTCGATGAACAGCAGTCAGCATAGGTGCACGAACCAGGCGTCTGCTTCGGAGGCCCAGACGCAGCAATGTTCGCTGAATAGTACTTTGGGAGACACTTTTGGTAGCCCCTTGGTTCATTTTGGTGGTCAGTTGCTCAACGGTAGCCCGTCTATCTGCCCGAACGCATCTCCGCAACCGTCGTTCGCCTCTGTCATCTATGGCCCGTGGTGCACCACATTTGCCACGTCGCTGATTTTGGACAGTCCCATTTTGCCATGCACGGTACACTTTTACCACGGCGGCACGCGAACAGTTCACAAACTCAGCCGTTTCGGAAATGCTTCCACCCTTGGCCCGAAAGCCAATGAACATGCCCTTTTGGAAGTCGGATAAATCGCTTCGTTTCTGCATTACGCCAACGATTGAAATGTTTTCCGAAGCCCTCACACACCCTTTATATACGCTCAACTGCACTGTGCTGCCACCTGCTTTCTGTGATTGGTTATTTAACTCTGACATGGAAAGTACGTGGTGGTCACATTAATGTGACTGGACTGTGTATTATCACACCCGTTATGTCCCTCAACATAGGTAAATCAAAGAAATGTCAGTTTTAATAAACTTAAAATGAGAAAAAAACACTACTCTCAGGACTTTTCGTCGTTCCTCTTTTAATGGATTCAACTTGTTTTTCATGGCTTTCAGTTGTGCTATGCAGTGAGGTAGGATAATGCTCGAAGCATGAAATAAAGGAATTTGCTTCTTTGTATATCCTGAGCAATCACAAAATAAAACTTTTTATAACTACATATTCTAATCTATTCAGCAGTTTTATTGAATAAAATGTGCACACATTTGAATGGCAGGAAATATAAGTTTTGGATTAGATCACGTTACATGAAATTCACATTTTGATGAAATGTTGAAGTAACTGATGCTCAGTAAAGTAACTTTTCATATAGGTTGTTTGATACAACTTTCATTGGGCTGTGTTCTGTAAGCAAAACACATTACTAGTGGTTATCTGATTAGACTCAAAAATCAATTCCTGTGGAAATCTTCTATTCGATGTGCTGTGGAAAGTTCCTGTGGAAATCATCTATTCGAGGTGTTGAACGATGACTAAATGATTAGAAACCTCTAAATGTTTCTAAGTTCTTTATAAATCGTTTTTTTTTCACTCTGAACCGATAAAGGAAGGCAAGAGTTCTTCTGTTTCTGTTTAATCTTCTGTTTCTCTTCTGTTAACTGTTTTCCATATTAAATACAAGGTACATCCCTAATAAATATTTATCAACCTAGCGAGAAATATATATTTCTCTATCTATATCTGAAGCATACATATATTGGTTGTCATAGTAAAAGAATATGCATTGCATTAAATTAAAACTTTTTTGAAAGTCACTTTATAGACTTTAAGAAAATGGATCTATAGCTGGCACATTTCAGCACTTTTGACTCCATTAGCTTTTTGTGAATCAGTTTTGAATGACTGTGTTTTATGGCCCCAAACCAAAATCGATTATTGTGCGTAAGACATAATACTATTTGTTTTTTTACCTAAAAACTCTCAAAGCATCATAGAAAACTAAAATCGTGAAAATATCTTAATAATAAGTTCAAAATACGTGCAAATCGCGTTAAGAAACATATTAGTTAAATAAGGGAAAGTTAATGCACATTTAAAATCACAAACGGGTCTCTCTAAAGTAAAGTACGTGGATAAGGGAAAAGCAGCGGGGAGTTAGGATACCAGTTTAAAAAACGATAAAAAAAGCCTTAAACTTCTGTGCATATTGCAAGAAATGCAATGCTGATTTACTACACAGCATGTAGAAAACAATCATTATTATCGGTTTAAAAAATAACTTTGTGGTGAGCCATTTTCGAGATCTTTTTTTGCGAGATCTTTCGAGATTTCGAGATCTTTGATTTGTTAGATCTTTGTTTGGTGAGCCATTTTCGAAATCATGTAATGTAATTTTGAAATATGACTGTTACGCATGATTTAATATGTTTAACGAGACATACGGAGGATGCTGTATGACATCATTTGCAATATTCCCATTGGTGGGAATTAAATGTTACTGGTCTATGCAGTGCAAAATTACTGAATTTAGCCTTTAGGTGCTCGTAATCTTTGTAGGAGATTAGTCCATGAATGCGTGATTTGCTTATGATTTGCTTGTGAGCAACTCGTGGCCATTTACCGCAAGAACGAATTACATTAAACTTCCGTTTCAATTGTATAGGAGTTGATATTTGAGGCGATTTATGATTAAGTACAAAAATCAGAGGAAAGGAATTCTTAATAAAATATATTTATGCATTTTTGCTTGTTTTGTAACAAAGGCTTGTCAATTGGAGCTTGTAATAGACTTTTCTATTAAGGCCTTCATCGGAGCATTAAAACGATTTGTTAGCAAGAGAGGTAAGTATGCAAGTATCTTTTCTGATAACGCGAAAAATTTTGTTGGAAGTGTTTTAGAATTGAAAATTTGAACAAATTGGTTAACAAACCAGATGAGAAGTTAGGTAATTATTTATCCATCGAGGGCCCTGATTGGACTTTCATTCCTCCACGTGCTTCTAATCTGGAGGACTCTGGAGGAAGTCAAACATCATCTGGCAAGGTATCTGGTTGACTGGCAGGTAGTCAGCTTGCTATATTATTAACCCAAAGGCAGTTAAAATAGAAGGGCTATTAATTTTGTTTCGGCAATTTGCGTCGAAAACTTTGAAAGTCTGGGTCACTTTTCAAATTGTTGCCATCAAATATTATCGCTCTATATTATATTTAAACAAATTAAATAATGACTATTCTGCGTAAATGTTTGCATGTTTCTCGCATTGGGATAAAACAACGGTACCTAGAGCCGTCAAAGTTTGAATAACGTACGTCTCCACCCGAATATTGGCACTTGGAAGCCCAAACTTGGAATTTGTTTTATTATCTTCTTCATATTTTGCAAAGCATTTATGAGTTTTTGATTAAGAAACGAGTAATGGCAACATTGCACGAAAAACCATTTTTATCTCCAGCGCGCGAGACTGTATATCAGGAATTCTTAAGATATGCTCTTTTAAAATTATTTTGCGATATTACTGTTGAACAGAATTTTAGCGTTTAAGTGTGACGAACATGATATTTAATAAATAAAGGTAACATGCAAGACGTCACAGAAACGTCCCTTTACGTTTAATATAAAATCTAAATTCTTTGAGAAGTTTTTTCCATTAATTAGAAATAAAACATATGGGTATTTTAAGTGAAGTTTTTGGCACGATGATCAGATTATGATTCTAAAGTAATAAAACTGTATAAGAATATTAATTCCACATTTTTATACTTTGAAAATTTAAAAAGTTCTTGTGTGTAAATTCTTTCGGTATGCTAAATATAGCAAAATTAAAGATATTAAGATATCCTAAATCGTTGTAAATGAAAGGTATTTAAGGAAAAAAAACAAGCTCAAATTATTCTAATTTAGTTATTAATCAATCTTTCAATGCGAATCGAACACGTTGGAAATCGAAAATTTTAAAATAATATCTCGTTTCGCTTTCTATTATATTTTTAATAACGAGAAGAAAATTTTTGTATATATATATATATATATATATGTGCATTTTTAAAAACAAATGTTTTGTAGTTATATATATGTATATATACATAAGGTTTAGAGTAAAGTATGAGATATGAATTCATTAAATTTAAGATTGCCTAAGCATGAATATCCGCATAATTTAAATATTTTTGCAATTGGAAATATATGTTATAAGCATCTTTTCCGAATATAAAGTTCATGTGAGGACTCTGGTGAACATGATGCTATATGGGATATACAAATTATGAGGTTTAGAAAGCGATAACGGATATTACGCGGTTTCTCCGGAATGTTTTCCTGATGCACAGAAATATTACCTATATTTACAAAAGAAATATTACCTATATTTAAAGAAATTTATTATATTCCTAACCTTTATTTATAAGATTTTCATGGTCATAATGTTAAATATATAATTTTATATTTTACCTGTATGATTTTAAGTTTTAGAAAAATTATAATTTGAATTTTATTTATATAATCCGAAGAAATTTATAGTGAATGTTTCTATTTTCCAATGAAGAAAATTACGAAATAAAAGAGGTAATCTTAGGCCACGTGAACACACAGATTCAGTTATTCGTGAAAATGTAAATATATTTTCTCACTATAGTAACACTGCTTTCAGTAAAAACCCCACTGTAATCAGCCTTATGTTAGCTGCCTTAAATTTATATATATCCAGATCTTAAAAAGAAATAAAGTACAGATTTGTTTTTCTTTTAATGCGGTTTATGAAACTCTTACGTTGCATTAGATTTAACAGTTGGACTTCTGCTACTTCTTTCGGTTTCATTTGCCTCAGATCAGATTGGCTGTTTTTGTCTTCGTTGGCATATTGTAAGAACGCATTCCAACGCTTTTAGAACAAAACATTATGTATCACCCTAACACACACTTTCAAACGATTAGTAAAAACGGTAAGCATTAATATTTAGGTTTAATCTGTATGTACGCAGAAACACACACTTTGCAGGCAGGTTTCTCTTGTCAATATTTCTGAGTATTGTTGTTTAGATTAATAGATTATTGTTCCTTTAGATTAATGTTGTTTAGATTAATAGATTATTGTTCCTTTAGATTAATGTTGTTTAGATTAATAGATTATTGTTCCTTTAGATTAATGTTGTTTAGATTAATAGATTATTGTTCCTTTAGATTAATGTTGTTTAGATTAATAGATTATTGTTCCTTTAGATTAATGTTGTTTAGATTAATAGATTATAAGGATTAATAATGTTGTTGTTTAGATTAATGCTTTTTATGTTATTAAATTTATTTTATGTTATTAAATTAATGTTTAGATTAATAATATTATTAATCTAAATAATATTTTTGTTTAAAATCAAATTGTTGCTTAGTTTTTTAAACATTAGATTAGTTTATAAATCATATTGTTGTTTATATTATTCTTTAGTAGGGACTAAGGAATAATCTAGACAACATTCTTTGAGGCACTCTAACAAGATTACTCACTAAAAGGTATGCATTAAATGTTAAATATTAGTATCTTCTCAAATAATAATCTGTTCGTATTTTTCATTGCATTTCTTGTGAGATTTTGTACAGTTTATAATCCTTTGAAAAATGGAATCCAAATATTTTATGCAGAGCAATGAAATGGAATAACAACAAATTTGCATCCAGAAGTAAAATATATCTGCCTAGTTTGGAAAGGACGTAGTGGGGGTGTGGAAATGGATTTCATTAAAATAGAACAGAAGCGTTTTACGAAAATCAAAAGATTTCTAACCAAATTAACTGTTCTGTTTGTGATTTAAAACGGTATCATACCATGAAAACGAAGAATTCAGCATTATTTTGGTTCATTTATAGGGAGTAACAGAATTATTTAATGATTTACGTTCGTTTCGGAATCAATAGTCTAGAGTTGTGTTAATTTTATTTTTTTTTTATACAAAGGACATTTTAAAAAATGAGCTACAACCTAGAAACTTGCTTACCGAGAAAAATTGCAAATTATTTGAAACATGCCGAGTTAAATATTTATATATGAACTCTCTCTTATTAAAAAAACTACACTGGTGAAATAAATTAAGAGAATTTGCATATTTTATCGAATTTCATGAAAAGAACTGAACTAAAGGAAAAACCACTGCTTCTAGATAAAAATGCAAATCTTGCACGGCAAATACGTAAGCGTATACGTGTGTGTAAGCGGAGCCAGTAGAAAAACAGGCTTCATAAGCGCGTGGAGGGTAAGACGAATTGCTTTCCCTAGCACAGCTCGGCGAATTTCTTGGTGTTATCTCGCAGCAATCGGTTAAATTGACATCAGAACAGTAAAAATGAGTAACCACCAACGTTTAGATAATGGAATGCAGTGGCGAAATGTGGGGTGGCTAGAGGCTGGCCAATCGCAAGTCCAGATATGCAGAAAGTTTAATTGAACGCCCAGCTTCGTGTGTAACCTATGGAAACAGTTCCAGGATACTGGATCCATTGAGCGAAACCTGGGCAAGGTCGTCCAAGAACCACGACGGCCAGAGAAGATCGTTACTTGTCCATTTTAGCGAGGCGTAACAGAAGGGCTACAGCTTCTTAGCTCGGGACCTCTATGCAGCCACAGGAACCCGTGTAACAAGGGGTGACAGTTCCCAAAAGACTGAATGAGAGAGGGTTGTTTGACAGAAGACCAGCTCTTTGCGTCCCACTCACGTCTACGGACAGGACAGTCCGATTAGCATGGTGCAGGTAGCATAGTGGTTGCAGTACGGAGCAATGAGCGACCGTCCTGTTCACCGACGACCTACCCTCTAATGTCCGCGAAATCAACAATTATGGCGGTGGCGGTGTAATGGTCTAG
>KK119605.1:142931-174700 GCA_000611955.2 Stegodyphus mimosarum | reverse complement strand
TTATAGTATTGCACCAAAAGGAAAAAAAAATTAGATTTTTAACTACAGCAATTTAAAACTGCTAACAAAGTTTCTTAAAATCTCAGTTAAATCAACAAATCCTCAAAAGATATTAAAGATTTAAATTTTTCCACATTTCAAAATTCTTTACAGCAAACATTTAAATAAAAAAAGTCTTAAATTCTGATAATAATAGAATCTTTTAAAAAAAATTCAAAAAATAAATAAACCAGTGAATTTTGGATGAAAAATTTCTTTAAGAATTTATGTTAATTAAAGTTCAAAAAACAACTTATCTGTCCAAACGATGGTACTTTGAAGAAATGTTAAGAAGACTGAACATGACGGAGCAGATTTACCCGACGGCAGCAGATTTACCCGGATGGCGGCTTTTTCTGTATTATGAACTTCAGATTCATCAGGAAACACAGGTCGGAACACAGGTTGCTTGGCTATTGAGGTTTTCTGTTCTTTTTAAATTGAAGGGGCAGAAGGAGTCTGACGAGCAAAATTTTGGCCAAGAAAGTTTATCAAACGGTAGAATCGGTGAAGAATAATTTTCCCTTTCATTTTGAAGTACGTTATTTTCGATTGTAGTATTATTTCCTTTTCATTTTTGAAGAACTACTATATCTATTGAAGTTTAGTAGAAGATGAGATCCTTTTCATTGTTGAAGAACTATTGAGGTAAAGCTTAGAAGCCAAGAAGTAATACGCAAGGGAAAGGAGCCATAAGCCCGTCAAAAAAAGAAATTCATCCTCCCTGTTGTAGAAACAAAGTGCTCAAGGCACCCGAGAAAATATCTTCTCGTCAGCCAAATGAAAAAGCGAAGACGTCCCAAGAGAGCGCATTCCCACCTGCTCATCCTTTTTGTCAGGTCAGGACACCAGATATCGCCAAATCTCGCCAAAAGGGTGAATAAAACCTAAACTCTACACCTCGAACAAACCCCTGCTACAATCGTCCAAAAATCGAGGAGTTGAACTGGAACAAAAATTCGAATCTCGCCAAGCCCGCCAAAGGAAGAACCAAGAATTCGACGTAAGCGTGGGAAAACTAACAAACCTAAGGCAACGGACAAAATTCCTAAGCAAAGGCTTAGAAATCAACTGCAAAAGTGACGCTTTTCAATCCTTTCCCCCTGAACCAAAAAAATCTCATGAAGTGAAAAAATTTTGTTAAATAATTAGCTGTAATTTAAAAACTATTTAAGCTAGAGACTTGAAAGTACTCTTACATTAAAAGGCTAATTTTTCTGCATCCAATGATATAAGTTAAATGAGAATCAACCTAAGTTAAGTAATTTTAAATCAAGTTTATTACGTTAGAAAGCACCTAATTCCATTGTCTGTTTCAACGCGTTTACAAGTAACCAGTGGAAGAAACGTACGAATCTTAAAGTACCAAAACCCCTAATTAAAATTAAACTAAAGCAAATATAAATACAAGATATTAAATAAAATAACGTTGTGTACCATAAATTTAGAATAATGAAAATTAATCTTAAGTCAAACTTAAATAATTAAGTGTTACTTGAAAATTACTACACAACACGGAACAGAGAAGCTACAGCTTCTCAAGTCTCTCGGAACCTGTATGCAGCCACAAGAACACGTGTAACAAGGGTGACTTTTTACAAAAGACTGAATGCGAGAGGGTTGTTTGCCAGAAGACCGGCTGTTTGCGTCCCGCTCACGTCTATGGGCAGGAGAGTCCGATTAGCATGGTGCAGGCAGCATAGTGATTGGAGTACGGAGCAATGGGCGACCATTTTGTTCACCGACGAGTCCCCTTTTAGCCTAAATACCGATTCTCGCCGTACTTTCATATGGAGAGAGCCAGGGACCCGCTACCTACCCTCCAATGTCCGCGAAATCAACAATTATAGCAGTGGCGGTGTAATGGTGGGCAAGCATCATGTTGGATGGCCGCACGCCTGTCCACGTCTTTGACAGGCTCTGTGACTGGTGTGAGGTATAATGATGAGGTCCTCGAGTCCTATGTTCGCCTTTTCCGGGGTGCAGTGGGCTCTGAGTTCATCTTACAGGATGATAACGCGAGGCCACATAGAGCTCTTCTGCTAGACGAATATCTCGAGAGTAAAAATATTCGCCGGATGGATTGGTCTCCAGACCTCAACCCTACAGAGCATGTCTGGGACGCTCTGGGGAGGGCAATTGCAACTCGCAATCCCCCCTCCGAGAACCATCCAGGAACTGAAAACAGCGTTGCTGAATGAGTGTGATCAACTGCCTTATTTCCAGTATGACATCACGCTGCGAGGCCAGTATAGCTGTAAGAGGGGACCATACCCTCTATTAACCCATTTCTTTTGTGTCTTTTGCAATAGCTGTTTCAGACCTTCAGACATCCATGAGTGTTACACACGAACATGTGTGTCTATTATAGCTGTTGAATGTTTATTTTGTTTGTGTTATATCAACCTATGTTCACACAAAATTTTATTAAAATCTGTGCAGTAGTTCTGGAGATCGTAGATCAAATATGAAAATTCTCTTAATTTATTTCATCAGTGTAATATTATTAATCACATCACCATTTAAAAACACATAACAGTATAGCTCTAAGCAGTTGAATTCGCACTTAAATTTTGATAACAGTAAAACAAGAATAAAAAATAACAAAGAACAAAGAAATACGCTTGGAGGTACCGGAACATATAATTACTTTGGTCCGGCATAAAGTCCATTAAATAACTGTAGTTGAAAAAATATGAAATGCTTTTAAAATCCTGTTGATTAAAGCCAAAAAAATACAACAATTTCCTGTTCTTTAAAAATGTGAGGAAAACTCTGAAGTAATCAAATTGTTGTTCTTTTAAATTTCCAATCTGTAGAATTTTGAAACTGACTTTATGAACAATTCACGTAGTTTTTACTAACTCTTAGAAAACTATTGCTTTTGAGAAAAAGAAAAAATACTGCCCCGCCTTCACTATATCCGATTTAATGACAGTGCAATAAGCTATACTGAAAGTTTCCACCAAACGCCCAACATGAAATCTGATTTAAAATGATGATTCAAGTCTTGCATAAAGTAAGAAGATACCAGTTCATTAACGTGTAGCATCTATAAGAGATAGAAACTTATAATCATAATAACAATAAAAAAATTCTTGGAGACTTTATTTTGAATTCATAATGAGCACTGCTTTTGTTTTTGCTTATATTTTTACGTCTGGAACCGATATTTCAGTTACTTTAATGATTTCTGTGAAATCTGCCGAATACGTAGTTTATTAACATCTTTTATGAGAAAAATAGATAGAAAAATATATTTCTTTAGATGAATATGAATTATGCAAGAAAAGTGCAAAGAGGAAGGTTTAATTTTTAAGCGTCAGAAAGTTGCGTAACAGAAAAATGTTTAATTTTTTTTAATTTAGGAAAACGTGTCATGGAGTATATATAATTTTAAATAAATCTTTATAAGCATCAACCTTTTTTCTTAAAATATTTTTATAAGGATATCATTTAATACGTTTAGTTTAAATGTACACATTAATGTTTCTCGTAGAAGATGGTAAGCCAAACTTTCTCCTGCAAATGTTTGAGGCCTTGAAATAAAGCGTAACAAAATTTTCAAATTCATTTCTATTTCTAAATAGAATCAGATTTCAAACAGAGATTATTCATAGCATTCACAGATGCCTCAGGAATCGTTTCCACCTTCCTCTGGCATTACTAAACGGCGAAGTTAGGGATTTATTTTCCTTCTGTGTTATCACCGGTTAATGAGGTTAGAACTTCTTTTATTTCCTGCGGCAACACCGCGTAGAGTAATGTATTTATTTATTTATTTTTAAATCCTATGTCAGTTGCATGGTGAACTTAGGTCTTCCTTTAATTCTGATTTATTCTCACATGATAAGCTCAGGTTTCAAGATGTGCATATTACTGCCTTGTAGAGACAGATTCAAGACATTCAGTTTCTCAAACATATCGCACAAATATGCCAGTTTTAGTAAAAAGTCTTCAGCAAAGTATCTGGAGTTTTCATGCCCTTTCCCTAGCAGAAAAATATGAATTTATTGATGTAGCTCGAATGCATGGGATAAAACATTTCCACGTGAAAGCCATCGTGAACAGCAATAATATAACAGGGTTGGATGCTCAGCTCCCATGTCCATGCAATGTTTTTTGAATAGTTTGCCTTTCAGCAGCCTAGTTTTCATGTAGTTTACTATGTCTACGATATGTTCCAATAGCAAATTCAATTCACCGCTTATCGACTTCGATGAACGTGCTTCCCTATGGATGATGCAGTCGGTCCACATAGCATGTGGTGCTTTACTGCAAGAGAGGGCTTGCAATCCTCCATACATGCCAGACACTGATCGAGTGCTGTCAGTACACACACCGATACACTTTTCCCAATCTAACTTATTTTCTATTATAAACTAGTCAAGCATTTTAAATAAGCTTTGAGCCTTTGCCCCTTCACTGATGTTTTGACAGAAATGAGGATTTTTAACAATCATATTATCATCTAGAAAATGTAATAAACAAATAAGGTATGCATCTTTATTACAGTCAGTAGCCTCATCAAGTTGTAGACCAAATTCATTGCTTTTCATTTTCTCTATTAATTGGTCATTGAGATCCTCAGCTATATGATGGAGTCTTCTTCAACAAATAGTGTTATTAGGATAAAGGTACCTTTGTAATTAGTTTTCCTGCCGATTCTTCTACCATAATATTAACCATATTCCTTTCATGTAATTCTTTCATGTCCTGCGGCATCTCCGCATGGTAAGGTTAGTGTATTTTTTTTATCCTGTGGCATCATCGCGTTATAAGGATTAGGGATTCCTTTCATCTTGTGGTATGACCATGCTTTAGGGTCAGATTTTTATTCATCCCTTGTTATCATCATAGTTAGAATTAGGAAAACCTTTTATTCTGTAGCATCACCACGTGCAAGAATGAGTGATTCCTTCATCCTCTGACATCACCGCGTAGAATGGCTACATCACACTGTGGTAAGGATTAGGGATTCCTTTCATTTCCTTTAATCCTATAGCATCACTACACGACATACAGAAAAGTGTACGAAAATGGACTTTCATCCTGCGTTTGCGTAAAAGGGTACAGCATATTCATTTCATTATGGAGTATTTAATTCGAAAAAAACTTATGCTATGAAGGGAAAGTATTTTACGATATTCATTCAGAGTTTATTGATTCGCTATTTTTGACACTTCTGTTGAGTTTATTTGTATCTGATTTATTTTTTGAAATATAAGTTGATATTGTTTCTTTATGTAATCAGGGTTTTTGCTACGTCGTAATGGTTTTTCGTAGACATGATATGGTATTAAAATTTTCTTCTTTAATCAAAGGGAGGTGTTGCATATAATTCTTCCGCATTTTAATGCAATGCTAGCCACTTTTTTCTAGCGACATTTACTTTTTAATATCCTTGAAATTATTTATTAATTATATGCATTTTAAGTTTTCTTTCAAATTTTTTTATGGTATAAAGGCATTTCTTTTAGTTTCTTATTTAATTAAAATTATTTTTAATAGAAAAGTTTCAAATACATTTTCTTTGGTTACATAATATTTTATTCTCATGAATGATGCTTTTGAATGCTGTGTAAGAATTATTAGTTAATTAAACTGTTAGTTGTTATTTCAGCCTTTACTATAGTTCTATTTTCCCTTTCCTCACCAGAATGTAAATTGAGCCATATAGCAGTTAAGCTGAGGTAAGACAAAGCTTGTTTCTGCCCTTTTGGCCATGTTATGTAGCTCCTGCCAGGTCTGATAAGATTTTAATTACTCGCTTTGCACTATTTCTGCCGACATTTAAATTTGATAGGCCGGTTAGAGTTTTTGAACCAGCCTAGATTTAAATTTAATTGTATAGTCCTTAACGTCTAGTCCACGTTTTAAATTTTAATTTGACTGTTTCTTCAGTTATGTGTTGTTTGATTCTATTTATAAAGTGTGGCTTGCTTTGGGATCATAAAATAGTTCCAAACGCCTAACGGACGTAAAGCGAATTATCAGTGTGTCTAACATAACTGCAGAAACTTGAAAAGATTTAAACAAACTTTTCAATAAAGCAGAACTTTGAACACAAATGCATTTCTTGTGCTAACAGAATCAACCACCTATTGTGACGATATAACTAAAGTAACAGTTGCAGGGTTTTCCTGAAGTCAAATAACCAGTTATTCAAATTTTTGTTATCTTTCCTTAACTCCTCAATTTCCTCGCCAGGATGGTAATTTAAAGTGAGTATTTAAATAGGTAAATCATGGAGTTTATTGAGAGCTTGTTTTCGCTAGCCAGCCCATTTTTCGTTTCTGACTTTGCTATCACGTGGAGTTGCTCATGCGCCTTTTGGCCATCTGAATAATTAACACCCTGGGTAGGTTTCTCCAGTCAATCTAGTTAGCCGTAACTGAAAATGCTTGTCCAGTACTAATCTTTTTAGACTTGAATTGATTTGTGTAACAATACTTAAGTTCCACCGCAAGTTGTCGGTATTATTGTAGATCACGAAGTACGTGCCTTCCTCTTCATAGTCGAAAATAATAAAGGGTTATTTTTACCCTTCTTCTGCGCTGGTATTATTTTACGCCTATGGGAGAAGTCGCCAGGTTCATTAGCGGGATCTAATTTAATTTATGTGGCCAAACAGAGTTAAATACTTTACTGCCATACTCAAATTGAAATCGTAGGCTAGTACCCAAAGACTACACAATTAAATTCAAATCTAAGCTCGCTCAAAAACTAACCGGCGTATTAAATTTAAATGTCGGAAGTAATAGCGCAAAGTGAAATAATTACAAACTTATCAGAGCTAGCAGAAGTTACGTAACGTGGTCACGAGTGGCAGGATCCCTCTCTGTCTTACAATCCAAAAAGTCTCAAATATTCTTTAATTCAAATTATGTTCTTGTCAGGAAAGGGGAAGAAGAAATTACAGTAAAGGCTGAAAGTGTAAATAACTGACTAATTTGAATAATAGTTCTTACATATGAATGGTTGCATGGAAGATAAAAATTTATGTGTTATGCATTTAACACAGTTAATGCGTTTGAATACACTATCCTCTATTTAGCACAGTTTCATTAAAGAATCTCAAGTTAGAATACCTATGAAATCTTTGTTTAACTCATTAGAGAGTTTGCTTAATTCAGATAAAACTCAAATAGAATACAGTTACAGTTAATGGTCTTTATAAACATTTAAATCGAACTGTTGAAATAAAGAAATAAATAAGAGATTCATTTATAAGTTATAATTAGCTTCATGCGTACCTATTAGGTTATATTATTAGGAGTATATTCCATAAAAGAAAGTAACATGCTAAATGGAACGAAATACAGGTACAATGTTAGCACAAAATTCTTTGTTTAGACTTCCGCATCAGAAAAAGATAGTTAAAATCCTCTCTCGTCAATCTTTTGCGCTGGCTTGTTTTAGACGCTGCCGAGTTTCATTGCGAAAAGGTAACACTGATTTATTCTAACAAAATTAATGTGAGTAGGTAAAGTGTTGGAAATCTGCTTTTCATGCAGTTTCATGAAGCTGAAAATGCGCCATGAATTTCCATTTTAAATTTAAGCGCAAGCCTGTTAACTCACTCCGTCGAGGTGGCTTTACCACGCGTCATCCCTTTAATGCATCTGCGGTATTTTAATGCTTCTAGTTCCGAAGGCCACGTGACTGTTATATGGATCTCTTTAGAAAAAATAGCGAATCATCATGGTCATGTGTACAAAGGACTCTTACAAGGACCAACATAAGTATTGTACTCATGTTGTACTCATCAAAAGGACCAACATAAGTATTGTACTCGTTAAGTTAGCTAATTTTGCGTGTGGAAAAGCAGATAGGGCTGTGTGCCTAAGGGGGGCATTCTTTATGGAAGATTTTCTAAGGAAACCTAGCTTGTATTCACCATACAATTGTTATGTTTTATTATATAACGATTAAGACCCAAAGATGATATGAACCGCAGTGTGATATATTACAACCAAAAATCTCAATTTGTGAACTGCAAATTCCTTATGCATCTCTTTTTTTAAATTATCTTAGATTATGTCAACTTCTACTTCAAAGATGTGTGCATTGTGGCTACAATCTGCAATAGAAAAGAATCTTTACGACCGCACTGCGGTAAACGTCAGCCTGTATCTTACAGAAACATTTTATCTGCAATTAAATTAGTATTGGCAAGTTGTATGGCAGAGAATGATTAATGAGAGTAGAGTAATGTTAGATCTTTAAAATAGTATCAATGATCACATATTTTACATTCACTTTGAAAGGAATGGATGATGATTAATTTGAAAGCTTTCAATCAATCAAAATGTAAGATTACTTTGCTTTATCACGAGGAGGAAAACATAAAATTAACGAATTGCCCAAATAGATTCTGTATGAGAAATGAAATATAATCGGAAGATACTGAAATCAATCAAGTGTTAATAAAGCTAATAGTGTTCCATAAGAGTAAAAAAATGTCCTTTGCTGAATTCGCTGCAGTAATTTTTTGCAATAAATCATCATTAAATCTGATGCTTGGAATTTGTCTGTGGATATAGTGTCAAGTATAAAAGGTTGCCATTGCAATTTCATATTAAGTGAGCTTGAAAAGAACTTTTATGGGAAACAAAATATAAAAAAATGCTTTTAAGGAGAAAAAACCCTTTTAATTTCCAACTCTTTCGTTTTTTATTAAAATAATGTTCACTTGAAATACAAACATATAGTTTAAAATTAGAATTTGCATAATGTGGTAATTTATACAAAATTATTAAATTAGACATTTATTTTGTTTTAAAATGAAAATCATGAAAAATCGTACTTTTATGCGTATCAGTTTTACATGTAAAACAGATGAACCGCTTAAATATTTTTAACGTTTCTTAGAAAGCATAGAGTTATATGCATACTTATTACACTGACTCCAATAATAATAATAATAATAATAATAATAATATGCAAATCTCTGCTCTTAAGGCTTAGTTTGTTTGGTTGGTATCTTTTCCAACGAAAACTCAAGCTTATCCATGACCAGCTAAAACAGTTTTATGGGAATTTTGTGAGAAGTTCTTGCATCTTCGTGCTTGTATATTGAAGTATCATTACTATTATAAAATGGAGTATACACGCCAGATGCAAATATATTCCGAATTAAGTTCAATAACAAGTAAATTTTAGATATAGGTATGTTCTAATGTTATTTGCGGTGATATTTGATCACTTGTGAGGCTGAGATTTCAAAATGGTTAAAGCAAAATCGCTAATGACACTAATTTTATAGACCCGCAGTTTATTTTAAGTTAGGGAATCTAAGGGCTGGTTGTAATAAGCGTAAGTAATAACATGAACGATCCGCAGTGGTTTTTGAAGTTTTTGATCAGATTTGATTTCAATTTCCACTAAATATAGTTCTTACGTTAGGCTTTATTACGTAAGCACAGTCAATGCCTTACAGAAATTGGTAATGAGTTGTTATGCACAAGTGCTCCGTCTTATCTAGTTAACGTGGAAAATATTTCGCAAATTTTGATTTAAGACCGATTGATTGATCTTTTTTTAAAAAAAAATGTTTTACCTGTTTATTTTGTCAATATATTACGTTTTGAAACACTGCTTTAATTATTTTACCAATAGTAATAATATTTTGTTATCATCAAAACCATACTTTGGTGAAATATACGATGGGGTAAGTCATAACAAAATCTTGTGGAAAGGTTGTAAAATATTACAACTTGCCTCGAGATTCTGATTCATATAGTTTGACTTTCTTCTTTAACATGCAAATAATTTTCTATAAATGTTCTTTGCCAAAATGGAAGAATCGATTTTCACCCTCAAAGATTAGACCTCTCCTTAAGGCTGCACCTCATAAATAGTCTAACACATCAGTCATCATAACGGACAGTCTAACGATGATAAAGAAATCTATCATCCTAAGTGACATACCTGTAAAAAAAGATTGGAAATATAATATGAAGAGATAATTAATAGGAAACGAAGATGGGAGAGAATGGAAAGTAAAAGGGAAAAATTAGAGAAAATAATCCAAAAAGAAATCTAAGATATATCCGTGAAGAAGAGGACTTTGAATTCAAATACAGGTTCTGAAGCAGAAAAGTGGTTTTGCTTAAAGGAACATATCTATAGCAATTCTTATGAAGGAGAATGAGTACAAAGCGTACTTTGCAAAATAGTGAAATGTTTGGAAGGGAACAGCCTATTATATGTTTGTGTTAAACTGCAATTCTTATTAAGACTGTTATGTTGATTGATTAAATAATTTTATCTTTATTTGGCTACTAGCTACTTGATAGAGTAGTTCTTTGCCACTATAGAAAGTGATAATAATCACCAAATGTTTTTACTTCCTTGTCCGAAGTAACGTAAGTATTCTAATCGCTAAACATTTTGGGTATCATATTTCAACGAAAATATCCATTTTGACCACTCTCGTATTCACTTGAACGATATTTTTTAGAGATATTTGCGCATACAGACAGAATAAAAGACTACTTTTTTACCAAAATGGATTGTAAAGTGGATTCAAAATGAATTCAGAAGACATTTTTTTGTAACTTCGTACATAGTACGTACCCATTTATGCACCTCAAAAACGATTAACCGTAAGACGTTAAAATGTTATAGATGCTATAGCATCCAGCTATAGATCTCCCATTTTGTTGTAATTTGCTGCACCTAATGTGCAAGTGTATATACACTCACTTTCAAAAGTTAAGCACGGAGATGCAAAATGCAAATAAATCAACAAATGCTGCTTTGATTGACACAAAATTCGGCAGGAAAGTAGCATATATATTTATGCATAAAAAAATCAATAATTATATACAGAAATGAAAACAATATGAAATTTTTGTAAGTTATCAGATAATCACATACTGGAGTCTTAAACATAATTATGTATAAAGTGAAAATAAACAGAATAAAATGAAAAAAAGGACATTAATAGGGTATGTGACCCCCCTCATCTGTATACAAAGTTTACGCCTTGTGACCACGTTTTCAATTAGGTGGTCAACCACCGCAGCATTAAGCAATCGCCATTCTTCTTGTAGAGCAGTTTTCAGCTCAGTAAGAGTGGCTAGAGGTGAAAAAAGGTGAAGATACAGCACGGCCGAGACCATCCCAAAGATTTTCAATGGGATTAATGTCGGGCGAATATGCTGGCCACGTCATTTTTGTGGGTTTTAATTTTATCATTAATACATCTGTATGACTACCAATAAAATATTATTCTACAGTATCTTTGTGGTTATCCTGCATTTTTTTTATAATTGTTTTTATGTATGGATCATTTTTATGTTAACTGATTATGTTTTCAATGGGTAAATTATCATTAGTGCTAAATACATTCACGTTGTTTACTACTACATCATCTGAAACTCTTGACAACTAATCTGCTGGATTTTTAAAACCAGGAATATGCTCCATAGGGTGCTGAAATTACTGTAAATATAACAAACATCGGGCTACAAATATCTGACTGCTTGTCGAGATTGATATGGAACGTTAGAGGTTTAGCATCCGTTAGTATGACATTTTTTTTTCCATATAGTTGTTCGTGAAATTGATTTACTGATCTGAAAATTGCGTAAAGTTCTCTTCTTATTGAAAGATATCTAGCTTCAGCAGGTGTTAAAATTTTTAAGTAAAATTGTACTGGGATTTTTTTTTTGCATTAATATGCCACAAATGGCTGACCTTGAAGCATCAGTTACTAAATATAAAGGTTTATCGTTTTCTATATTTTTATTGTGGGTTTTCTAGAATTAATTCTTGTATCTTATCTAAAGGATTTTGCCATCTGTCATTCCACGCGAATAGAATATTCTTTCTTGTTAAGTTCACTATTGGCTTTACAATTTCTGCATAAATAAAAATTAGGTATCGAAATTAATTTACTATGCCTATGAATGTTTACACCTCTTTAACATTTCTTGACCTAAGAAATTTAACTACTTTATAATATTCTCCTCTGAAGGAGCAAAACCATTCTTATTAACACAAAAACCTAAGTATGTAATCTCTTCTTTGCATAATTCCAATTTGTCTGGGTCTAAAGTTAAGTTAAAATTTTTTGAATTTCTCAAACACCTTTTATAAAATAGTTACTAGTCATTTATACTGCTAGCTGCTACAATTATGTCATCTAAAATTATTGTACATTCGAATCCTGCAGTTCACCTAAACATTTTGATATAGAGTATTGTTGGAGCTTTTAATTCTTAAGAGTTTGTGTATAGGTTTTAAGTTCAAATACCAAATGATAAGTCAATATTTGGATAAACAATTCTCAATAACATGAATGTGTAAAGTTTGTAACAACATGATAAACACAATATATATTGTAAAATAGGTGTTCAAATCAATCGTGATAGTGACCAAGAGCTCCAACAGAATCATTAAATTTAATGCGTTGTGTCATAAAACAGTAGGGTCCAGTGTTCTAAATTAAAGTGAAAACATTACAAGAAGTTAAAATTAAATATGGAATTTATTAAGATAATATTGAATTAATACAGAATTTTACATGGTGGCGGTGAAGTGGGAAAAGTAAAAACATGCATACCCGTCCAAACAGGGAATTTAACATTTCAGAATACAGACGACATTGACGTTCCAAACAGTGAGGTAGTAGTGATGTAAACAGTGATACATTGTAGATATGGTTTTCTAGGAGAGAAAAAAAAATATATATTAGTTAAGTTTGGACAGTTTCGTCGCCCTCCATAGTATCCTTCTCTCGTCTATTTCTTCCGACATCGATGTTTCTCTGATAACGCTGACGCTTTCCGCTCCGTCTCCTTCCGTCAAAATGGCTGCATGTCAGTCTCCCGTCAGTCCTCTCGTCAGCAGCTCCCAAGCCTTTTTACTCGAAAAGCCAAGACCGCTTGATTGGCGATTTTTGATGGTAGGAAAACCGCCAACAGCCCGGCAACCCCAAGGGAAAAACACGCAGGAAGGTGCAGTCCAAGGTGGAAAGAGCTTCCTCAATTGGCGAATATCGCTGCTAGCCTCGACGAGGGGTCCCGTTCCAACATAGGAACAACCTACGAGTAAGAAAAAACATCCCGCCAACCTGACCCTGCGGCAGGGTTAGTAATGTAGAAATTTAGCCTCTCCGCAGGGTGCAAAAGTAACTAATGTTGACAGAGGTTTCACAGACGACCGTCTAGCGGGCGAAGAAATCGAAAACAAGTCGATAAATCTCTTTGGAAGGGCAACGGACTGGAATCGAAAGTTTTGAAGGGATAAGAGTTAATTATAGAATTTACAACAATTTAACTTCAATACTGATAAGTACTTAAATAAAAATATAATAATTTCACAGATAATTTTCTTGGGTTTATTCCGACACTAAACACGACCACCATAGTAAGGAAATAAAAATTACTTCAGTTAAAATACAATAATCAAGTATGAAAATTTTTATATATTCTCCACAACACCAAAACGACCACCAAAGTCAGAAAATATGGATCCCAAATTTAGCAGAAAAGGGGCATAATAAAAAACTTAAATTAACTTTAAACACCAACTTGTGTAACAAAACTTTAAAAAGATTGACCTTAAGGATCAACCTATCAAGAGATTAACATTAACAACCAAGGTTAAGAAAAATAATAAGTAAACAGAAATTTAAATAGTTAACCAACCAAAAGTAAAGAAGAAAAATTAATTACACAAGCAACTTAAAATCAGCGTTAACCAAAACTGTCAAGAGAACAGATTAAACTTTAAGTCTGAAGCAAAATAAGTTAAATCATTACCTTTAAAACAATTTAAATCACAACTGAAATAAGTAATACATAACAGTATGGAAATAAGCAGACGAATTTTTTGCACCAAAAGGTAACCGAGTTGGTTGAAAATTGCCAAGTTCCATGCAAAATGCTAGTTTTTCTTTTCCTTTCTGATCTAATTTTATCTGAAAAAATGCTGATTTCAGATCTAGCACACAGTCAAATTTTTTACCTGATATATTATGCAAAACATCTGAAATCTTAGGTAAAAAAATTTGATATAGTTCAGTTATGCAATTTAGCAATCAATAGTCTACTGCCACTCTAAATTTTAATTTACTGGGATCAGCATTTGGTGATGATTTTTTTTTCACAAAATATACTGGGAAGCTATAGCTGGATGTTGATGACTCAATAATACCTGCTTCTAATAATTTGGCTATCTTCTCTTGGACATATTTTTTAGCAATGCGAGGAATAGTGTATGGTTTATTCTGAATTGGAATGTTATGCAGCAAATTAAATTGTGGCACTACAGCATTTGTCTAACCCAGAGTGGTGTATGATTTCGAAAACACAGCAGAGTTATTCATGTGCATTTCAATCATCTTATTTTTTGTTCTGCTTCTAAGTGGCTTAAATCAAAATCATCTGGGATTAATTCCTCCTTTCGTGATTTTTTAAAATTCCTTTTAAAGTTATACTGTTAATTTGTAAACTTTTTTGTTCTTTAGGCTCTTCAAATTGTTTTTCTTCTAATGCCTTACCAATATTTTTACCATTTCTTAAAATGATTATGGAATTCAAAATGTTTTCGGTTATGGTGAAAATATATTCTCTTACATATCTCATGAATTGAGTCAGGCATACTCATTTTGCCCACATTTCGTCTATCTGGGTACCTCTCACTAGTTTAAAATTATTCCTACGGGCATTGTATCTTCTATTGTGTGTCATAATTCAACTCCATTACCACGAGTGAAAGAACACTGATTATTTTATCTACCTCTTCTATTTATATAATTACCCCTATAGAAATTTCTCCTGTTTTTATTTCTAGCCTGCCTATAATATTGAAAATTATTATTTGAAGGAAAATAAGGACACTCAGTAGTCCAATGATTCTCTTGGCAAATATGCAAGACTCTATGTTATTACTACTTAGCATTATTTTCTAGTCTAGTTTCATTGTTTACACTGCTATTAGGTAAAATTTCACTATTTTTTGACAACGCCTCAATGGCTCTATTATTTTGCATCTGTTGCACAATTAATGTATTTATTTCAGGAGAATAATCATGTGTTTGTGAGTTATTACCAGAATTCTCCAATGCCTTTTCTTTTTTTCAGTTCTTTGCCTGTTTAACAACAGGGGCAAAATAAATAGGGCCTAGCCTTTTTACCTCCAGTCCTAAATCTGGTCGAAGTGCTTCAATGAATTTTAAAAGCATAGCTTTTTGAGTGAGGTTATGTACCTCTTCACTTGAGTTCGCATCGCACCCAAAATATTTAGCAGCATACGCATTCAACTTGTCAGCTAAATCCTTCACTGACTGATTTGGAGTCTCTCTAATTGAGGTAATGCTATTATTCTGAATTGAGATGTAATGATTGAGATTTTGCAAATTTGGTACTTAGTAATTTTGCCAAATCATCAAATGACATATCCTTACATGATTCATTTTCCACTAGAAATTTTAATGCCTTACCCCTCAAATTAATTTTTAAAACAAGACTTTTTCTTTTCTCATTCCAGTTTTCTAGACTAGCCATTTGGCATAACTGATCTAGAAAGAATGTTATATTTTCCTCATGCACCTCTAAAAAAGTAGGCAAAGCAGTTGCAAGCAGTTTTTTTTACCATCCTGAATCTACTTTACTATACATTAGTTCTACTCCAAATTACTATTAGTATTACAAATTATTACTGATCCCAATAAATAGTACATTCATAATTACACTGTTGTAAATCTTACCGATATATTTCACATGCATTGATACAAATTATTATGTACTCATTATTACATATTATGATATACTTTTAGCAATTATTTCTTAAATATTAAACAATCTTTGCACTAACTCATTAATATATTAATTAATACTTGTAATCTGCACTGAAATAATTTTCAAATTGCTATTTTTATCGATATATCGTATTATATTACCAGAAAACATTGTTCTGTGCAATACTATTTCTCATTACACATACGCAATTTTCAATTTTATATTTTCCAATGACTGATATTAGATATGCTGACAAAATTTTAAAATATTCATCCTTCCTAACATTAAAGCAATCATCACTATTCACTAATTGGAATCACATGTGTAGCCGGGAATTATTAGGCACACGTGCAAAATGGTTCTCGACCTGAAATTATTTTCAATTCTGCTTAACAGAAGCAAAAGCTAAAAAAAATTCAAATTATCTATAAAAGGTATATTTTCTCCCTCCTTTATGTATGCCCTCGTGGTATAACGGTTAGCACACTCGGCGCATATTCGAGGGCTTCAGGTTCGAGCTCTGACGAGGGCATTGCTCATTTTTCATGTCTCCTAATTTAAAAATTCTAATATCTCTACAAACTATAGAAACTAAGTGAAATAAGAAAAACATTTTAAGCTTTAAGTAATAGAATTTAACATCTATAAATTCATAATTTAACATCTATTCATATATTTGCAATTTTTACCAAAGAAGTGGAGGGCATTTGCAGCTAAGCACTGGTTAGTAGACGTTTCCAAAGGTTGCAAATGAGGTTCTAAATCTGAACAGGGAATTTATATAGGATATCAAGATGAAAATTCACCTCACAGCTTAAAATTTAACAATGAGCCGTTAAATTTTACTATGCATGGGATAATGCAATCGAGAATGCATCATATCTATACTGTAAATACTTTTGTGAATGATAATGAATGAACATGTTTTCTTTAATTCTCATATAAGGCACTCTTCCTTATCTGAAGAAGACGCCCAAGAATCAAACATCAAATGAAGCGAATGCTTCTCAGTTTTATTTCGTAAACATTTAAATATTAAGGCTGAAATTACAAACTGTTGTTTCTCAGATAAACGTAGAATAAACTTTCTTATTTCAAAATCCTAGACGCTTTAATATAGAATAGATTGAATTATGATTATGGGAAAGTAACCTCATGAAATCAGGCTGTGAGATGAAACTCATTCTGAGACTTCATTATGAAAATAGAATAAGTATACGAGCTGTTTTCCTTCCGATTTTTGTAAGGAAAGTCGAGAGATATTGGCATGATGAAGAATATGCCTTCCAAGCACTGGGAGGGAAAATATATATATAAAACATTCTGTATTATAGGATCGTTTACAACACTTTAATTTTTAGTTCCTCTTAGATCAACAGAGGATACTTCCTGTCCTTCTAATGAGCCAAATGGTTGTACAGCCTTTGAAGGGTTCGGTGAAATGTACAGATATGTGCATTTTAGTAAAAAAAATGCATCTTTGTGAAGATGTGAAGAACTGTTGAATAACCAGCGGTTTGAAGTTAAGAGATCGGAAATAAAAAACAATAAACAAATAACAAGGGAAAAAAACTGAAAGATTTCAGAATTTACATTAAACCTATGGGGGACGTTTATTTAACGTTTTCTGTGTTACCTTTACTTATTAAATAGCATGTTCTTCGCACTTAAACCAAAAGAATTCAACAGCAATATCGCAAAATATTCTTAAAATGAGCATATCTTTAGTATTTCTGATAGACTGTCTCGCCTGCTATAGATAAAAATTGTTTTTTTTCGTACAGTGTTGGTATTCCTCGCTTTGAAATCGTTGAGCTTGTTAATCAAAAATTCTTTAATATCTGACAAAATAGGAAATATATGATAAAACAAATTCCAAATCTCAAATTAGGGCTTCCAGATGCGCATATTCAGAGGAGGATTACGTTATTCGAAATTTGATGGCTCCTTGTACCGTTGTTTTGTTACAATGCGAGAAATATACACACATTTATGCAATGCTTCATTATTTAATTTCTTTAAATATATTACAGGACTGTAATATTTGGTGGCAACAGTTTGAAAAGTGAATCAACGCAGAAAGTGAATTAGGGCAAAATGCCAAAACGAAATTAATAGCCCTTGTGGGCTAACGCCCTATGGGCTAAAAAAAAATTTGGAGTCATTCATTATAGATAATGAGTTGTAAATGGCAGCTTTGATGAAAGGATTTCCTTTAAATGTTTTGATCTTTTACTGCTAGAAATCGAGTTTAAAATTGGGGAGTCATTTCTGTGCCTTCAGAACATGCTCAGCATGTCCCCTCCAAGTTAGCTTGTTGTTGAAGATGCGACCTAAGTAAGTTGAAAAATCATTAAGTTGTATACGTATACCCTGAAACCCAGCAGAAGTTGTAGCAAATTTTGAATTACCCGAGGTGCACCACGAGAAGGCCTGCGATATTACACCTCTGGGATATATGTTTCGAGAATTCAAATAAGTTTAAAGGCAATTTATTTTCTGTTTATCAAGATTTTAATTAGCGTTTTCACTACACATATACCTGAAATGTTTTGTTTCATATACTTGCAAATTCAGTAATTTCTGTTTATTTGTATTAGTTCTGAACGAAATTCATGAGTAAAATTTAGCTCCTTTATCATTATAATTCATTAGAATTTTTTCGATATGTGTCTCTCTCTTTCTATATATGCCTAACTGCCTTTACTTCATCAAGACTTAAGCTGAATATGCAACTTTTGCATATTATATATCCAGAAGTAATTCATAAAGTGCAAAATTTTAGATAAGAATAACAATCATTGAAAAGCTGTAAGTGAAAATTCACAACTAAAGCACATAATAGCATGTAGACACAGTGCGATGTGTAGCTAAATAAAGAAACAGAAACTGTAGCATATATATAACTCAGATCAGGAATTTTCAACCAGGAGGGCTTTTCACAGGGTAGGGAGCATGCGATCAGCCATTTGTTTAGCTGTTCAGTATTCAGGCTTAGTTTACGAATATAAAAAACTATATTTCTTCAAGTTTTCGAATATATCAATATTTCGCATTTTTTTTGTTTAATTTATAAAACGCGTTAAAAAATAGCCTAAATCTAAATAAATGTATATATGTATTTTCTGAGGTTTGGAAAGGAGGAGGGATTGATCTTTTAACGACGGTAAAAGGAATGCATGGGTCAAAACATACTAAGAACCACTGGCGTAAAGTTGAGTTGCTGACTAGAATAAGTAAGGGCGTTAACTTAGCACTGATTGGTTTGAGTTCGTTTAGTTGGTTATGGCAAAGCACACTAGGGATAACTGTCTAAGGGAAAGGAGGACTTTCTAAGCGAAACTGGCTCATATGTACGTTTACACATGAGGAAAACCAAACAAACTCTCATGCAGCAGCCCAGTTACTTAGAATCGAACCAATGCAATAACTACCAGTGTACAGCGATTTAACCGCTCGACCAACCAACCTAACTTACAACTTAACTTACAATGATGATGGACCTAACTTAACACTGAAGACTAGTTTACAAAAAAAAACCTGCAATAATGTTATTATAATGTTTGTATATTCTGTACCATATAACTTTAAATTCGGAGTTCTTTTCGTTCAGAATGTAACTTCAAATTGTTATAAAAGCTCATAATTATTCAAAGGAAAATAAATAAATAAATTGGATATTTGCCTGAAAATCTAGGAATATCTTTTGCTTTTCTTTATTTATAAAGAGCATAGTAGTAGCCGAGTGGATACGATGGTAATTTCAACAACTTGAAAAATGCATACTTCTGAATTTTAAAACTGCGAATTCGCTGGTTTTGATTCTATACCTCTTCATTAATAAGCCTCTGTATTGCTGATTTACGTATCGTTGCTGTTAGTGGATATGTGTTTAAAAGCTTCAAAGCATTTGTAGTTCACTCGTGTTCGATTCTTGAATGTTAAATACAGTAACTGCAAAGTGTTACCGTGGTTCTTAGCTTGTGTTATATAAAAGACGACTAACTCTTTGTACACAATGTAAGCATCTAACCTCAATCAGATAATCTCAGTGGGCATTGCTACAATTTAATATTCCAGTACAGAGATGACTTACTCTATCCAATAAAAAGTTCTGAAAATAATTATCAAGCTCTGTACGGTAAGAGTGTAATGTTCATTATCTTAATATATCAGTCATTATCTTAAACTGTTTCTAATAACTTCTTTCATCAAATAGAGGCAAAATATTATATGTGTGATTAACAAGTAGTATTTTATTTCCTTTCCAGTTTTATTTTTTAAACTTGTGTATTAGATGCATTTCTGGAAATGATTAAATTAAATTGATTTATCGGAGCGGCGTTCTCATTTGATATCTAAATTATTACCATAATCATTTAAATCACTTAAATATTTATACCGCTTTTAACATATCTACATGCAAATTTCGTTGCAAAATGTAATTGAATTCATGTGTCGAAAATTTAAAAGCAGAGGTTTTAGCCCAAAAAGGGCAATTTTTCCAGAAGGGCTATTAATTTCGTTTTCGCATTTTGCGTTGACTCACTATAAACGGCGAATCACTTTTTAATTGCTGCCGCTAAATATTAGAGCCCTCTATTATATTTAACGAAATTAAATAATGAAGAATCTGCATAAATGTATATATGTTTCTCGCACTGTGATAAAACAACGGTATACCTAGAGTCATCAAATTTTCAATATCGTACGTCTCCACCCGAATATGTGCATCTAGAAGCCCAAATTTGGAATTTGTTTTGCTATCGATTTTATAATTTGTAAACCATTTATGAGTTTTTATTAAGAAACTCAACGATTTCAAAGTGAGCAATGGTAACACTGCACGAAAAAAAAATTTTATCTCCAAGTCGCGAGACTGTGTATCGAAAATTCTAAAGATATGCTCTTTTAAATATTCTGTGATATTACTGTTGAGTTAAAGTTTACGGTTTAAGTGCGAAGCACATGCTATTTAATAAATAACGCACAAAGCATTTAAAAAATGTCCCTTTGGGCGTAATATAAAATCTGAAAACTTTCAGATTTTTTTCTTCTATTTCTATTTTAATTATCTATCAGGATCAGTGAATAATATAAAAAATTGACAAATAATGCATTGCTTTTTTATACTGATAACTATCACCACTTATAAAAAAAGTAGAAATTGGAGTACGGATTTTTGCGATTTAAGTTTTTAGTTTCTGAAAATATAGGCTAGAATACTAGATGCATTTACTCCCAAAAAGATAATGAGTTTAGTAAATATAACTGTATGTTCTGAATAATTTTCACACGGTTTTAAATTATTACAACGCCTATCACTGCAGGAAATTCGAATGCAAAATAACATATATTAGGCTGAAAATTAAATTATATTTTAGCAGGTACAGCGCGTTCTTAAATCATACTGCATTAGATATTGCCTCTTCATCGCAATCACTTTTAACTGCTCGGACTGTTTACCGTATATTTGCTACAATTCTAAGCATAATACTCATAATGGTATTCCATATGGGATTCCGGGATGTCTTCAGAATATTCAGCTACTCTGTCTGAGTGCTATCAGGCAATAACGTCACACAAAGTGGCCATTCTGCCCCTCATACATCAGTCAGTGGAAATCGTGTTGACATCCATATTGCAAACGCCCTGCGCCGTGTATGAACGATCAGGACTGAAAGCAATTTCCTTCAGGTTGCCTCTCGCGCGTCTAATAAATATTGTCTGCATTGTAATCACGTGGGATGTTGACAGAGATTGCAAGAGATACTAACGCCGGATAACTATTGGATAGAGCATAGCCAATAATGCAACGGCCTCTTGTTCATTTGTTTCGTCGAATTGGAGCTCGAACGTTTATTTCCGCAGAACTATGTGTGGTACTCGAACAATTTTAATTGAGAATATGAGTTGTACGAATGTAAGTAATTAAATGCAAGCTTATTGATGCTGAATGTGTGATTTAAAGTACAAGTAGATTACGTAAATTTGCAAGTTTAGAGAGACTCGGATTTCTTAATGTTACAGATTTGAAAGATTCAAATCTTCTAAAGTCACACTTAGAAATAATGAAATATTAAATTCTTAACAGTCCACAGAATACAATACTATTGTCATTCTATACTCATTCTACTACTATCATTCACATACCTCAATTTTGCAAATTTTCGCTAGGTGTCTTCAGAAAAATTGTTTCACTGCTTAACATAATAGCATACGTAAACACGTAATATCTCACTGCCAGTGTTCAGCTCTTTTATCCAATGAAGGATCAAGAAAAAAGTTATCAAATCAGGGAAGTTAAGAAAAAAAATCAATATCATTATTTGTTCTCACAATACTGTAAACACATTTTCTATTTAAAAGATTTTTTTATTGGAATTACTGTACTGACCTTGATTTACATTTTTGACAATTAAAAATGCAAAGCCTCTAAAGTTGCCTAGAAAATGCTATTATGTACGTTCTTCTTTTAACCCCAACTATAACTATTACCGCAGTTTCTAGTGTATATATATTTAATTTCGTTGAGTATTGCTAAGTTTGCTTCATTTGTAGCTAGTTGTTCATGGAAAGCCTCCAATTATAACCACGCGGATTAAGCAACTAGGACATTGAATTTATATACTTTCAAGGCGAGGCGAGTTCACATTACTTCTCCTTTCTGAGTTATATTGTTGCTTGTTAAAAGAAAATAAAATGAACAGTTTGGCATAAAAGAAATAAAGAAAGATAAGTTTAAAATGTATATTTTGTATATTAGAATTCCTATAAGAGAACCCGGTTAATTTTAAGACATCAAGGACTGCAAAACGTTTCATCAGGATCGGTAAAAAAGTGCCATTAAGGAATAAGCATTATTTTGAAAATTAACTGATATATAAAATAAAATAAATGTCATTTTTAATTAACATTTTCAGTAAAATAGGAAAAGCAACAGTAATAAGTTGTAAATAGTAATAATTAGTAAAGCGTTAAGCTGAACTAAAGCGATATAGTAACTAGTATTTCAGATCCTGATAACATCCCATATGCTGTCGGTGGGACCTAGACAGGATACTCTATTGGGATGTGATATTGAACTCTCGGGAGAGTGAGTTTAGGAGGAAGCTGGGATATTACGGGTGTCCTGAGAATAGTACTTTAGTAAGTAGTATTTTATAGCACTTTTAGTAAGTAGTACTTTAAATCCTAATAACATCCAGTACACGGTCTCTGGGACCTAGATAGGATGTTCTGAGAATGTAATGGGATTGTTAGTGGGATATCCCGGGACATCCTGAGACTGTAGAAATTAGGAGTTTATATCCTAATAATATCCCATATGCCATTATTGGTACTTAGTTAGGAAGTCCCGAGGATATACTGGGATGCGACATTAAGCACTCGGGAGGATGTGTTTAGGAGGTTCGGGGGATATTCCGGGATGTTCTGAGGATGTGCGCATATCCTGCGAGCAACATCCTCGAGATACCCCAAGAATGTTTTCGTGCTATGTAGGAACAGTTTGGAATAGATAACAGTAATTAAAGTCTTGATGGAATTAATTTTAATCGAAGGCTCATTTGCTCACGAGAGAAGAGAAGAATGCTGAAGCCGTGTTGTTTGATGTTCAAATTCCATCCTGACTGCATAAGCGAAACATAAGCACGAACCGATTTCCCTAAGAGGCAGCCTTCTCTTAAGCAGATAGATTTCGTAGACTTCGCTGTAGTGAATTAGACCTATACAGCAATAAATTTATAAATAACGAAGGTATTATCTCTTTCCGCTAGTAGATTAGAAAATATATTTCTGAGAAATGTAAAAAATTTAGCTTTAAATATGGATGACTACACATCAAGGGAATCTGAAGGGAACCTTCCCCCCTCTCCGAAAAAAAAAAGAGATTCGGTTATATTGATAAGAAGCATTTGATAAACGGCTTAGCCTCAGAAAAATATTTTTTTCACATTAGAAATGAAAGAATAGAAGACGTATTTTAATCTCACATTTGAATGATGATAAAAAAAAATAAACCTGATATTTTCTAATTCTCACTCCAACTTGTAAAAAATGCTTAACTGTTGAACTTCAATAATTAAAAATAAGCAATTTATAACTTTCCACTAACGTACCCAAATGATATAAATGTTACAAAATTTTTGTCACAAATACCTAATTTTAAAAATAGGTTATTTAAAAAACCCTGCATAATATTATAGCTACATGTTAAAATCTTTCAAAGATAAATTATGAATATAGTTATTTAGATCAATTGTATCCGAATCTAGAAACTGCATTAAGAATATTTTTATTATACGCTTTTATTTAACCTGCTCATAATGTTTACTGCTTTGGTCAAACAGCTGGAAGAATGTTTTCCAAAAGTGAGCAAATGAAGAGGTTCCCCCCCCTTGAATACTGCTTTCTTAACAGTTAGTAGGTATGATTTTTATTCAGTATTTTTTTACCTCTAAAATACATTCCCTTTTATACAAAAAGTTATATTCTGTTAATTCATATTTAGTATTTTGTACATTATGCTTAAAAAGTATAAAATTAAAATTTTATTAATTTTGAGAAAAGAATCCCTTAGGATGATTATTTTTCAGATTACTTTACTAATGATCCACCACTAGGTCTACAATAAAAGAGAGAACTAATCTTCATGGTGAAATTCATGTAAATGGGCATGAATTTTGAGTTCTGAGACAAAATGTTTAATTTGTGGTTTAGTATATTTTACTGCAGATTTCCTTCAGACATGCAAATTATTTCTTACTATACAAATCTTCCTTCTTTTTATGATAATCTAAACCAGGTGTGGGTCATGTTGCCATTACTGAGACACTAATGCTCCAATAATAAGAGAGCTATAACAATGGCTTTACTTATAGGTCTCAGGAAAAAAAAGTACTTAGTAGGTATTTATTTTAGCTTGAGATTTTCGCTGCGTTATAATAATGCTTTGCGAACTGCAATAACTCCTGAAAGGATAGATTAAATTTAAAAAAAAATTAACTTACGGTTGCAACAGGCAACACTAAACTCGAGTTTTCTGCGAAAAACAGGAATACCACGGAGAATTTGCGATGTTATGAAAATATTATTAAGACCATCCTCCGCCATAAGTAAAAAAGTTTCGCTGATATTAAAATTAATTTCCTAATTCGAGGACACTCGTCCCTTGGGTGTGATCGAGATATAAGTATAGTTAATCAAAAAGCTTATACTGAGGTATCCTGCGAATGGCGAAATTTCACTTGTGACTGCAGAAGTAAACCAACACCATTTGATGTTATTAACTACGAAGAGGAAATAGAATTCTTAAATTGGTATGAATAGTTTCATAATTGTCATGCAATTTTATGCTGGATAGACGCAGAGAAGTTTCCTATTTCTACTAAGCTTAAATATTGCAAGTACAGAAATTGGAACCCTAATTTGACAATTCGTAAAAATTTATTTAAAGGGATGTACAAAACAGACGCTTTTACAAAGCAGAAAAAACGAGAATATAAAAACTTCACATTTTCACATAGAATCAAATGCATGCATCACTGATAGTTCAGGAATAATACCGAAGAAACTGTACAGTGGTAAACGTTCAACAGAAGAAATAATAGACCTGCAAGGCTTGGAAAAGCATGTAGGATTTTTTCATAATGTATTCATCCTTTAAAAGTATAATATCAATAAATGTAATAAATGTAATATATAAAATGTAATATTAATAACTTTTTCTTGATGTTTTTAGGTTCCTAATCTGCCCTGATTACAAACCTTTAACGATGAATAAGTTGGGGCAGATAATATTGCCAGATACTGTGGAAGCAAGCCTGCACTTTATATTTCCACAACGTTTATAATCGTCATTGAATCAAGGCAACCTTTGAAGGGAGTTCCCCAACCGGTTCTATCCCTCTTCTGCACTTCGAGTTCGGGGCTGAAAGACGGGCCTCGACCTGTTCCTTCTCTTGTCTCCATGCTAATGCCGTGCTGTTCTTTTCTCATGTTGACATGATTTACGCCATGCGGCATTTCGTGAAGATATCGACATGGGCATAGACGAGCTGGTCAATCGTAAGACTTTTGAAACTCCTCATTCGTGAAGATACTTGCTATCTTTTTTTCCTACTTGTGGGTGAGATAAGCATGAAAGACATCTTCACTAGACTTCTATTTCATCGACCTCGTGGTTCATCGAATAAGTAATTGTGTCAACGAGTTTTTCTATCATTTCAAAGAAAATGAATATAGTTTCCTTTTGAACTGGTACACTTCAAAAATGTTTCACGGTTTTGCATTATCATTTTCTGAACTGATGGACACCGATTATCTTTTTTCGATGTATTCTACAGTAGTGAGGCGGTTTTAGTCATGTCATGTGTAAAGGCCATGTTTCGTTAGATCTGGTGAGAATAATGTGTATTCATCAGCGAGCGTATATTTGTAAATCGGGCTAATTTTTGTTTGTGTTCCACTGATATTTATTCAAGTAAAATAGTGATGCTTAAAAACAAGAAAATAAACTGATGTCACGTGTGTATTTTTGATTTTCATCACTCTACATCTGGCTTTTCTAGTTCTGGGTAAGTTATTTAATAAATGTTTCTTTCCTAGGCCACATATCTTACCTTATATTCATAAATATTTATGAGTTATTGCGGACACAACGTTTTCTCAGCTAACCTTTCAAGTATAAAAGTATTTCATCACATTTTAGTGCTCTTAACTTACTACCATAGGCCCACTTTATTTTAACAGATACTAGAATGATTATAGCAGCAAAGAAGGCGTACTTCCAAGATTAACAAAAGAAGGTGGGAAGAAAATGTTTAATCACCTAAAAAAAGAAAATTTGTTTCTATTTTGTTTTGTACATATATATATTGTGTGTTTATAATACAAAGTTCGTTTAACAAAGCTTGAAAGTTTATTACGAATACTTTCATAACAATATTTTCTTGATCACTGAAGTTTTACAAACTAAAAATTCATATCAATGGGCATAAATGTCCTCCCTCCGGCTCTTCAATCGTGGAAGACAATGAATCGTAAAACGTTTAACATTCTGAATAATTATAATAATAACAGTCCATTACGAAAGGTAAAATGTTGAATAGAAATTAAAAATTATCGAAATTGGTGACGAAAACGTCAACGTATACTCAGGAAAAATGAAGAAGTGTTACAACTGATTCGATTGAATAATAAAATCTGTCCAAACAGAAAATAATCGTCAATCATTACAAAAAAATATTAATTACTTGATGTCCAAAGAAAAATGTATCATTTCAGCAACTCTTTTATTGAACTCAAGACAAAATCGATATTTTCTATAAATTCCGTTCAATATATTTCTAATTAATATAACATATTTACGATTCTACTAGACATATTCTATGTTAAGTATAAAATACTTAAGGTATCGATTACACATGCTCGTTACTACAGTATTCTGTGGTATTTTCATTGCAAAGTCTCCCATGGGCAAACTACATCATCATGAAGTTACACAAGTTCACATTAGTTATTTACATTATAACAAAAGGACAGATCTCTACAAAATTTTCACAGCTTCATCATTTAATTTTAAAGGGATGGCAGAAAATGTTCATTTAGAGACAAAGAGATGAGAAAACGTATGCTCGGATTCCTAGGTCATTCTTTGGTTGAAAATATAGTGAGATGGGTATTTCCAAATAAATGATAAAACCATATCAAAGAATTTATAGAAATGTAAGGTTTGTTTTCATAGAACATTTATTATGTGTTTATGGCGATGGATGAAATGAGGAGCAAAACTATATGAAGAAAAATAACAGAAGTTGAGAAACATAATAAGCTAAGCTTTATAGCTAACTAGTGAAATACTGGCAGATCATTTTATGAAAGAAGCAAAAAGGAAACCAAGGCAACCACTTTTCTGCGCAAAGTCCAGGAACTTGCTTTCGTAATATGTAAAAAGTAATACTTTTCTATAGATCAAAACAATGTCGAATACTGAGTTTTCTGATTCAATGAAATCAGTAAAGCTTAGTGTAGCAAACTTGACAATAGATTTCAAATGACTTTCTTTGGAGGAGATAATTTTACGGATAAAACTACTTTGAGAAATTTTTAAATCATTCAGATATCCGAATGAAAGTAGTATAAAATTTAACAACGAACAGACAAGGGATGTCATCTAATCACAACGCAACAAATTTGATGTTTCATGGAATCTACAGGGCTTTTTGGTTGTGATGAAACTATTTTCTTTTTCAATCCAAAGCAAAAGAAAGATCATACTGAAAGAATATCAGAAACGTATGTAGCACTGCAGTAGTAGATGGAAATTTTTATCTGTGTTTTTAACAGGAAAGGTAGCAGACAAACTTGAAACCCAAATAGTTGCTTACAATTATGTAATATTAAAATTTCTCAAATCTTTTTCAGTAGACTTCGCTTATTAAACGTGATCCAATTATAGGATTTTCTCATTAATTCTGTTAAGAAGGAGCACAAGCTTTTTTAACATAATATATTTTAAAATTTAGAAGTTCTAAGCTTATTTGTAGATCTATCGTGTCTAGTCAATTATGTAAATTTAAAATAAAAAAAATGGCTAAACGCCTAGGAACTACAAAGAAAACAGCATCTGCATTAGATACTTCTTTCTACCACGAGATAAATATGACTACTTCTCCTGGGCACAGATTCGTCATTTATTTCTTCCATCGAATCTGGCTATAACAAACTTCAAGGGATTCGAAGTGTTTTTCGCTATATCCCATCCGACAAGAAAAATAAATTATCTCACAAAAACATGTAAAATTAAATGATAAATAAATAAAAAAGAACACTGGAGTACTTTTTTTATCTGAAAGAAATACAGTTTAAAACTCATTTTAAATTAATTAATTACAATTATTATACACTTAGTTATTAAATTTGTTAGTTGTTCTCTCCCAATCTGACAACGTTAATAATGTCAGTACGCTAAAAATATCACACGATAAATTACTTAGCAAACTATAATAGTTCTGATCCTTCCCTCAAATTAGTAGTTTAGTATAAATATGAAGAGTTATTTTGTCCATAACAATATGAACCGCTGAAAATGGATAGCAAAAAATATGCATAAATTTAATTTTACGTTTAACTTCTCTTCTGAAAACAAAAATAATTTATAATTTTCTATTGGCGTAATGAAGATCTTAGGAAACTTTTATCCATAGTTGCAAAATAAGAATATAAAATAAAAATATAAAATAAAAAGTTCAATTACTTCTAGAAAGAAAATCCTATGTCTTGCAGAAGACTTTATAGAATGCAAAACTCTTATTCGAAGGATACAGCTTAGAGCGCATTTATACTGACATAAAATAAAACGATAAAGATCAAATTCTTATTTCCAAATTATTGTACTCACTTAAGTTCACAGAAATACTACTTTCTTAGAAAATACTACTTCCTCTTTCCCAAATTAGAGAAAATTTCAAAATCTCTATCATATCATCAACCTTAAGTAGAGTTCTGTCTGACAGTTCACTCAAAGGCTTTGAACAGAATTTAAGAGCCGATTAATATTCTTTGCTTTAATGTTCATGTATGGTGTCCTAAGGCATGCTTATTATGTGCTCGTTCTCTTAGAACTGGGTGGTCCCCTGTCTTGCAGAGTACTTTTTTAGTACCCCTTTTTTAGTACATAAAGGTGAAGGTGGAGATAAAAGAAAAGTAACGTAAATATGTTTTCCAATTACTGACGGAATATGTAGCCTAACATTCTAAACGTGAATGATTTTAACAGTTAATAAATTTTCCTTTAAAACTTTCAGAAGTTCTGAAAAAAGTATCAGACACAAATAAGATTCAGACGAAGATTTGCAAGAGAATTCGTTATATCCAATTTCGTACTTTTATAGGTTCGCTATAGCAGAATAAAATAGCACTAAGTGTACATAAAACTTGGACGGGATCAAAAGAATTTTTATGATTAATTTCGGGGGTTCTTTATACCAGGTTTTAAGTGAGTTTTCAAGTTTTTTTGTCTCGGCATACATATACATGATTTTTAGATGTGGACTTTAAGGTATTTTTCCATGTCTGAATTTGATCTCGAGAGATCTATTTCAACAGCCTTTGGACATTGCTGTTCTTCGAATATTTGTATAAATTATTTCATATTTGGTTTATGAAGGTTCTCTTTCAAGACGCAGGATTTCATTAGTCGTATGAATAAGAATAGATATTTCACATCTCTGTTTCGTCGTCTCATTTCTTTCTCTCTTGAAAATCTGCCAACATTTGCAAAGACTTTCAAGATACGTAATGCCATTTCAGGGAGATGTATGTTACATCTTTGCCTCTGAAAAAAGTTCTCAAATGATTTCGGTAAACTTTTGCACTTCCCTCAGAATGACAGCTGATGTTCTATTTTCCTTCTTTTCTAAACGTGTTTGTGATATCGTCTTCTGAACCATATATCGTTATTTTTTATGCCAGATGAACTTTCTGGGTATCTATTTTCTTTCCGTTTAGAACTAGGTACATTATAGAATGTTATCCTGCTGTCATTGACCTGATATGCACTGTTCTGTGCAATTAACTTGAACCAAATTACTATTTCCACCATTGGTTTTTCAAAGTGAAATGTTGCTTTCATTTCCTGTCAGCTCACTTTGTTTGATAAATCAATTCGCATTGTAATATCCACTTCTGTAATAATTTTGTCGATAGCCCAAACATGTGTCACCAAAATTTTATCATATATATATTAGAATTTCACATTTATTTATTTAAATCAAAGCACAGCATAAGAGGTCTCTTTGCCTAAGGAAATACATACTTTCTTGAAAGTTTTATAGAAAATATTTTCTGCTTACATTACATATGATGAAAACCTCGGAGATACTCTTGCAGTCTATCACTTGGTTAAGATTCGAACCTGAAAAGAAGTATCAACCTTCAGTGTTGCTACTTGACCTATAAAGAATTCTAACACAAGTTCTAATGATTTAGCATATGTGTTCCCGGATTCCCGGAGGAAGTTAACTGTATTTTCTTTTGGTTTTAAGAGCGTGATCTTTAATTTGGCTATACATCTTCACAAATTGAAATTAGGGGATTCACAGTCAAATTTGAATATAGGTGTTATTTATTTTACTTATTATATGGATATTATTGTGGAGTAATACCTTTTTTAAAAAGACATCTAAGAAACTTCTTGAAAGGACAGCACATTTAATTACATTTAAAGTATTTACATTTCTTACAAATAAGTTTATGTAAATTTAGTTCGCTTCTATGATACACTTTTGTTTACGTCTTTAAATCTAGCGTCGTTATTCATTCAATACGTCTCGAGGCCAACTGCCACATTAGATGGAATTCCGTTCCCTCGTCCAAGTCAGCGCCATCTGTCGTTCAACATAGGCACCACATACTTTCGGCCATCCTGGATTCGTCTGGTCCTCCAGGCGACACTGCAAATATAAAAAAAATACAAAAGCAAAACAGAATAGACAATAGCACGTCTAAAATTATAGGTTAGACTATTTAGAGTCCTTGATCGTCTTTCAGCTTCAAAAAAGGCAAAATGAGTAGAGTCGTCTTCAAACTTAATTTGCCATAGAAACAGTAGTTAACGTCTTTAACCGCAGTTTCTTCGTCTTTATGCACCTTTTCATGCGTCTTTAGGCGTCTTTCAATTCGTCTTTAAGCCTCTTTCCTTTCGTCATTAAGAGACTCTATTTTCGCCTTAAACGTCATGATATATTTTTTAAGTTTTCGTCTTCTTACAGAAAATATGTGCAATATATTTCTTTTTCTTCTTTAATTTACTTCAGTCTTCTTTTCTCGTATTCTTCTTAACAGTTACTCCATGGTTTTAGAAATTCAGAGCAAGTTGTCGTATAATTAGGACCTTCATGACTTCCTTCTTTAACTACATCGTATGTATTGCCACCTTTAACTTTAGTTATTTTGTATGGTCCAAGATACTTT
>KK119605.1:131899-142067 GCA_000611955.2 Stegodyphus mimosarum | reverse complement strand
ACACGAGGTGTTCCATTTTTCTTCTTAACGATTACAACGGGGCTACAATATTCTGAAGAACTAGGTTCTACTATTCCTTGTGCTAACCATTCAGCTACTTGAGCTTCGACAATTCTTTTTTCTGAAAATGGCAACCTGCGAGGCTGATGAAATATGGGTTCATTATTTTTTACCAGAATATTCATCTCTATATTCGTTGTTTTAGTTTTACGCGGTACATAACTCGAAACCAATTGTTGCACCTTATCTCTGAAAATATTTGGAACATCAGGTTCAATATTTACTTCAGTTTCATCGTAAGATAAATCAATTGGAAGAACAGACAAAGTGTTTATTTCTTTTGTGCACAGTGATTAATTTTTAATCGTAACTCCATTTTCATTTATTAGGGTTTCGCTCTGCATTAACACATTGAGTCCTATAATAACGTCACAAGACATAGCATCATTGTTTACTACACAAATGTCAGCACTACACTTAAAATCATCAATCTGAATACTTTCTTTAAAACAGCCTAATGGTTCTACTCGGCATTTCCCAAATCCCATCAAAGTAGAATTCGAAGGACTTAATTCTTTAACATTTAATTTATCAAAAACAGATTTTCTAAGCAATGTTGCCTGACTTCCAGTATCTATTAAAGATTTTACCTTTAAATTACCGATCATTACCAATTTGTTCAATTTTGATTCAACATTAACATTCACACTAGCTACTTCTTGTTTAGAATTTGTTTTAGAGCATTCTGAAGCTTTATGACCGAAAGCTTTGCATTTAAAACATTTAATTCCCTTATCTTTATGAATACAATTTTTAGAGATATGATTTTTTAAACCACAATTAAAACAAAATTTATTGTTACGACTTTCGAAACTATTATATTTAATATCAGATTTACCATCATTCTTTACTTTACTTTTACTCACATTTTCGTTTTTTAAATTAGCTCTATCATTAAAATCATGTTTCGTTTTCGTTCTATCGAAAGCACCTTCACTTTTTGCAAAATCGTCTTTCATTACTTCGTACACTTTCAGTTTTTCTTTAAATTCGAGTAAGTTTTTACATCCATATAGTACCATTTTGTTTTCGTGTCTGTCATTTATTCCTTTTATAACATAATGCATTAAGGCAGCGTCATCTATTTTCCCAAAATTACATAATTCTTTCATCTTTAAGAAATATTCTTGAGCCGATTCGCCATTTTTCATTTTCGTTTGATTTAACAATTCATGTAAATTAGCAGAATTTATTTCAAAAGAGAATTCGTCAATCAAAGCTTTTCTCAATTTTGACCATGAATTAATTTCCGGTTCTGTTCGAATAAATAATGCAGCTTTCCCGCCAAGCGATCGTTTGGCAAAAATAAATTTGTGCAAATCAGACAAATTAAATAGTTTAGAAGTATTTTCAAAATGCTCGATCCAACGAAAAACATTTTCATGCGATTCTGCACTAAACTTCGTAATTGTGCTTTCGATATCAGAATAATTAATATTAACATTCTGAATTATAGAATTTCCATTAATAACATTTTTACAAGCATAATCACACTGTATAGAAGAATTTTTCTTATCGAAAATATTGCGCTGCATTGAAAAATCGTTTGGTATTCTTTCTACTTCTGTTTCCGATTCATCCGAGCTAGACGTAACGGCGCCATTTATATTTTCAGCTAATGTTTCAATATTGCATAATAAAGATAGAATTCTTTTTGCTAGCTCTGATTTATCGCCTTCGAATGAAATGCTTAGGATATTAGAAATTGTAACTAGCTCATTAAATGAAAAACTTTCTTCTACATGTTTTAATTTCTTTTGAAATTCGTCACTATCTAAAGCAAAATCAAATCCAGAAAAGTTCCTAATTCTCTTTCGGTTTGACCGATCTCCATCAGAATCAAAAATAAATCTATGTAAAGTTCTAATCTTATCTGCTTTACAATTCTTCAATGCAACGTAGATTTTTTTAATGTCACTTAAAATCATTTTAAAATATGAAAACAAAATTACATACCTTCAAGCTTCGAATAGTCATTCAATTGGTAATCCAGCTAGTTAATTATGGCGTTCTATATCAGCATCAATGTAGATTTTCAATAATTGCTTGAAACATTCCTTAATCCCGCTTCTGATAAATTGTGGAGTAATACCTTTTTTAAAAAGACATCTAAGAAACTTCTTGAAAGGACAGCACATTTAATTACATTTAAAGTATTTACATTTCTTACAAATAAGTTTATGTAAATTTAGTTCGCTTCTATGATACACTTTTGTTTACGTCTTTAAATCTAGCGTCGTTATTCATTCAATACGTCTCGAGGCCAACTGCCACATTAGATGGAATTCCGTTCCCTCGTCCAAGTCAGCGCCATCTGTCGTTCAACATAGGCACCACATTATGCTTAGACTTTTCTTAAATAAATGGTCGTTAATCATTTTCACTTTTCCAGCTTAAATATATATTTCACATTCCACCGCCTTATGACCTGATACACGGTTCAATGAATAAGCCGTTATGCTTCAAATAACTAAATTCATTAGAATTTATTTTTACAAAAAAGACCTTTTCCTTACTTTTCTTCAATCAAAACATCAGATTTCTCGAGAATGCTTGTATCTTTCATCTGTATATTTATTTACATTATTAATTTTATTTTTATCTTGTTAATATCTTCATTTATCATTGTATATCCGAATTTCATATTTTTACTTTCCAATGAATTTCTCAATAGGCTTACAAGCATACCGATCACCTTTACTCTACAAGACCCCCAATATTGCATATATATTGCAGTGTTTGATACATAATCCTTGATGTTACTAGAACTATAAATTTCTTCGTGTTTAGAAAATATATTTTAGTAGTTTTAATGCAGAATCCTCAATGTTACTACCTTTCATGAAGTTACACAGAATTGTTATCTACTGCAAATCCAGAAATCAGTAATCCTTTCAGTCTAGACTACGATTTAGCTTTCATTTTCCTTTTTATCAGCAAACAGAGGATTTCAGTGATAAGAAATTTTCTTAAAATACATTTTATTAGCAAAATCTAAATTGTTTTCGATCACTGAGTAATATTTTCATACGGGTCTCTATTAAATGATGTTTAATACATTAATCACTAAAATTAACATAATTTTAGTGATTAATGTAACATTTTATTAAAATGTTTAAAAATGCGTATTTTACTAATGATTACACTTACATTTTCATATTCCACAGATCTGTACACATAGTGCATTTAATTTTATTTTAAATATCTTCGCAAAGCAGCTAAAATTAGTTAAACGATAATAAAATTCATCAGTTAAATTTTTTTTGTCTAAAAATTATTATTAGACCAAAGGGGCAATTTGCACAAAAGAACTACTAATTTGGTGTTGGCATTTTGTGTTGATTCCTTAAAAGCATTGTTTCACTTGTAGAGAAATTAGGTTATTTCGAAGCAGGAGAGATGAAAAAGGAGCACCGCCTTTGCGGGAATCGAACCACGGACTACTAGAATACGCGCCCAGCGTGCTGACCACTCTACCACGAAAGCATGCAAAGAAGGTGGGAAAAATACCTTTTACACTTTTCAAATTGTTGCCACCAATTTTTGTCGCCCTGTTTTACATGTAAAGTAAATTATATAATGAAGAATCTGCATAAATGTATGCATGTTTCTCACATTGTGATAAAACAACGGTACCTAGAGTCATCAAATTTTGAATATTGAACTTTTTCACCCGACATACGGGCATCTGGAAGCCCAAATTTAAACTTTGGAATTTATTTTATTATCGATTTCATATTTTGTAAAACTTTAACTAATTTTTGATTAACATACTCAAGGATATCAAAGCGAGCAATGGCAACTTTGTACATAAAAAAAAATATATATATTTATCTCCAGCCCGCGAGAGACTGTGTATCGGAAATTCTAAAGATAGTCTCATTTTAAAATTATTTTGTGATATGGCTCTTGAACTGAATTTTATGGTTTGAGTGCAAAGAACGTGATACTTAATAAATAAAGGTAACACACAAAAACGCCCAACCTTTTATTTTACATAATTTAAAATCTGAAACCTTTCAGATTTTTCTTTTCTTTCCTTTTTTTTGGAATATTTTTTAATAAACTGGTAGCATTTGTTAATATGAAAACAATGACAGAAAGAACAAGCAAAAGTATTAATTAAATTAGTCTATGACTTAAATTTGTATAATGGAGAAGGAAGTATTACCGGAAAAGTAACAACGTGAATTAAATAAATTTAAAAAGGCAGATATTCTTAGATAAAACGCATTTCAAACTCACTTAAAATTGTTATAAAAATAGAAGAGAAAATATAACGCTTAAAGTTTGAATAAAATCGCTTTCCAAATGCATTTCAGACACCATTTTTTCCCATTAATGGCAGACACTTTCCTCTAAAAATAGCAATTGATTTAAAGGATTCTGCTGTGAGGCAAACAAATGGAATTCAAATTCTTGTAGCAAATTACATTTTTTACCAACTGTAAAAGGCACATATATTTCACATATTTTATACTCATTTTTACCTTCTTGTTATTTGAGACCTAAGACAAATAAGAGAATTCTAGTTTGAGTTCGTGATAAAAGAATATTAAAATGACCTTAAGCTAAATAATCGTAAGTAATCCTTTAAATAAATCTGATTTGGGAAGTAAATTGGCAATACAAATAAGTTTTACAACTATCTAACTATCTAAACAATTGGAAATTCATCTTTCCATGAATATTCTTAAAGGTGCAATTTTTGCATACAAGACGCTTAAATAATAAGACACCATTTAAAATATACAGGAACTAACTAAGTTGTCGTCTGATTACACGGTCAAGTGAATAATGTTGTGTTTAACTTGATTGTTGTTTCTATAATATTATTTATACCCAAGAAAACATCTTTTTTACTTCAACTTGTATAAAACACAGGTAAAATGGGATGAAATTTTTTAAATTAATAGATTATTGTAATAAAAGTTATATTGTATTATCCCATCTTAAGTAGTCCGTTGTAATAAAAGTTATATTGCATAAATCCCTTTTAAAATACTCATCTTCTCTTGAAGTACACTTAACCTATTCAATTTACTAATCTCTGAAGCAGTTCTGGAAATGATGCTTCATTAGTGTCTTTCATTGAGCAGCTGGTGTTTTTTCACTGCCCTGACTGGATTCAAATTATTTATCTTTCACATTTAGTTTAAGTCTGAGACGGAGTCATAAATAGCATGGTAAGAAATCTTCTGAATAATGGGCATGACTCCATTTGACAGAAGCACACTATGGTGATATATTGGCTACATTAAGATTGTTATGTGTTTATTCATATCACTTTTGTGTTGAATCTTGATTGGTGAGCATTTTTACGAGTACCAATTACTTTTCCTTGAAGCTATTTTTATCACCATAAACTAATTTTAAAATTTCACTGCGTTTTTAGCAGTTTTACAGAATTTAAAGTAAAATCCCTCATTAATTCTTTATTTCTGGCCAATGGTTATAGGAATGCACCTCTTGAAACGCACTTTCTTTCAAACGTAGCTCGTAACTTAGTGAAGCCATCGGACAAATTGAAACTTGTTACACACTCTTGATAAAGTATAATGCACTGTTTCTCATATTAAAGTTACGTAAATGTTTCTTACACAGCCCTCAGCTGTGGCGTTTCCTGTATTTTTAACACCTCTTATGCGCATTGATAACATTGCGGCGATGATTCGCAGGTACAAGTTCTCGTTCCAAAAATTGAACATGATCCCGTCTATTAACAATACCTTTGGAAAACACCGGACCAGCCATTTGCTTAGACCATGGATCATAGCATATGATGATGTTCTGAAGGCGTATAATATAGCTTTAAGATTGATATATGGATTTTCAGTTACAATAGCTCAATTTCTGTTTGCTGATTAGTAACACTCATGATGTATTTTTACTACGTGTTTTTAAAACCAGACATGCTTTCATTATTTGTCCATTTCCTTTTTAATTTACTGTTTCCCAATGTAATTTGCAATATAGTGTAAGAGAAGAGCTAAAAAATATCCATTACCCTTTAAAACTTTTTTCTCTTTCCTAATTAAGTGATTCATCAAATTCGCTGAAACAACATTGTATTTGGCGTACATTTACTAAAAAGCACTCAATCGATTTCGAGGGAAGCTACAGGTCCCTCCTCATCAGGAGAACAAAATATCTAGAAAGGAAAAGAAAGCTGAGTAACGGCTTTTTAAACTCTCGGGTAGAACCACGCGCAACGAGGCAACGACATCTATCGGCAAAAATAATCATCAAGAATTATGTTAATAGAATTTTGAAAGCGCTAGGAAGGACTGGATTAGACTTAAAATCGTTCACTAAACTTGCTAAATCTTTGTGAATATGAAAAGCCTCAAGAAAATCCAATTCACCAACGGAAAAAGCTTTTTGGATAATTTTTGCAGATCCAAAGTCAAAATTATGATTAAATTTCCAACTATGATACGCTATTGAAGACTTGTTAATTTCGCCCTTTCGGACATAAGATTCATGTTCCTTGATACGAAACTTTAACGCTCTTTTTGTTTGGCCAATATATCTCAAGCCACACTGACACGATATACTATAAATTCCCCGAGAATTAAAGTCAGAAACAGAATCTTTTAGAGTCGAACCGTGAATTTTATTCATAGGGGAGAAACTGACCTGAAAATTGAATTTATGGAGAATTCGTGCAACCTTATAACTAACAGAAGGATAAAATGGAAGCACGACAAAGTCATTAATATTATTTCTAACAGTGGAACGTCTTCTATGATGGGACTCTGAAAACTTTTTAACACCTTTATCAATGATCACGGGAGAAAATCTTCGGTCAACAGCAACTGCTTTTAAATAATTAAGTTCATTGGTAAGCAAGGATTCTGTGGAACAAACTTTGAGCGCGCGAAATACATAATAGTAAAAAGAAGCCATTTTTTGCTTAACAGGGTGGCATGACTTAGCATGGGGTGGTAAACAAACTGCAAAGAGTGATTCATGTTGCAATGAATGGATTTTACAAAAACAATTCAGCTTCCCGTTGAGATTTTAAGTACTTACATTTTACACGGGAAAGCTGATCACTATCAAACCAGGAAAATTTCGGAGATCCCGCGAAAGTTTTGCCACTTGTTCCTTCAGAATTCTGAAGGAACTGACTCCTCTTGATTTAGGTTGAAATAACCCCGAATAAAGATTATTGGAGAAGTTACACAACAAGAATTAGCATAATGTTTATAAATTTTGCAAGACTAGTTTCCATGGTTTAAATACAGAACCATCTTATTCAGCTGCCTAAGTACAAATGAACGGGATAGAATATAGCGATAACATAAAAATGACGGGAAAGAAGTCAAGCTACTGCCTCCATCTATTGATGAAACAGGAAAACTAAAACGTAATTTCCTTAAAGGCTGAGGGTGAAGATGGATTGGAATTCGTGTCGTTAACTAAAACAGAAAGAATGTTTTGAAAGGCAAACGCCTCTAGAAAATCTAATTCACCAATGTAACATGTTTTTAAAATAATATTGGCTGCAGAAAAATGGAAAGTGATTTTCTGACCAACAGTGCTGGGCAACAGAGAATTTTTGTGTTTTTTTTAATTAACGTAGTCCTCATTTTCTTTAACGCAAAATTTTAAGACTGTCTTAGTTTCAACAATGTAAATTAAACCACATTGGCAAGAAATCCTTTACATATCCCAGAAATTCATATCCAGAATTGGGTCTTTAAATATGAAATTTTGAATTTTACTGACAGAAGAAAAAACTACTCGGAAGTTAAGTTTATGTAAAATACATTCAATTTTGTAGCTAAAGATGATTATTTTAAAGATTATATTAAAGATTTTATAGATGGAAGGAAAGGAATGACAACAGAATTATCATAATATTCTAAAACGAGAGGTTGTCTTTTGATATGTTTAGATGAGAATTTTTAGTTGGTTTATAAGGTTGGGTGAAAAGCTCTTGTCAACGACAACTGCTTTTAAGTAATTTAGTTCTTGATCAAGAGCCAGTTTGGAGAAGAAAACTTGAAGTGCACGGAAAACAAAGGAATTTAATGAAATTAACTTTAGTCGAACGGGACGATCTGAAGCGTATTGGAAGGTAAACTGATGAAGGTTTACAGTAAATCGTAGTACTGAAGTTGGATGTGTTACGTGTGACCAAAATGTCGAGGAACGGAAGAGAATTGCATGTCTCAAGTTCAAAATTAAACTGAATAGCAGGATCAATGGAATTCATTGTTGAAAGGACTTTCTTTAAATCATCTTTATTGAAGTCCAACAGGGTAAAAGTATCGTCTACGTAGCAGAACCATACCGGGAAATTTAAAGTTTCAAATAATTTTGATTCATAATAATGCATGTAGCTGTCTGCAAGGATATGACTAAGAAGGCTTGTCATGACTAATACCTCAGTTTTTTGTAATATTTATTTTCGAAAACAAAGTGTGTTTTTGCAAACAGAGTTAGGTAAGGGAAATCAACTCATCAATTTCGATGCAAAAGAAATGAAATTCACAAAGTCTGCTTTCTAGTCATCTTAATGCACCTTCCACTGGAACACTTGTGAATAATGATTTTACATCAAAAGAAACCATGAGAAAATTTTATGAGAAATGTTCTTAACTCTTTTTTATACACTCTATTTTAATAAATTTTTATAAACACTTGACTTCTTTCCAGTCAGTCTTTTTATAAACGTTGTACTTTGATATACTTTTATAAACTCTTGATTTCTCTTCAGTCAGTCTTATCACCATATTCTATTCCGTTCATTTGCACTTATGCAGCTGAAGAAGTGGTTATGTACTTAAACCGTCACCACTAGTCCTGCACAATTTACAAACATTACGCTGATTCTTGTTGTTCCAATAACTCTCTTTATATAATAAAGAATCCTTACTCAACCCGTTTCGTTTTTATTCTTCGTAAAAAGGATTTCGTCGATTTCTACCATTTTGTTAAAAGTCTCTACCGAAAGTTTAGTTTAGAACGCTATAACTACAAACTTCCAGCAGTTAATTTCTTTAATCTATTACTGTTTTACCTGCCACATCAGATAACCATATTGTGTCCATTAATCACATTTTTTTTGTGGTATCATCACAAAAGTTTGAAAATAATCAATCCACTTCTTGCTTATCTATAGATGTCAGATTCTCAAATTTTAATCGTTTTTTTCAAAACGCAAGAAAAAATACAGCAAAAGAGTTAATTTATAGCTTTGTTCATAAAAACAAAACGTGACGTATCAAGAATCACTCGCAGTTACATCAAACGAAAGCACAGATGTTATGAGTGTGTTCTACGTCGCACTTAACCATAATTGGTAATAGATCATGCTGCTTGGCAACTACTTCCTGTTCGAAGTAATAAGACATTCATTCATTAAGAGTAATTTTGTTGCCAGATCCTGCATCTTTTGCATAAAGAATTATTTCTGAAGATACAGATTTTGTTACTAAAGTGTAAAAAAATCGAGGGGTACAAAGATGATATCATGAAATTAAGACCATCCTAAAAATAAATTCAATAACTTAGAGTATTAGTTTGGTTACTAAATCAGAAAAAGCTGTCTTTGTACACCACCCCTTAACTTTCTGCCGAATTATGATATTAATTTGGTTATTTTAATGAAGTTCACAATTTTATATTTTAAGGGATTACAGAATCCAAAGGAACCGAAACGTTTATAACATAATGCATGGTGTAATATCATTTATGAACGCGAGTACACAGTAAATACCAGAAAAATGGAGAACGAAAATTCATTTTAATCGCAGACATATATAATAACAATCTTTGAAACTGTTTAAATGAATGACTATCAACTGCAGTAGGTGAGTTACTATGGCGGCGAAGTAACGGCGGAACACTTTGGAAGATTTTCGTCATGTCACGTACTTCTGCAACAACGATGCTAATTTTGGCGATGTTCTTCAGGGAAGTCAGTCTGGCTCTCATGAACGGTATATATCGTGGTTTTGTTGATTAAATTTTGAGTTACTGCTTTTTCGTTCATACAATTCTCGTAAATAGCAGATACTCTTTCTTATGAATATCTGTGATTAAAATGATTTTCTATTTTTCATGCAAATAATAATAATTAGTAATATAATGAACA
>KK119605.1:0-122068 GCA_000611955.2 Stegodyphus mimosarum | reverse complement strand
TCCCTATGCCCTTGAACAACTAAGGGCTTGTCCTTTTAAGTTAGCAATTGCAAGCTTCTGCAGTTGATTGACGGGATGCAGTTCAAGTAGTTCTAGGAAGGTCGTCACCGAACCTTTGTCATCGAACGTCTTCTCTGGCTTCAGAGCTGCTCACATGGTTTCTGCTATGAAACCAAGTCTCTCTATCGGGTCTACTGAGTCACAGGGATTTGAAAGATAGGAAGAGCCAGTGTGAATTTCCACTTTCTAACGACATAGTCCATTGGAGTTTCATTCGCCAATTGTAGAGTTCCTCACTCTTCTTCTATTAAAGTAAATTTCGAGGAATCTAGTGAATTGTTAAGCGACTTGTCGCTTAGTTCAAATAACAAGAATCGTGAACTCAAGAAGGGTTCACTATTCTTTATTTCATTCAAAACAGGCTTGAAATCAAAAAAGAAATAAGCACTAACTATAACTAACTAAGAGACTTAGCCGAAGCTAACACAAATCTAACGCAGTTGGCCCTTAATCTAAACGAGTCGGTGAATATCAAAAAGCGCGTAATATATGGTCGAGCGCAACTGCTTCTAGAGACTTAGCTGGAAGGTAAGCAAGCGCTACTCAAGATTCCTAGATCTCTCTCTAAAAGTAAGTTGAATCTTCCTAATATACTATCTCTTACTCATTTCCATTCAACGCTATACTAAAAATTCATTCTGGTAGGGAGTTGTAAGTTGAAACAAGGAACGACAGGAAAGCACAATTAAATTAAAATAACTGTTATAAAATTAAAATGTATCCTACAGATTTATAAAACTGTGCATTCATAGAATACATTTAAAATAAGAAGTAATTAAACATAATACTTGGTAATTTTCAATTCCCCATAAATTAAAGATTACTTATTCCTTTTGTAGCATTTGTTTTAAAACTATTCAGAAGACGCTTTAGCGACCTAAATTTTCAAAATTGTGTTTTAAATTTCTGAATGCTACTCACAACTGAAACAAGGAAATATAATTAGAAGACTAGACAATTTTAGCTTGTAATTATTCTGTCTCCCTTTCTCCTCATGTAGCCATGTTTAATGATTTTTGGTATTTATGTATTATACCGTCGACTGTTGGCGAAAATTTCCGCAAGGGTCGCTAATCGTCAGTCGTTACTGCAGGATTCTAAAGGACACGATAACTCATAAATAGTGCTAATTCGTCGGTCAATGAGATAATACGATAGTACCTTTTCACTTCCTTGTACGAAATATTGTAATTACGAAAAATTTCGGGTACCATATTTCAACGGAAATATCCATTTGGACCGCTATCGTATGCAATTTAACGATGTTTCTGAGTGACATCTGTACGTAAGGTCAGAATAAAGGACTCTTTTTCCCAAACGAATTATAAAACTGATTTAAAATGGATTCAGAAGAGATCTTTTCGTGGTACGTACGTACATACGTATGTATCTCTCATAACTCAAAAACGAATAGGCTCAGAACGTTGAATTTTTTTATGTGGGATTGCTATAACATGTATATATATATATATATATATACTCTATTACTCGTCTCAATGAGCTCAGTTTTTATACTTACGTGTTTATAAATTGCACATTTTTTGCTTTAAAAATGACTCAATTATGTTTTTCTTACCTTCCGGTTAAGGTTTTTATGCCTTTAGTTAACCTTCATGTTTTAGGTGTAGAATTATCAACAATTTAAAAGTTGTTTAAGTGCGGTTAAGCCTAATTTTTCCATAGCAGCCATATTTGTTAACATTTGAAACTTAGAACAACAGTGGATTTGTTGCCAGTCTAGAGAAACTAAGCTTCGCAACACAAAGTAACGTTTTCTTTTATTGCTACGAATTAAATTATGCTTACTCTAGGCTGGAATTATCATTTAAGTTATTAAATTATCTGATACGTTGACTCAGCATAGCGTCCACAACAAACTAAGTCAGTTTCTACCCCTTCAGTGTCTTTTTGACGAGTGAGACTAAAAGTAAACTTTCAGTTTTGTACACCGAAAAATCTGTCATCTTGCCCTCTGGCCGAATTGCTTATTTGTGTCTAATATTTTTCTATTTAATTATTAAGAAGGGTATTTTCAGTTTTTATGTATTTTTGCACTGTCGCAAATGAATGCAGGGAAAAATGCGTATTATTTAATATTCTGGTACAAGAAAGTCATGCGGGGTACACATCAGATTTTTCTAATTAAAAATTGTGCTTCCATGAAAATCTTTACACTAGATATTATGCAATTAAATCATATATTCATATAAGGAATTTGCTTGCGGTGATTAAAAAGCGTCTTCTTTAGGAATTGCAGTGAGAGTAGGTATGATGAAACATTTCATTCAAAAATCAGAATCATCAAAACACGAAAGAATTGGTAGTGTGGAATATCACTTTTCCCAATTTAAAATTGCTAGAAGAATATGAAACTGTTAGAAGTTTATCCTGACACTGCATAAAATATTAGATTTATTGCTAACGAGAATTTGATTTTTGCACCTTTTCATTTGATGATTAAATTGCAAACAAAACGTAAAAATTAGAATTTTAACGATAATAAGAAAACTTATTTGTTTCCTAAGTTCTCAGTTTGCAGTTTTGCTCTGGATAAAAAATATAAAACACTTTTCTTACAACCATACTTTTCACCCCAATTCTTCCGTGCTTTTGAAATGCCTGCATTTCTTATTTCTCATGTGCTTTTAAGACGTTTGTTTATTTCAGTTTCTTATGTAAAATACTCAATTCGGTAATGCCAGTTATGAGAGCAAACCTAAAAGCATTCAATGCAGTGCTTTGTTTAGAAAATGAAATTACATGATTTTAAATCATTTAAATTTCCTGAAAACTGAGAATGTTTTGAGTGAATTCAAGCTGTTTTTGAATATATTCGTGTTAAATCTTCGGAACGAAATGATATTAATTTATACCTCAAAACTAGTTTGTTAAATAAATGTGAACGAACGGCAAAAATATTAAGTAACGGTTTAATAAATATTCAATGCACGAGAAACAAAATTAGAAGAAGAAATAAGTTTGTCTTATGCTTTTAAAACTATTAGATTTAAGCTACACTAATTGCACTCAATTATTTTGTGGTATACACTTTTAAAATTATTTTGTTTGCCTTGGGAAAGTTTTCTTAATAAAAATGAAACACAAACTGTTTTTCAACCCCAATTACAATTTTGAAATTATTCAAAAAGGGGACAAAAGTATTCCCATGAGCTGATGCACTACTTTTCACGATGCGAAAATAATAATAAAAAATCTGATGTGGATGTCACATGACTTGCTTGTACGGCCTATTAAATTATATGCAGTTTTGGAGCACTTTATTTAAACTTATTTCCATGAATGTTTCTAACATAATTAACCAAAACCTCGAGGCAAGTTCAAAATGAAATAAAAAAATTCAAAATTTGAAACTAAATATCCCGGTCAATTTTTGTCGTACGTTAGACAAACTTTTTGTTTTTGCAGTTTTCATTAAACAGTTTATTTTCCCGTAATTAGAATAAAACTTCCCAAATGTCAGTATAGGAACCGGAAAATCGCATTAAAATTTAAATTTCGTCATTTATCAATTTTTTTAAAAATTTGACATTGTTAAAACATTAATATTTTTGTAATTTAAAACACTTCTGAAACTGGAAGTATATGACTGCGACCAACGATTGTGAAAGTAATGGCCGGGTAAGGAACGGGTGAGGGGATGGGTTTAATTTTGGGGCGAATGTGTTTATATGTCTGTGTGATAAAAAAGAGAAAAAGACGTAGCAATGTGGTTAGGCGTAGAATACTGAAATCCCCGATCCACGACGGATAAGAAATTTTGCAGTCGAGGCAGTTTTAATTCCTCTTTTATATAAATTCACATTTATAGCCAGAGTTCACTTGGCACTCTAATCCTGCCAATTTTCAGAACATTTACAGTTTTAAATACAGTTGCGACAGGAGAAGAGCACAACGAAATAACGTCCAAGCAGATTTACGAGCGAAGTGCCTTTATCCAATATGGAAGCTCACTAAAGGAAAGTTGGTTTTGGTTTACGTTAAGAAGGTTTCATTTCTCAGAGTTTAGGTTCCGAAATAACTACTTCGTCAACGTTACGCAAGCTCTGGCATAGATTACTCTAGAAATGACGCAGTCCAGAAATGTTACTATTATTATTAGAATAAAGAGGAAATAACCAAATTAAAAATGAGGAATTAAAGGAGTGTAAGTGGGTCGTTTTGGATGGGGTCATGAAAGTGTTCTTTATAGTGTAACAGTAATTTAATAACTGCTTTAAGTTATACATGGACATCACATTTAATTTAAAGATATTACAGAGCAAGAGTCTGATACAACCTAACAAGTTCATTACTTGGCTTTTACTGAAGTCTTCCTCTTACAACTCACCAGAGGGCACCCTGTTTGCTACAGTTAATGCAACATAGTTTATATTAACAGCAGAGTTTATATTAAAGGATTGGTTACAAAACTGGACAATTACCAAGCAAGAATTGTTAAAGTTAAGCATTAACGTTGGCAGGTCCGTTTTGGATGGGGTCGTAACAATAATTTATTTAAACGTTTAAGTACCATACGAACATTACATTTAATTTTCAGAATATTACAAAGCAAGCGTTTGCTACAACCTAACAGGTTCATCACTTCGCTTTTACTGAGGTCTTTCTCTGGCTACTCACCTGGGGGCACCCTCCTTGCTACGGTTAGTCCGATATAGTTTATATTAAGAGCAGAGTAGAGTTTATATTAAAGGATTGGTTACAAGCCTGCTATTAAATTATAAAGCTAATTTACATATTTTTATCTTACATACATATATATATATACCAATCCCCTTACCCTCTGCGTATCTATATACGTTTGGTACTGCTGATAGGAATGAAAAGTGGAGGAACAAAACTACATGTTATAGTAGCCACATATATAAAATCTCAGCGTTCGTTATACGGCTAATTGTAGTAGAGCTGTGGAAGACGCATACATACATACGTACATACGTACATGCAACATGAAAAAATTCCTTTTTGAATACATCTTAAATCTATTTTACTATCCGTTTTGGAGAAGAGTCCTTTTTCTTTCTGCGCGTACAGACGTCACGCAAAAAAATTGAGAAAATAAAAATATAGTTACTCAATCTATAAAAATGTATATGTGGAAAAGTGAAACTTCATGAAAATTGAACGGGTGACTTGTGCATAACGTTCACAGCAAAAAAGGCAAGAAACATCCTTTGTCCCTTTTAAACAATGCTACCATAAATACACAAAAAGCAAATACAGGTAGTTGGTGAAAGCGGTTTAAAGGTCTATGTGTAATGGTAAACTAATAGCAGGAATATGTAGTAGACCTATGTGTACACCTATGTGCAGCAGTGGACTAGTAGTGGTAAAAAGGGTAAACCCATTGCATTAGGAGGCGCCTTACCTTTTGGAACGCAGATAATGTCCATTATACGGGGTGTTTATAAAGTCCCGGATCCATTTTGATGTTTAATAACTCATAAAATAAAAAAGATATATTAAAATTAATAACATAAATGGTTAGATAGACTCAAAAAGTTTCATGACCCTTGTCAATGAACTTCCACGTGTGCCTCCTTCGTCGCATGGAGAATATCAAGTCGATATTCAATTTCAGCCAGGTACCGGCAAGCATGTCGGCATCCACAGAGGCTATTGCGGTTGTAATTCTGGCTTTTAGGTCATCAATGTTCGACACTCTCCTTCTGTAAACGTTGTCCTTTACAAATCCCCAAAGGAAAAAGTCCAGCGGCGTTATATCAGGTGATCTGGGTGGCCAAGGAATTGGAAATCCTCACCCAGTCCATCTTCCTGCAAAATGGTCATTCAAAGAACTACGAACGATGATACCCCAATGAGGTGGTTCACCATCTTGTTGCACAAAGACATGTGGCTGAAGCTCTTCTAGTTGTGGAAATACCAAGTTTTCCAACATGTCTAAGTATACGACTGATGAGACCGTCTTTTCTGCAAAAAGAAAGGGCCAATGACTCGGTCTTGCATTAGTCCACAACACACATTAACTTTTGGGGAATCCCTTTGTGCCTCACGGTATTCATGGGGGTTTTCAGATCCCCATATGCGCACATTATAGCGATTAACAATGCCAGTAAGATGAAAGGATGCTTTGTCAGAGGACATTATGTGCTTCAGAAATTCAGCATCATTTTCTATACAAAAGCAAAGATATTCAAACCTGAAAAGGAAAATATATAAGTTATTCCATTAATGGATTTACATCTTCATTATTGTATGAGTTATTAAACATCAAAATGGGTCCAGGACCCCCTGTTATATGAATATCATCAAACCACTTTCCTTACGCTTTTCTTTGAATCCGAGGAGTGATCTGGAGACTCTTTTAACATGGGCGTTATGCAGTTTCTCTTTGCCGGGCCCTATAAATTAGTCTACCACAGTTGTCTCATACTGGCGGCCAAATACGAGCATGTTTCTGCATTTGTCGAAGCAAAATATAATAAATAAAAGAATAGAGCTGTCATTATATATTCTTATTTTTTGACCCACTTCAGAAGCTTTTTATACAGGTATGGAAAGTTTTCCTAAAATTTATTTATTTTTAATCTAAGTAATATATTGATGCCCATATTCGCAGTAGGATTCGATATTAAAAATTTGATGCCTCTGGGTACCGTTGTTTTATCACAATGCAAGAAACATACATTCATTTACGCAGATTCTTCATTATTTAATTTCTTCAAATATAATACATTGCTATAATATTTGACGGCAACAGTTTGAAAAATGAAACGGATATTCAGAGTGATTCGACGCAAAATCTAAAAACGAAAACAGCGCACCTTATAATCCGCCTCACCAAAAGTATACCGCTCTGTTACTTGGCTAGGTGAGCTGAGTTTTCTATTTTTGTAAGTTGGTAAACAATGTATTGTTTGCTTAAAAAAAGAATTGAATCTTGTTCTTATGTTCCTGTTAAGGTTTTTTTAAGCCTTCAATTAATCTGTATGCAAAGTTGTAGAATTGTCAACAGTTTCAAATTTGTGGGCAATCCTAACAGAGCAGGTATCTCTTGTTAGATGAGTTATACTCATTTTTTTTGAAAATGTGAATTAATGTTTTACATTTCTACTGTCCTCATTAGCTGTTAGCTGAAGTGGCACGCAGCCACCTTAAAGTTGCTCCTTATGATCTAATAGTTATGTCATGCCGGGGACTTCAGCGTTACATGAATGAAGTGTTCTCTCATTCAGAATGCGCTCATGAAGCTAGGAGACCTGCTCTTATAATGGTTCTAAGGAGGGATGACGAAACATTTAGCAAAATAGCTAAAAAAACAATAATACGAGTAAATGATATTGGTTTAGTTCTTCAGGGACAAACGTAGGGTAGCTTTGTTGACTTTGGACTAATAAATATAAATTTGAATTTTCTTATCTTTATTAATTTTATGCCTGTTATGATTTGATAATATCTGTAAGGGATGAAGCACCTAATGAAAATAGAAAAACTATTTAATCGAAAGAATCTCATAACTGTAGCCAGAAAAAGAATTAAATAATTACAAGTTCGAGAAATACAATGTAAGTATAGAAGAACATCGTAGAAAGTACAAGTGAATGCTATTGAAATCACTTTTCAAATAAGTAATTTTCGCGTCAAATTTAATTTAAAATGTTTAATTTCCATACCTATTATAAACATACACACACTACACCACATGCATGGGTCACATTAGGTAGTAAACGGTTGATACACACACACACACTATATATATGTAAAAAAAATATGCAAATCTGCTTTATAATTTAATTTAGCAATAGCCTCTTAGTTTGAGCATTTCCTCTCTGTTTCTAAAATAATAATAATTTTTCTGAGTCATTTCTAGAACAATCTATGTCACATGGCTTACATTATGCTCCTGCAGTAGCTAATTCAGAGTCTGAACTAAAAATTTCGAAAACTGAAAAATTTTTCTTAATAAACAGTTTAAACCAGTACCATCTCTTGGATGACCTTCCATGTTGCATAGTTGCGCACTTTAGTTTCTACCTTCCTTTCTGTAAAAATTTATTTCCCTTTGCTCTCTTCCAATCACAACAGTATGCAAAATGTAAATGCTCTTGAATAAACTCAATGAGAGTGTAAAGTAAATTGTAGCCGTAAATGTCAATTAAAATAAAAATGAAATTTAATATCCCTTGACTGCTAAGTTTCCTAATCTTTATGGATTCAACATTTTAGCATTCTACACAATCAGAATTTCTCTTCTTTAGTATGATCTATATTCTATGCTATCTACGTGCTGCGCTGTCAATGCTTCTGCGTTTCTACCTCGCAGAGTGTTAATATGAGTACTTCTAATTTTATTTTTATTACATATAAACATAAACTCAATCTTATTTTATTAAACGAAATGCTTCCTGTCAGTTGATTTCAAATCGTACATTCAGCCCGCATGCAATTAGAGTTTTAGATCACTGGTTTAAGAGATACAAGTTGAGTTGTCATGCATGCCGTTAAAAATGAAAACAACAAAAATATAAATAAATTCAGATGTTAACATTGCAGAGACATTTGGTATTTTTTTAAGGGAGAAGACATGAAAAATAAGCAATGCCCTTGCCGGGACTCAAACACGGACCTCTCGAATATGCGCCGAATGGGCTTATCACTGCACCACGACGCCATGCTAAGAAAGGCAGGAGAAATGCCTTATATACTCTCCCGTTTAAAGGGCGACAGGGGATTAGGGGACCCAAACGCCAAATCCTTGTGGTGGAGAATGATCACCCACCACCTTTTTTGTTCGTGCACCACTGTAGAGACATTAGGTTGTTTCGATGCTGAGAGATGAAAAACGAGCAATGCCCTCGCCGCGACTCGAACTTAGGACCTCTCGAATACGCGCCAAGTGTACTGACCATTGCACCACAAATAAGACGGGAGAAATACATTATGATCATTCACCTGAATTTGGTCGACTCTGTCCTGTGATTCTCCTCATTCTTTCATGATGACTAGTCCCTTGAGCGGCATGATCTCCTTGAGCGGCATGACATTTACCTTGTCTTAAGATTTTTTGTTACTTGATTTAAAATATTCTTAATAATGTAAATAGCTTCTTACTTTCTTTAATAATGTAAATATCTTAACAAAAGGAAATTTTAGAAAACAGATACTAAGATAAGTAAATAATAAAGCAAATGCAGATCACAAAAGGTGTTTAAATACAGGTCATCATGAGCAGATCCAAAAGGATGTGCTGCTCAAAGGGTTGAGAACATAAAGATTTATCTCATTCCCGTGTTCGTTATATAAGTGGTAGCACATCCATCTAGCGTTCGAAGGTCATGATTTGAATCCCGGATGGGAAATAGGCGAGAGAAATACCTTATAACATATATGTGTGTATTTCTGTTTTCCTTTTAAACATATACGTTCAAGGACAATATTTCTCGCAAAAAAAAAAAAAAATTAAGAATTTTTTAGAACAATCTGAATACTGTGAATTTAAAGATGTAAAAGTAAAATTTAATTTTTAGATGTCTTCAAGGAATTAAGGTTCCCGTTATTAAGAGCTTCATATACTTTGCTTAATAAAACACAAAACTGTCGAACCTTTATATCACAATCAGCAAAATTGAAAATTAATTAATTCAAGAGCGAATTTATTAAAGTAATTTTCAATGATTACATCCAGCTAAAATTCGAAACGATGAAGCCGAAGTTAAGGTGGCTGTTTGTTTGGGAGCTGGTAGTTTCGTCTTGCACAAACCGCGTTCGCTATTTGATTTATATCTGATACATCTTTTAATTTCTCTTTTCTGTCTTTTAGGTTATTTTAGTTTAAAAGACGGTCGAGCGGTTAGTTTTCAAAGAAATATTGCAAATTATATTAAAAAAAACAGAAAAAATTTTTAATGTATTGCAATCTCTAACACTCTATTTTGAATTCTACATACTGATTTTAAATATTTTGCGATTTTGCTCTCGAGTTTTATGTGGCGTAAGTGTGAAGACAGCGATGCTTAATAATAAAGATAAAAAGAGAAAAGACTGTGTTAGCAGAAGTAGGTATAATAGAAGATCAAATCCTCTGGTGCAAAGTTAAAATCTGAATCCTTTAAAAATTTCTTTCTTTCTTTTATAATTATTTTCACAAAATTACAGTCCATAATTTAAAACATATTGTAACTGAAACTTTATATTTAGGATTAAAGAAAGATAGATTTAGAATTAAGATTTAAGAAAATAAAGCCTTAAGCCAGCTTCTTGCATATGTATAGGAAATAATATTTTGAGATTAAAAAATTCAATATAAGAAAACAGAAAGACACAAAATTGTGTTAAAAAATAACATCCGCTTTTGTGACAAATAAAAATGCTTTTAAAACTTTCTTTAGTAATTTGGTAGCATTTATTAAAATTCATTCAGACCAACAAAGACATTACGAACTCAAACTTCACGGAATTTTAGAATTAATACATAATTTACTGACAGTAATTACGGAGCGTATTTCAGAAAAAATAACACCGATTTGAAATATTTTGTCATTTTAAAAATTAGCAGTAGAGCATTGTAATTAATGTATGAATGTAAAAGAAAAATTATGTTTTACTTATAATCATTCAATATAAGTTCTTTTATTTATAAGCACATAGTGCCAAACCGATATGTAAACTCTTGCCATAAACATTCAGATGTATGAATTATAATTGGTATTAAAGCAGCAGAAATTTGATTTTTATGGTCGAGTCGGCTTGCCGCCTAAACGCCAGATACTTTAGTACATTCACTTGAACAATGAAATCGCGAGGGGTCATAACCGACACATTGGAGACCAGTTGTTTAAAACTTAACTGCCTGGTCAACTGCATTGAAGCGATATCTTGGAAATGACTGTTTTTCTTTTACCTTAAGTAAATTTTTAAACGACAAAATGTAAACCTGTAATTTTTATAACAAAAAATTAGGTAATTTTTATTTGCTTTCACTAAATGTTTACCATTTTACTTTGTTCACTTTTAAAGCTATAAAAATCTAAAGTTAGATCTCCTTTCTAAATTACTTTGTATTTTCACTTTAGTTTACAAAAGTATTCAAACTTAACTTTATTTCCACAACAGGATTTGCGCCATTGCTGCATCCTCCACAGCGGAATTTGTGCTATTCCCATTCGCTATAAATCGTCATTGATAATATACAACTCTGAGGGCACGATAATTATGACATGATTGATTTGAACACATTACTACCGTAAATAAAATAAGGGGTTAAAAAAATGCGGCCCTCTCGTCATACTTCTATCTCACGATCTTATTACTGGAGGAAAAAAAAATTAGTCGTGGCAAAAAACAGCCCCTTAAAGAAACTATTGCTGAGGAGAAATTGATTTATACATCCAAAATTACTATCAAGGGTGAGTTTTTTTAATTATGTTTGAGTCATATTTGATCAATATATTTGTTTCCAATAATACTATATTTCTTCTCTCTAGCTTCCCCCTCTAGCTTTTAAAGTATAATTTAGGAAAATTTTAAAAACATTCGGATAATTTTTCTCTATTGTACATCATTTTTTTTCTCTGAGGGCTAATTTATTGGTATAGTTTATTCCCTCGATTATCTTCATTATTATTCAAATAGCAGTTAATCAAATTTATCTTTCAATGCAGTTATTATTTGAAAGATATTTTGGCTAGATTATTCATTTAAGATACTTGCAGGTGGCAGCTGTTGGATACTTGGAGGGGGCAGGCACACTTGAGAAAGGCTTTAAAATGGGATTTCACCTTACTTCTGTTGTTTTCGTTCTAGCAAACTGTGATATTATCTACTGATGATGTGTTCGATCTTTTAAAATCTAGATATTTTGTTCTGTGCCTTCTCCTTCGTTATCTCGATGTACCGCTTGGTAACCGCGGTCAAGACTCATTCATGTGAGTTGTCCTGTGCTTTACGAGGTAAATGAGTCGGATACGTCAGGCAGAACGCGAAACGAGTCTGTTTCAGTTTCCGTCACATATTTTAATGTTAATATCACTGTGTTCTTTTGGATTTTATGTTTCTTTTTAAGAAATAATATTGTGATATTTCCTAGTAGTTTATCCATGACTACTTTTCATTTGCTATGATCTTACTGTAATCGCGTTCTTGTAAAATTAAATTAGTCGAATATTTTTCACTTGTCGAATTTCAGGTGATAACATTAGTTTAAAAATGAGGGAAAATACATGAGGAAATACGGTACTGCCATGACATCGGTTTCACAATTTGATGTAGCTGAGCTATAGCGGCTGTTTAAATTACATATAACCTGTTTAAATATATATATGCTTAAATATATATATATATATAACAGGGCTTTTATGAAGATTATAATGACAAAATTGCAAAGACTATATGTTTTAAACACATCTTCTTGCACATTATAGCATATTTTTACAGAAATGTGAATACCCGTTTTTTTTACATTAAAATAAATTTATTATATATAATCTATATGATATTTACAAAGAATGCGCAATTCTACAGACATTTAATTATATTAGATATATAGAAAGTAATTACAAAATAGAGAAAAATATACAAATGTAATAAAGAGGTTCGACTGGAGTTTCTTGTGAAAGCGTTAAACTTACTATGTGTAACTATTTTCAATAGAGTTTCTAAAATTTTGTTTATTTGTTTAATTTGTTTGTTCATTTATGTCCAATTTAAATAATAACGATCTGGTCAATGTACCAGAGTTAAAGATGTTATACAATATGAAAAGGTTATGTAATCCTCCCTCATGTCTGAGTGATTAAAGACCGCTGAATACTGTTAGTTCGTCTGCTGAATACTGGATTTCGAACCTAAGCGAAACAGTTAGCAGTAGAGTTAGTTTTCGTGATTATCTCCAAGTGTAGCATGAATGCGAATCAGTTTCCTTCAAGTTCTTTTCGAAGGCTTCCATCCACTTAGATACACAACCTCTGCTCTGCTCTGATATGCTCTGCTATCTTCAAATAACTAAACCAGATGAAAATATAATGTTATGAAGTGCATTGCAATTAATCACACAAAAAACTGGTTACATTTTCTGAATGAAATACTTTTACTCTACATTTAAATTTTTAACAATAAATTAATAAGAAAACGAGCCAGAAGAAGGTCCATGTTTGGAGTGCACCCATTAATGACTTTGACATTATTAAATTTATTAGATAAAAGTGGAATGGAAAAGGGATGGTTTTACGGAAGTCCCGTGGACTATCCTCGATTATTGATTCAGTTAGATAAAGAACATGAAATTTACCAGAAATTGTGAACAGCTCTTTGGGAACAGATTTAGCAGCCTGCAATAATCATCTTGGCGTGGATAAATTTTACGCAGGGTATTCAAGACGATTGCTACAGGATTAAATTTCGTAAATATAGACCCTAATAACGAGAACTTCTGGTAGACCTTTATTAAAACAGTTTCAACTCAGTATTGCGGATGATTATTTAAATAAAAAGCACACCTTTTCTTTTATCTTTACTGCTTAGCGAGCACACCTTTTCTTTTATCTTTACTGCTTAGCGAGCACACCTTTTCTTTTATCTTTACTGCTTAGCGAGCACACCTTTTCTTTTATCTTTACTGCTTAGCGAAAATTCCCGTTAGGCAAGTCTTCGATATGCTTTCAAAACTACATGAAAAATGTTTCATGCCAATAACGGAAATTTTTTTCTTATAGGAATAATTAACAATTTCATCAGGTCCGCGCCACGCTTCATAGCAAATGTTTTGCTTATTGAAACCTGAACTATTATTCCTCTAAAAGAGATCTTTTGTTTTGGAATTTTTCATATATTTCTTTGATAAATGTGAAAATTCTTAATTTCATTAATTTTGAGGCGTATCAATATCCTTTAATTATGCAAATAGCTTTCTGCTCATTTTTTCAAAGTATTTAACAAATCCTCAAACTCATAATAAAACAAACTTTTAACAGAGATAACTGTATTTAATAGCATAAATATATTAACTCCTTGCTATTTTATTTACTAGCTGAGCGCCATTTGTATTGTTAATAAATGAAATAGGGCGTTATCTACATTTATTCAATGTATGAGGAAATGATATACTGATTTCGCTTAAATTGAATGGCAAGCATGTAATATCCGAAATATGTTTTAGAGAATAACTGTTTCGTGAGCCTTTAGATAAAGCGAAAATTAATATTTGATTGCTTTTAGGCAAAAGAAAGTAGAGTTTTCTAAACATTCTACGTATTTTATGACGCATTATATTATCTTTAAATTAAAATCTGCGTTTATTTTTCGTGAGTTAATTTTCTAGCCTACTAACAGTAATATATCTGACAGATAATGTCAGCGTTTGATATCATTTAGGAGCCACTACTGATTAAAATTTAAAAATGGGTTTAGTAAAACTGCAAAATTTAACATATATATATGCATGAAAACACGAAGGTTTGATTAAAAGGAAAAGGAGTACCAATTTAAAGTTGCCTATTTGAAAAAGAACAAAGATTTCTTTGAAAATGCGGAAAATAAAATTTTCATAAAATTGAAGATCTGAGCTCTTATTTAGCAAATTTAAATAGGCATTTCATATATCTCAGACACAAAATAATACCAATCAGCAATTGCAATAATAATAATAATAATAATAATAGTAATAATAATAACAATAACAACTACAATGATAGTAATAATAATAATAGTACATAAATAACAAGAAATTAACAAAAACAACGAGAACGACAGTAAAAATGATTAATGCAACTGAAAGAATATCAAATGTGAAGTAATGGAGAGTGAAAAATATTTTAATAATACTAAAATACGCAAAATAATATTTCACGAATTATGAAAACATACCTTAATAACAAAGAAAATAATTGTTATATCATCATTATACGTATTTAAGGTATTTTATTTACGATGACAATTGTAATAAGGAAACACAATTGATTTTAGAATGATGCATTATAGAAAATTTAGAAATTAATAATCGCTTGACTAGACTGTTTAAGGTTGAGGAAGTTGGGGTATTTAGAAGTATATTTACAAGGTAGAAATAAATAAAGGACGTTTAGAAGGTTTAAAATATCATGAGTAAAAACTTACGAGCAATTATTGTTCCCAACGGTCAAAGCTTTTCCTTTTTTTTCCATTTACATGAAACAATATGAGAAATCTGTCATAAGTAAACCAAAGAAAGATTTTGGTACTTGATACTTTGTAGATTTTTTGTTTTTGTAGTTTTATAGTTTCTTAAACCTTTCCCGCTTTATGAAAACAGTGTACTTCTTAATTTTTCATAAAATGAAGTACCACGAAGTAAAAGAGAATTATTGCCATTAATGAACTGCATTTTGCCATTAGACACTGCGTTTGGTAATGTTATATGTTAACAACATTGGTGTTTATAAAGTCCCGGACCCATTTTGATGTTTAATAACTCATAAAATAATAAAGGTAGATTAAAATTAATAACATAAATGGTTCGATAGACTCAAAATGTTTCATAACCCTTGTCAATGAACTTCAATGTGTGCCCCCTCCGTCGCACGGAGAAAATCAAGTCTATATTTAATTTCACGCCTGGTACCGGCAAGCATGTCGGCATCCACAGAGGCTATTGCGGTTGTAATTCTGGCTTTTAGATCATCCATGTTCACCACTCTCCTCCTGTAAACGTTGTCCTTTACAAATCCCCAAAGGAAAAAGTCCAGCGGCGTTATATCAGTTGATCTGGGTGGCCAAGGAATTGGACCTCCTCGCCCAGTCCATCTTCCTGTAAAATGGTCATTCAAAGAACTACGAACGATGGGACCCCAATGAGATGGTGCACCATCTAGTTGCAAAAAGACATGTGGCTGAAGCTCTTGTAGTTGTGGAAATACGAAGCTTTCCGACATGTCTAACTATACGACTGGTGAGACCGTCTTTTCTGCAAAAACGAAAGGGTAACGACTCGGTCATGCATTAGTCCACACCACGCATTAACCTTTGGGGAATCCCTTTGTGCCTCACGATATTCACGGGGGTTTTCAGATCCCCATATTAAATAATGCAATTAATGAGCAAACGATATTTAGAAAAGTACAGATATTTAGACTGGAAAATGAAATTATCTGAAATTAATCACAGGCGCAGACGACATTTACAAAAGTAAAGATATTCAAACCTGAAAAAGAAAATATATAAGTTATTCCATCAATAAATGCCATAAGTTTGTTTATATCTTCATTATTTTATGAGTTATTAAACACCAAAATGGGTCCGGGACTTTATAAACACCCTGTATATTAACAACTATTACGAATTAGCTGTTGTCATGTAATATATCTAAATCGATTTAATGAATATGAAAAGCTCGGATGAAAGGAGAAAGTAAAGTGGAGATTGCATTGTAGTCTGAATCGACCACATTATCGTTGCCTCACCTGGAGATACCGGTTGTCTTGAAAAGGGTGTTGGTTATCTACATATGAGGTCAATACCTACGCACCTATGGTAAATAGTGTGTGTTCGTATACCCACCTACCTACATGATATACTAATATATATATATATTAGTAATATACCTAATATTTAATAATAACTTTTAGAAGACTAACACACGCCAAGCGTATTCAAGATTTATTTTACTTCCATAATTTAGTTTAGTTATTTAGAAAATTCTTTATTTTCACTTACATTCCTATGGTAGTTTAATCCCAGGGTATAACGTCAAGAAATAACTCTGAGGCATTAAAGCTCTCATTTGGATAACTTTGATGGGTTTAAAGTCAATATAACTCGTTAAAAATGTCATTGTTAGAATCATTAATCAATTTGTAATCCTCTTAATGTTTTCTGTAGGCAAATTTTGAAGATGTTCATTTCAATAAGCAGATCAACCTGTGACACAATTTCCTCATGTTCTGCTGAAAAATAACACTACGAGAAAATATGTAAAAGATCAAACCAGGAGGGAGAATTTCACAAAAAGTTAAAAGAATTTTCACCCTTGATTTTTCATTTTGAAGAATTCATTTAGAGCAGGCTAATGATTTCAAAAATTCTTTCATGTCTGACAAAATATGAAGCAGATAATAAAACAAATTCCAAATTCCAAACTAGGGTTTCCAGATGCTCATATTCGGGGAGAATTACGCTATTCAACATTTGATGGCTCTAGGTACGGTTATTTTATCACAATGCGAGAAACATATATATATTTACGCAGATTCTTCATTATTTAATTTCTTTAACTATAATACAAGGCTGTAATATTTGGTGGCAACAGCTTAAAAAGTGAATAAACTCAGAAAGTAAACCGACGCAAAATGCCAAAACGAAATTAATAGCCCTTCTAGGCTAAAGCGCTTGGGGCTAATAATCACGTATCAGAGCTTTCGACTCATATAATATTTTGAAGTGATTTTTCGGTTGCTTGTAAGAAACATTTAAGAATTTTTCGTTAGAATACATAAAAGATCTAAATGAAAGAGTAAGAAATTTCGATCTAATAAATGAATTCCAAAATGAAAATTGTACTGAAAATATCTGGAAATCTAAAGCAAGAGAAATCTTAAAAGTATATTTACTTTTATTATGCAAAAATACATTTAATTTTATCGCGCTTTTATAAGAACGTTTGGCACATATATTTAAATAAAAGTTTTAACTGGTTTACTCCACTCGCAGTTATTTCGCAGATCTTTTCGTACGAATGAAAAAGGTTTATGGGCGACGGATGGCGGTGATTTAAAAATATTTGCTGTGGTGTAAAAACATTACTGTGGAGTCAGATAAATGTGTCATACAAACCTTTCCTTATTATGACGTTATACGTCATGAGTTAGAACAATCATTAAATCTATTCATCATTCTAATTCTTCACGAGCGTTCACATATTCGATAAGGAGACAGAAATGCCTGCGAGTTAATTATGCAAATGATCCTTATACTTCTCCTTACGTTCTAAATGGTCTTTAATTGTTTATTTTCGTATCTTTTGCTGGATAATTATTCCTTTTCAAACCTTCTCTGATTCTGGAAAAACTCTCAGTGTTCTATTTTTCTATACGTGTATCTCTCCAAAAACATACAATTCGAGAAATTTTGCTAATTACTGTTTGTTTTCATATATTAAGAAACAGGAAGAAAAAAGAAGACAAATAGAAACCTAAATGGGGAATTTTGATGAGATCTAGAGAAAATACGATGTAAGTTGTAAACTTCAAAATGGTATAAATGTATTTGTGCGAGAAGAATTTTTATTCAGAGATTAAAGAACTTGCTTCAAATACTAGATGTAATTATACAATGACTATATTATTTCAACATGCATGAAGGTCACCTCTTAGAGCAACAATTTTGCACGTAGTGATAGTCTACATTGCAATAATAATCTGTTCAATAGAATATTGAGAATTTCAAGATGAAATAAACTTAAAAGAAATCACACACATGTTCAAATGCGTTATTGTTTATTAATAACTTTTTTCATTATAAAGCTATTTATTAAAGTATGTTCTTATGTTGGTATGCATTAATGTATATGCTTGTTTGTCCGCATTTATGCAAAGTTATGTGTATATGCGTATTTACTTCCAAGCATGCGTATAATATGCAGATTCAACTAAACTTTAAATAATCTTGCACTATCCCGGTTAAACTCTTGAATCTTTTATTTGATGCAAACTAGAAAATTAACCATTAGCTCTGACTTAACGCTCATTACTTTCAAGTTTAAAGCATTTTATTCAAAGTTCATGTCGTGAAGAACTTCACTTCTGTCCATGTTGATGAAACACTACAGTTATAGTCTCTAACATATATTTCCTGAATAGAGAGAAATGTAAACAACATTGTATGGATTTTAGATGAAGGATAAAAAATTCTAGTAATTCATTCAATATAACTTCGTGTTGAAATAAAATCTCGCATTAAATGTTTGAAATGCAACAGAAATGTGTAATTCTTTGTTTTATATTTCTAGGGATCGAAATAGTGAAGAATTTATTTTTTACGTAGATCCGTCTGTATTCGTTTTTTCGTTATAAACCTTTCAAAACGAATCCAGTTTCTGAAATGATAGATAGGCTACTCACAGTATTGTAGCCATAAATTTTTGATAAATCCTAACGCACGCGACCGCTGAAGCTATATATAAATGGCAATATGCGATTCGGCAAAATAACAGCTCTCTGCAGGTTGGTCGAAAACGAATAAAACCTTTGCGAACTGATATTCTAGCAGACCAGACCACTTTCCACACTCACGTTGCTTTAGTCTATCTGTAGCCGCAGAGAGAATCGGAATTTGGAGGCGATCGAAAATGAAAGGAAAACAAATAGTTTTTTTAAAAAAACCAAGAGTTATAAAACAGAAAGTGTCCGTGTTACTAAATAACTAAATTTGGGACAACATTTCTAATGCCAAATAAAACTTTTAACTAAATACCACATTAAGGTGGAATTAAATACTAAATGTTTTGCAATTGTGTGCAAACGAAATTGTTGCTTTTATTTCTAGGATGTAAATTTCCTAACTTCTGGAAAATAATAGATTTAAGGTAAACATAAAGAATTAATGCATTAATTATTGCATTAATTGTCATATTATTTTTCTCCACTTAGTGCATTAATTAGCATATACATTAAAAAAAAGTTATGGCATATTAAAATTATATTTTATTTAAAAAGTGTTTTATGGCCCCAATATTAATTTAAATGTTGTGGCACTATACTTTAATGGTTTTTATTACGCTTTATATGTCCATTTTATAATCTCTTCATTCATTTAATTCTTTAGCAATGTACTGAATCTATTTAAATCTGCTTCAACACGCAGATTTAAAAAATGTAGTAAAAGCCTAGTTTCAGTTGTCAATGTCTCTCTTATAACATAATCTCATCGTAAAGAAATAGTACATCAATATTAGGAAGCAAAAAGTTTTGCCATCCAAATGTATGTAGAGTTATTACCTAGCAATCTTATTATATCAATGTAATGCTGTTTTCATTGATTGTGCGCATTGTATCAGACTCATAAATCAGGCACACCATATATGAATTTTAAATGAGATGGAAGTTTAATAGAAAGGCTGAAAATGCACTAGATTTCTTCGATGTCATAGCTCTTTTGACACGCATTCCACTGAATTACCAGCGAAGGAACAATGCAAAAATAAATTGTAGCACTTAAATTTATAATATTGCAATAAGAAATGCCGGTTTAAATAATAAAAATTAAAAAAAAAATTAATTTAATAATAATTTTATTTAAATAATTGTTTTTTTCCTTCCTATTTAAGATTAAAAGTTTGAAAATTAATTTTATTCGATGGTTAATATTCAGTGATGTAGTATGATATAGTCGCCATTAATACATAATAGTTGAGAGTGCATCTATATATGTAATGGCGCTATTCTTTACTCGACATTCACAGATTTAAAGAAATGAATTCGCTCAGATATTAACTTTGACTATTTAATATCCCGTTATTAAAAACGCTGTTTGGATATTAAAATAAAAATGACAAAAATATTGCTGAAATTCTAAAAAGGAATCTAAAATTCTAGAAACATCTACTCAGAGATTTTAAAAATGATAATTTTAGCTGAAGTATGAAAATACTATTGCTTTTAAATAAAGTTTCGCAAACGATTTTATAGTGACAAAATGAGTCGAAGAAGAACTTTAGGGAATTAATTTGAAATGACAAAAAATATGAAATATTGACCGAAAAAAACATGTTTATTAATGCACGAGGGAAATGGAAATCATAGCTCAAGAAAATAATTTATTTTCGGAAAATTCAGGGCATTATAATGATGAATTGTTACTTTTTGTTTCATATGTTAGTGATTTATTTTTATTCCCTTCTTTCTAAGAATAAATTATTCATCTTTTGAAATTTTTTTATGATCGAAATAAAATTTGAAAAAAAGATTAACATTTGATGTAGTTTTTATTATAAATTTTAAAGTAATCAGTCTCGAAAGCGATTGTAGACAGTCATGTAAATAATATGAAATGTAAAAGTATGCTTATTAAAGAAGTTAATTTTAAAGAAAGAAACTTAGACAACTACATAAGAATTAATTAAGTATTAATATAGATCGTGTGCGCAAAAGTATTAAATCGACTTTGTATTTTTAGAATCGGTGATCGTGTAGACGTATACTTTAAATGATAAAAATGTTTCAAATTTTATAAAATACACGAAATCTGAATTTTATATGTTTCTCCGATCACTATACTGATATTTAGGAAAATAATTTACTCTTTAAAAAAATTAAACATAGAATGTTTGACATTTGCATCACAAAAATTGACTGAGATATTTAATTTGGAAATCTGTGATATTTGACGTCATACTCAGTGTGCAATGGAGAAGTTGGTTAGTAAATGAACTAGAACAACTCATGCTTGATTTTTCCCTCTTTAATACCTTTAAATGATATTCATCTTTTGCGATTTACTAGCACCTTTAATTTATGACTTTAATACACTGATATGCTTTACAAAATTTTCGCACACGTAATTTCTAGAGATAATAGGTTATTTAGAAACAGGAGGTGTAAAAAATGAGCATAGCCCTCGCTAGGACTCGACCACGGGCCTCTCGAATACCCGCCGAGCGTGCTGACCTCTACACCACGAAGACATGCTTAGAAGGTGAGAGAAATACACCTTATATACTTCCCACTTTTTAAAGGGCGACTGAGGATTAGGGGACCCAATGGCCAAATCCTGGTGGTGGAGAATCATCATCAAACACCTTTTTTTTAGTTCGGACCCCACTGCAAAGACATTAGGCTATTTCGAAGCAGCAGATGTGAAAAATGAGCAATGCCGCCCTCACTGGGACACGAGCATGACCTGTCAAATACGCATCGAGCGTGCTGACCACTACGCCACGAAAGCATACTAAGAAGGCGGGAGAAATACCTTATAAACTGATAAATTTTCAAACGCTATAAAACACATTTTAGTACTTTATTATAGTTTTATTACTTTAGAATCATAACATAAAAAGCATGCAAAAAATAATTGAATTAGAATTTTTTTTTTATTTTTATTTAAGTTATTTAATTATTTTTTTAAAATTTTTTCTTTTAAATTTATGCGCCAATATTGAAGCCTTCCAGTGTGTTCTTGAGCACAATTCCTGTAAGATTCTGTGAATAAGATCTCCATTTCGATCATTAATCAATATTTTTCAGAATAATCTGCTTAGAACTGGTCGTCACTTATCTTTTAACATCAAGAACCTTTTCCTAAAACATATTTTATTTTTAGTTACATGCTGCAAACATTCCGTTTTACTTCCTGGTACGAAATAAAGGAACTATCAGGAAACATTCCGGGTACCATATCATATATAATCGTATATAAAACTGATTTAAAATGGATTCAGAAGAGATTTTTTCGTGGCGTCTCTACTGCTATAGTTGGTGCACAAGTTATGCACAAGTAGTTGTGCGCCTCTCTTTTTGGTTGCAATCCGCAGCACGAAAAGTATATATATATATAAAGTATACTCTATATATATATAACCACTCTGTTACTCGGCTCAATGAGCTCTATTTTTATACTTATGTATTGGTAGATTGTGCATTTTTTGCTTTAAAAATTATTGAATTACGCTGTACTTATCTTCTAGTTAAGGATTTTATGCCTTTAGTTCATCTGCAAGCAACAGTTGCTGAATTAACAACAATTTAAAATTTGTGGCGAAGCCTATTTTCTTACGAAACCAACCACATTTGTTTATATATGAAACTTAGCAGACTAGTGAATTACGTCTTTCTGCACCTTTAGTGTTTTTTTGCCCAACTTTTAGTTTTGCGCACCGAAAGATCTGCTTTCTTGCCTGCTGGCCGAGTTGCTTGTTTTTGCGTAGAAACTGTAATTTTAATTGCAAAATTTCTTGTTTTAATTGCTTTAACTGTATTTGGAATTTTAAGTTTTTTTTTATATCTTTCAATTTGTAATGAAAATATTTTGAGTTTTTACGTATTTCTGTCTTGCTGCGAAGTGAGATCTGAATTAATTGAATGAGAATTTTATGACTAATGAAATTCTGTGAAGTAAATTTAAATTAAAAGCAGGGAAAAATGCATATAATTTAATGTTCCGTACAAGGAAATCATGCAGTGTACACATAAGCTTTTTTTTCAATTTGTGTTCGACTGCTGATGTTACTATCAAATATCTCGGTCAACGTTTGTCGTGCGGGAATCAATCTTTTTGTGTTCAATTTTTTATAAAGTGTACAAAATGTTCATAAATATAAGGATAGGGGACAAAGTCATGCGTAAAAATGATTTCTTTAAATTTAAAAATGCAAAACATGATTTTTTGTGTCATTTGAAATATATTTTTGCAACTTATAATATATGTCTATGAACAAAAGTGGACAAAATAAACGCTGGGTATGACTTTTGTGGACCCGAGTTATAATATATCATGATTAGGATTCATATGTTTGTAAATCCGTTAATAATATAAGAATTTAAAAACCATCTGTTGTGAAATGTCGTTCGAAGTAAATTCGTGAATCCTTCTCATTTCTATCATCCATGCTAATTTTAAGAAATTAATCATATTAATTACTAGGTAATAATTCAGAATATTTGTAGATATGAGGGAAAAGGGAATACAAACTGAAATTAACAAAATGATTTAACGATTATGGCAAAGCGAGTGAAGACAATGCTTAGAATGAATGCCTTCGTAGAAGATGAGACACTGATTCGATAAGACTGAAGATGAGACACTGATTCGTCTTCGTGTTACAAATGAGGACAAGCACAAAACACTCCATGCATTCAGTTCAATTGTTAAAAATAAAGGACCAGAATGAACTATCAAGATTCATCTGCTTTAACTAGACCATTATTTGGCCGATGGTAGCAAAATCGAAGCTAAAATCATTGCTTTTAAGACTAAATTAATAGCAATGGCTTTTTTAAACAGTCTTGCATCTGTGAAAAGTAAACTCTTACATCGACAAAACATATAAAATAATGCAGACTACCTATTTTGCTTGAGAATTAAAAGAAAATCTCGAGGTTGAATTTTCGAGATTTTTTTTATTATTATTCCTGGATTACAGATTAGTGCAAAACTTGACATTCAAGTGTTAAAATATTTCAGAAACACATGAAACTTAATGATGACAAAACTGATACACAGTATCAAGAATCAGTTGATGATGTGCTTAGTTTTTATTTAAACGAATGGTTGAACAACGTATAGACAATATGAATATTAGAGACATAAGAGATAAGAAGAGCAGAGATTTAAAGAGAGATATGAAAGGCAAAACAATAAATATTCATTCGACACAGATTTTAACTGTAAAGAGTTTGTTCTTAGGCCATCATATGTCATCGTTTCGTCATTGGCATTCGTTTGTCAGTGAAAAACTAATTAACACAGAAAAAGAGAGAACATTTCCTCTGCTATTTCACAGGGTAGCAATTCAAATCATGGTGACATTATGAGCGATAACATTTATTCAATTATGAAATATGGAAAGAAGTTGCATGTAAATTCAAGGCGATGTTAAATACAATAAGAAAAATGAGAAATTTCTTCTGAATACTAGAAAGAATGTTTAAGTATTTTAAATGCTGCTTTTTTTTGCTAAAAGAAAATTCCTTTCTAACGTTTCTAAGAAAGAAATGTACTCTTTTACGCACATATGCCCAATGTTCCATTGCTTTTGCTATTTAAGGAAACGAAATGCCTTTTGGACATCGATACGAAGGAAATTAACATTTTTGCACTAAGGTTTTAGACTGAAATTCAATCCTTCATTTTGATGTTCAAACTGTAGAAAGAAAATCTGTTCTGACACTAGTAGTGAAGAAATTCCTAGTTCTACGCTGTTGATTTCAAATTGAAGTACACTTTTTGGTGATGAAAGACCATTTCTTCTAAAATTAGACAGATACAATTTCATGTTTTGATCAAAATTCAAAGAAAATTAATTTTAATTTAGAAGTCAAGCAACAAAAATCAGCGTTATATTTGCAAATTTTCACAGGACTACTTTCGAAGGTTTTACCGAACCATCATCCTCAGCTTAGAAAGAGAAAATGAACGAGATAAGATTTAGTGATAAGATAAGAATGGCTGGACAGGAGTTAAGCTATTGGCGCCAATTATTGAAGTCCTCTGTTGCCCAACATTGTTATTCCGAAAATCACGGTTTTCATTTATCTGCAGCCAAAATTATTTAAAAAACATCTTCCATTGGTGAATGAGATTTTCTAAAGGCGTTTCACATTCCAAAAAATCTTTTTGTTCTAGTTAACGACCCTAATTGCAATCCGTCTTTACCTTCAGCCTTTAAGAAAATTGTGTTTTAGTTTTTTGTTTCACAAATAGATGGCGCCAGTAGCTTAACTCCTGTCCAGCCATTCATATCTTACCACTATATCTTATCTCGTTCATTTGTCCTATAGGGGACAGTTCTATATCTCCCGTTCTACTGGACCGATTGTCGAAATTTAACTTGCGTTTGCCATATATCGAAAGCACGGCTTAGGATATATATTAGATTTATATATAGCATTGTTCTAACATAGATATTTTGACACAAAATCGGACTTTTTCTGTAATAACATAATTTTTTTTTCATATTTTAATTCTACAAGTCAAATTAAATATTTCATATAATTTGGACAAAGTGCGCAACCCACATATGGTGTTAGTATCGCATATAACAAATATGCCAAATTCCAAAACCTGCCAATATGTAAATTCATGAATATCTTAGGAAATTTTGAATAAAAAACTCGAATTTTTTGCAGGTGTGCTTAGAAACATATGTACTTTAAGATGACGGTAAAGGTTTTATGGGCTATATTTCAAAACTGCTTTTCGAAAAATTTATAAAAATTATTTAAAAATACAAATTGAAAAAATAAATCATAAAAAATTGGTGAATTTTATTTGAAATGAACTTAAATTTCGAATCGTGAAAGAAAGAATCTTAGTTTAATAAAAAAGAAAATTAATAAATATATACCAAATTCAATTAACATGGAGGAGCTAATTTTTTAAACACTTCTCGAGCGATGTCTACAAAACTTGATACTTTGGTATAATTTCAGTCATAGAATCGAAATATGGAAAAACATCGGTATGTTATTTCAGAAAAAGTCCGATTTTCTATCAAAATACCAACGTTAGAATAAAACTATGTATAAATGTAATATATATCTCAAGTCGCGCTTTAGAGGCATGGAAAATGCAAGTTAAATTTCAACAATCGGTCCAATAGAACAGGAGATACAGAACTGTCCTATTTTTTTATGCAATGTATATCAGGAAACACGGTATCTAGGAGTGTGTCTACGTACTTAGAAAAGTGAAGAATTCCATCGACAACTCCCCATCCCTGATCGGATAATTATTAAAATATGGAGAATTTACTAAAAACATTATCAGAATGTAAACTAAAAAATAAAAAAAATGGTACACCCCAAAACTTAAACCAACGACTAGTCAAATTATTGCTCCAGTCAATCTTCATTTACAGGCGTGTTTGTACAAATTCGATCTGTCGGGAACTTCAGTGGTTTAATATTTACGATTGCCAGTTAAAGCAAAGCCTTTAAGCCGACGTTTAAACACCAGTTTCATTAATATCAAGAATGTGCAAAACATAGGCACTGTGTAATATAAAATGCATATTCTACAACAATTAATTCTCGTTTAGGGTCTTTCCGACTTTTAGAAAGGTTTTTGTGGAGAGTGAAGCTTGCATTGATGAATATGGACGCAATATCGTGAAAGTGATAGTTTTTCATTGTCGTCCTGCTTTGATGTCCTATAACGTATAATGAAAGTGTTTGTCAGCCTCGTAGTTCTAGCACTGCGCCTGAAAATTGAACCATATATCACCATAAGAATACACTACTTTATGCCTTATTGCTAGAGACAGAATGATTTGAAGTAAATTACGATAATTTTCAACATTTTACTTCCTCTGCCGGATTTCTAGTAACATTTTCAGTAGTATCAACATTACTGACCTTCTTAGACATATGTAAGAGCGCAAATTTAGAACATTTATCCTCTTATTTGTCCCAAAATACACTGCAGAAGTTCTGCATTGCAACATAAACCTTTAATTAATTAACACAAATTTTACCTTTAATGATTGTACAAAACTTGCAGTAACCATTCCCAAGATGTTCAATGCTTCTATTCTGGCCTTCAAATATGTGTATACATTATTCAAAAGTTACTACACTACAGATATTGTACTGATGCTGTCAAATCTCTGTATTATACACGTTTTATTAATTTCGGCTTACATGGTTTATTTCTGAAGTTTTCTCACCGAAAACGCAATGATCACAGATTATTCTTGAAGCAAGGCATCTAGAGTTTGTTTTTATTCAATATGTTGATCCTAATCCTAATAGTCTCTAGTATACTGGTACACAATTACACTAGGATTTTAACCAGTTCGTTTTGCATATGCCTTAGGCCAATTCGTATGTAAATAAATCAAGGTGCGAAAGCTCCCGGAAGACGAAGATACTACGGCCGTGGAAAGGGCAGTCAAGGTTTCGTGAAAACAATTAAGTTGCATGAGTAATGTTGATTATTTTCAGTTCCTGGTTCAGTCAACAATTAATTTTCTTTCCGTCCCCAAGAGCAGTTAATTAAAAAAGGGAATTATTTATAAAGGTTTTTGGACATTTGTTTTGGTTTTACCCTTTGAGAGTTGCAAATATCTCTCAGGGTTTTTTTCTGTAGTATTTCATTAGATGACATCTTGCTTCTAGTTGTTTACGTTGTTTACTAAGTACTTTTAAAATCTTTTTACTCCTCTTGTTTGATTAGCAGAATATTCTGAAAAATAGGTGAGTTGAATTATTTCAAAGATTTTTATGCTAAAAACTAGGAAAGAGGACATTTTCAAACATTTTACACACAGCTAAAATTTCACCGAAAACTAATCTCAAAGTATATTCTCTTCACAAAAGTATAGTAAAACGAAAGGAATATTATAACTAGGAAAGGAGAATGTAAATAAAGTTCTTTTTGTCAACAACTCAGACTGAAAAGCATGTGTAGTTCAAGAGAAGACACACTTCATAGAATTAGAATTGTTAATAGAAAATGCTTATTTTTAGGTTACATAGATCTTGTTGTCAATGCTTTCCCAAAAATAGAGCGGACTTTCAATGTACCAACTATGAAGTTACAATGAAAGTAGCTGCATATATATGTGAAAAGAGCGAGAGAGGAAAGGAGCTGGGACACGTTTTAATGCATGCAAATGAACTAGAAAGAAATGCTTAAATTTAAACATCAGCGTTTCAGTGTATAAGGTATACATATATATATATATATATATTAGATTTCTTTAGATTTCTTTAATGATGCAAGGAATAAAAGTATATAGATTTTATTTCATGTTCTCAATATCATACGCTATCAATCATGCCGTGTATGACACTAGATTAAGAAATTCCAAGACGATAAAGCCAAGTCATCTTCCTATTCGAGAACTCCAAATCTTCAAGAAGCCATCTTTGGCTTTGAGAAGGCTGCGTAAATATTTCCACAAGTACTCCAAAAACTTTCTTTATATAGACCAAAAATAATAAAAAAAAAAGGAAGGAAGAAGCGCAGAGCGGCCACAAACAAAGAAAGCATCGGAAGACAGAAAGAATGTTCTGAAATCTGTGTGGGGTGACTGCAATATTCCCAGAGCAATAAACTTGTGGACGCGTTGTCATCACTGAAGGGGAAATTTGGAAAAGGAAAAAAAGTCACTTTTTTATTATTATTTTATTTTAGCCCAAGTTTCAACGTCCCCCCAGTGACAGTTTGAAATTCCTTCTTGGAAATTCTCAAAGGAATTTCTAAAAGCCTTCCCATTTTTCGTTCTTTTACTTCTTTTACTATATAGCATTTTATAGCATTTAGCTTAGTTTTAAAGATAGGAGTAATCATGGCCATGAAAGCATTTACAGCACAAGTTATAAAATCCTTCTTGGAAAGAAATTAGCTCTAGACAATTATTTCTTTCGCTGCGCTTGAGAAAGAAAATGGGAAATGTGCTTCATAACATTTTATGAAAATTTCCATAAGGTAATTGCGGAGCCAAACTTTATTTAGCTGATCTTACATACTGTGCTTTTGTTCAAAGAGATGCTTCATTTTATATTATTGTTAGCTGAAAATTTGTGCAGCAAAATAATGAAATCTTCCTCAAAAGGTTATTCATTCAAAATTTGTTATTCTAGAGTGTTATCCAAATACATTTTCTTATTTGTATTAATATAATTTAAAAGATTTTATCAATAATAAATTATCTATGGCATCTTTGAACGATTTATCTGATTACATTGAAAGTTTAACAATGGTTCTTATTTTGTTACTTTTTAATTCGTAATTTCATCTATTCCCTATGTGTCTGTTTGTTATTCTACTACAGAGATTTCTATTCAATTGAAGCCTTTTAAATAACGTGAAGAATTAAAGTCATTGTGTCTGCCATTCTACTGCAGAGCTTTTTATTCAGTTGAAGCATTTTAAATAACGTGAAGAATTGAACTCGTTTTTTCTAAAATTTTATTAATATGCACAGAAATTTAGGGCTAAACACCAAATTTACTGGAGTATTTTCCCTTCGTATTTAATAATTTTTATCACATGGAGATCTAGAAAAAAAATCATGTAAATAATTTAATTACTGAGGGAGTCGGTTAAAATACGAACACAAAAATGAAAAGTGTTTATGGGAAAACTACCGGTATCATTGACAATACCATTCATTTAAAAAAATCTACATTTCATAAAGAATATATAGCAACATGAATATTTCAATATCCAATAAAACAGCTTCATTTTATCTCCCTCATATCTTAAATATTGTCAGCTCTTACTGGTTTTAAACAGCTACACTACACGTCCCAAATCAATGCTGCTGTAATTGTGCCGTCTGCTACAAATTGCAAGTGGTAGCCATGAAGACCGTTGTCATCGTCTACGGTACTGGTCAGTCTATCTGCCTTCGAACAATGACTTTCAGAACCATCAGGAGTGTTAGATGTCACTATTTTCTTGAAACTGCTCACTGTTAATGTTACATCAGTCAGCGCTCATGCACTCAAAGTCCACAAAAAAAAATAAATAAACGAAAACAATTACGGGGACGAATTTATTTTGAAATTTAAATGCGCTCACTTTCTAAACGCTTTGAAGAACGGGAAAATTATGTGCATATTTAAAAATTTCAAAACTTTGCGCTAAAACACTAAGCAGAAAATACGCAGGTGAACATGGCATATATAAGGAACATATGTTATTTATAAATGTGTTAGACAAGATCTGGTAGCTTTTGTGACAAAGTTGTAAGATAATAAAGCAGAAGTGTACAGACTATATAGAAAGAAGAGTTATTGTAATTTACTTAAATATAGTCACATCTTAAAAATTATGCTGGAAATGTTATTACATCATAATCTCCGAGCTGAATATAAAATGCACAACTTACGGGCTACAACGCAGAGATATACATGTGACAAAGCTTATACGAGGAATGCAATTTTAGAAATTAATTTTCTTCCAATGGGCTCTCTTGCCATAAGATTTCGAGGTTTGAAGGGAATGAGTGACGCTTCAATCTCACGATCTAACCAATCCATGGCTTCCCATTTCTAAACTTTCAATGTTAAGGAAACTTTCTAAACTTTCAATGTTTGTAATTCAGTAGTTCGTCTAATTGATCCCCACTGCATTCAGAAGTTTAAAAGATTTAATTTTTGCAAAAATGTATAAAATGAAGAGAAGAGTTTTGTAGTAACAGAAATTTATTGAAAATAATCTGTTACATGGATTTGTTTAAGTGTCTGTGCATTGCAAGCATAGTTTCTCATACGGATATTAAAGTTTCTGATGATCTTAAATTATTCACTGTCATCACTAGCCATCATGAATTATTTTAATTGGCAGTTGTATTTTAAGGCAACTGTATAGTTTTTTACGTCAAACTTTTTATCTGGCTCTTGTTTGTCTTCCTCATTACTTTCAATGCGTGTTTATTAAAACTCCTGTTATCAAATGCAGTTGAAAAAACGATTTTATGTCGTCACTGTTATTTTCAGTACACAGTGTTTCAGCGATTCTAACTATTCTTGAATTTGTGCACTCCTAATGATTTGCACAAGTTCAAACAATTCATTTTCATCAGTAGTGTTTTCACTGAGGGCACTCAAAACTGGAATTTCAGACCATGCTTTCTTAAAACTGTACTAAATACAATTTTGTGATACGGATATAACAAACTTTGATATCCACTGAATGGTGTTCAACTAATTGACACATTCTGCAAGCTGCTCGTTGTTTCCGCAAGCACTTTGATCAAGCACACGCCGTAAAACAATTTTCTGTAATGAGCCCAGGATTATTCAGGAGTTATTCGGTGGGGCAAAAATTTTTAAACGTTTCGTATTATCATAATGAAAGATAACTCTATTGTTTCATATGGTCTTTCAGTCCAAGTGCCTTTCAAAACTTACAATCTGTGATGTGAGTTTTCTCCTTTACTGCTCTTTCGCATTTTAATACTTCATATGAAGTCAAGTTTTTTTCTGGTTTAATTACGCTTTAGCTGTATACCGTTTTATAAATCTACAAATCACTTTACTTGTAATTAATTTAATATTAAACTTTACATTGTATTTCTTTTATAAATACAGATTATTTTTAATTGAAAAATTCAAACACGAAACTCTTCAGGACAATCATGATGTAAAGCTACATTACATAAATTGCATCTATAAACAGTCTGGCTATGGCATTCTTTACAACGAAATTTTCTGTTATCCTCGGACTTTACGATAAAATGTCTACCCACTCCATACAATGGCTTTTGAATACTGAATTGACTAGGACTTTTTGCTGATGATTTAATGAAAATCATCAAATTCGGCCTAATTCTACTCTTTCAATAATAGTTTGGAAAAGGAATTATGCATTCTCGCATCGAAAATCTAAAATATGCGTTTTATTTCCAGTAGTAGAAAGTCGTGATATTTTCCACGAATTTGTCAAGGATACATCAATGTAATTAGTAAATACTGGCCACCACCATTTTTTGTCACGAACTCTTATTCTGTAATTGGCTACTAAATTATCGCATAAAACGATTCCTCTCATTTTGGCATTGTATTGTTCAAAACGGTAAGGCTGAGATACAAAACCCTTTTCCTTTGCGTTCTTGAATAAAGGAAAGCACTTTTAACGGGCTGATATTTTCCAAATGTTGAACCTACAGTTCCAACCGAATTGTGGTTCTATAGGGCAGAAATTATGATTTTTTTTCTTCATATTGGAAATCATAATAACCCCCGCCTTTCTTTCGAACATATTTCACTGTTTCTCGTATTCTGACAACTGCATTTCGCCATTTGTATGTGGTTTTCCTAAATTGTTCCTGTAGTGCTAAAATCTTTATTTTTCAGATGACAGAGAAGACGAAATGATGTAAAAGTTATTCAAAGTAAATAGCATGATTGGCGGGAGTTTCAACAACATTAGGCAAATTTATCGCCACACTTCTACCAAGACCAAATTCTTCATATTCTGATAATATTGGAGCTGTCCACTTAGCTAAATAAATGTCAGTTTCATTCTGGTCATTATCATCATCTATTTCTTCATCAAAATATCTTTGAAGGGCTTCTTCTAATGTAAGGGGCCTCATTCTAGGCATTTTTAAAGCATTGAATGAATGCCAAACAAAGTATCTAAAGCAGGGGTGGCCAACAATTTTGGGAAGAGTGCCACTATCTGAAAAAAAAATGTACGTGTGCCACTTCCAACTTTTCAACATACTAATATAAAAAGGTGAAAAGAGTTTTATTTACAAGGTGATTATGGGATATTTACGCAAATAGCATATTTTTGTTACATAAGTCTGAATAGTGGACATTTAAAAAACAATATAATAAATAAAACAAACGTATTATCTAGGGTTTTATTGATAATACCTATTTTTAAAGGTTCAGTCAGTTAGATTATGTATAAAATAAAAATGAATAATTTGTAACATTTAATTCTGAATAATTATTAAATAGTCAGTGCTCAATTAATTTTGTTTTCTGAATACGTAATTTGTTTACAAGTCATCTATCTCTATTACGATTAGTTCTTGAAGATGTTAACAAAATTAGGTGTTTTAGGTGCATATCAGTTAATCTTGAACTATATTTGGATTTTATTGTGTTCGTAATAGAAAATATTTTTTCACAAGCATATGCTGATCCAAACCTACAACAATTTCTGAAGGCCAAATCGTGTAAATTTGAAAAATTACTTTTCGATACAGATTTCCAAAATTCAGTGTAATTTAGACCACTTACAGTTGAAACAATTTCCCTTAGTATTTGCTTTTCACTGTAGTATGCTAATGTAGGTAATTAATTTTATTTTATTTCGCTTGCGTAGCAGTTAACGTCTTGTAGAGAAATTGAACTATTATATTTATTCTAATGTGTCTGTGTGTGTATCTCAGACGCTATTATTATATTTTCAAATCTTTTAATTCAATAAGTCTTCGCGTTGCGCTGTTAAAACTCCGGCGTGCCACACTGTGGTACGCGTGCCGCATGTCGGCTACCCCTGATCTAAAGGACGGAGTAAAAAAGTGGAATACTCTTTTCCCGCTGACGTCGCACCAGCGCAACACGTTTTCAATTCCATCTCCACACAAAATTACAAATAGCTGATTGATGGAATGTTCTGATAAGCCGTGACCTTGGCTAAAAATAGATCACCCCTAAAAACGAAGATTCTTTCGTTAAATTTTTTTGGCAAAAATACGTGGTTGAAAATTTTTGAAAATTTTGCTTCAAGTACGAAACTAATTATTATAAACCAAATTATTGTTGAAAGCAAATAATTTTTACAGAAATAATTTTCATAATATTCTCTACACAAAATCATCTGCCAGTATAAAATATCTTTGGTAGTTATATTTTAACATGCATTTATTTGGACCTTTGCGTCTGCGCAACCCCAGCGGCTAATGGATTAAATTTATGCCTTTTATTTGATTTTTACAAATACTCCTATAAATAATTTTTCCGTCATATTTCAATTGATTTGTTTTGATAGTGTTGTATGCGGCTAAGCATTCCAGAGTTATTTTCCTAAAGAATATTATATAGCTATTGAAGAAATTTCTATTAGAAACGCGAATTATTCTTTAATGAACAAGCGTGAAGGAGAACACATTTTAGGGCGAAAATACAAACATTTCTGCTAAATAATGTACGTATTTAATACAAATGCAAACATGCCTTTGGCGCAATGTATTTACAGATATATAAAATGATATTTGCTTAGTGGTACATATAATAATTATCCTCGGGCGAAATGTTGTGTTCCCATTCCGTAAGGCGATAGAGCAGTTTCTTATACCGAGACAAGAGTCAGTCTCTTATTTATGAGACCACATACAACACGCCTCATTTGTGTTCCAAGTCTTTACGAATGTTCCTTTATCCCCATTCTTTGTCCTCCCGCATCCCCTTATTCTGAAGCATCAAGAATAATAACCCAACAGGGAGCTCTTACGCATCCAAAAGCACAGAGCGGATAAAAAATACAATTAACGATCTTTCCACCCTCAACGCATCCCCTTCCCTGCCAGGACAGACGAAGAGGAAGCGGACGCGAGACCAGAGAGAAGGAAAAAAATGAGAAACTTACAAACCATTAACAAGAACAGAGTTGGAAGAATGAAGAAACGCGTAGGAAAATAAAAACTTCACGCAGCTTTTCCAAAAAGAAACTCCATCAAAATGACACCAAATACCTAGAGTACAATTACACAAAGCGAAGTGTATGCGAATATAAATAAGATAAGGTTAAAAATCCTTCTTGCATTGCTTACAGAACAGCATGCAACTTTTGCTTTTAAGCACATCTCTCCGCGCTCCCTGAAGTAGGATTGTCAGGGGAGCCTTAGATCTTTAAAGACTCGCAATATTCGCTGGGGCCTCTAATGCCTAATTTAAATTTGCCTGGAGGAGTTTGAGCTTAATGACTTTGGCACTCGCGGTAGCCATGTTTGATTAACGAACTTCTTTAATTTGAGCTCTAAAGATAGCGCCGCCATCGAGTAATTTTCGCAGTTTACAATCGTGTTATTCTCAGTCGCGATGGGTTGAAGAGCTGGAGCTTCAGTCAGCAGTTGAGACTGATGAGGGACGCAGAGCTTCATTTCTATTTGTCGATGCTATTTACCAAGCAGGAGCAAATATTTTCGCTCCGCATCTCAGGCTTTTCTAGTGAAATGAAAGAGATTTGATCCTAGTTTGTTAAAGAATGTTTGTGTTGGAAATTGAACATAAGTTTTGACTTTTCTAAAAAGGGTTTACCTGTATATACTACGAAAAAGGGGTAGCACTATCTGTCAACAGTCAATCGACTTCTTTGAAAATGTGGCATAAACATGTATTACACTTGTAAAAAGGAGTTGTTTTTAATTTTGGAAAAGTTAATAAAAACATTATACTCAGTGTCATACTTTAACTAATAAAATAAGATTTGCAATTTAAATTACAGTCTAAAACATAAACATCACATTCAAAATTAAGCAATTACCAACAATTAAAATAAAAAATAACTTTAGAACACTTAGATAATTTGCTCAGAGTGTGTAAAAAGCAGATAAAAAGAGGAGTTCTAAAGCATTTCTCTTCTATTATGTTAAAGCTAAATGCTCTGTAATTTTATTTCTTCAAAATAAAATCTAATTTATAATGCTATACAGTAATCTAGCTATTGCAAACAACTGACAAATGCTGAAAATGCCTGAAAGATATTTAAATTAAATTAAGAAACAATATTTTTAAATATTTTATGGGTAAGAAGGAATTATTTTTCCTTAAGAAGCTTTAAAACTATAAAAAAAGGCCTAGTGAATAAATTCAAGAAGCTAAATGATTACTTTATTATGAACAAATGCCTTTACAACTTGTATACATGTTAGGTATTTTTTGGAAGCAGGAGGCATGAAAAGTGAGCAAATGCACTTGCCGGGACTCGAACCACGGACCTCTCGAATACGCGCCGAGTGTGCTGACCACTACACCACGAAGGCATTCTAAGAAAGCGGGAGAAATATCTTATAAACCAATAAGTAGTATAATTGATAATTCTTTTCCATAGAAAGCAATAATAAAGCAATAATTATACACTTTTTAACTACTTTATTTTTTTAAATTATGCACTGTAAATCATTTGGATTATCTCATTCATGTTTCAAATGAAGGTTATTATTATTATTATTACACTTTCTATTACTGTATGAATATATTTAAATCTGTGTTTATCATACAGATGCATTTCTCCAATGTAAACCTGATTTTCTTATAACATTTATGCACCGAAAATATTTTGTGTACCATTATTCATAACTTGCATTCTAAAGTACGTTTTATAAAGCCAATTAAATTGCTTTAGTTGTAGTATGTAGATCAGAATAATTAGTGTTTTAAAAGCTATTTTTTATGCATTTTATTACATAATCGTTGCTAGAAGTATAAAATCGTTTTACTTCCATTTTATAATGAAAACTTCAAATTTTGAATTTAGGTAGATGAAATTAAGTTTTGGCTTGAATTTTATGATGCAGAAAAAAATAAATTTGGTATAACTATGTAAAATATTTTCTTCCTGTTTACTGCATGCTTTGGTGATGTAATTAACACGTCCGTCTAGCAATTGGAAGGTCCCAGGTTCGAATCTCGCGGAGTGCGCTCTATCTTGCGACTGCACACAGAGTATAGCGATACAAATAGAGCAAGGTATACAAATATATATCAAATAACATTCCAATTTGTATTATATTTCACACCATTCCAATTTATTTCACATTTCACGTCTCTTGCTACAAAGTAAAATGCTTAGTGGTCCCTATAACTAAATTTCAGATACTTCCTAGCTATAAAAAAGCCATACATTTTACAAATAATTTACAAAATTAATTACATTTAATGTAAATCGAATTGCCTTTAATTACATTAATTTACATTTAATTGTTACAAATAATTAATTTTCCTTTAACCATTACTTATGTTTTAATTTAAACTGTTATCAGCAGTATTTCAATCCACACTTATTACACCAGTACTATTGTTATAAACAGAAATCTTAACGCAGAATTATCGTGTGTACGAAGCACGCTGGGTTACGTGGCCAGAGCGGACGTGGTCAGAGCGGACACATGAGGGGAGCTGGGTGGGCAGAGCAGACATTCTTGCACCTGTTGTGTTATTTCCCTAATCAGTCAAATGTGATCTATTGTGTAGTTTCGAGCTTTGCACCTGCTGTAGAGAAAAGCCGATACTTTTGAGAGAGAAGGCCTTTCTCATTTTCTCAGTAGATGTTCAATCCTGAAGTTTGTATGTCCTTTTATATCGTCGAAAAAATCTGTGATGGAACCCATAGCTATTTCAACAAAATTACTCTCTACAAAAAAAGGAAAAGAATGTTTAGTTGTAGATGATTACCCACACCGTTTACACCGAAAAAATAATTTAGGAATGAGTTGGGTATGTGTAAAAGAAAAGACACATCATTGTAAAGGAAATGTGAAGACAAATTTTCAGTACGAAGTACTGAAGAAAACTGAACATTCCTGCCCGCCCAACGTTGCTGAGATCGAAGTTAAAAGGAAGTTAGAGACTTGCAGAAAAAGAGTCCGAGAAGAAACATCAGTTCCCGTTCCCCAAATATTTCAAGAAGAACTTTCAGAATTATATCAGAAAGGTTATGATTTCGTTGCTAAAATACCGACATACTCCAATGCCAAAACTGATTTATGTAAGGAGAGGAGAAAGGCTTTGGGAGCTACTCAAAATCCCCAAAATGCCAATGACATTCAGTTTGCAAACGATACACTTTTGCTTTCTAATGGAGAAAACTTTCTTCGCTTAGACTTTCAAAATGACCAAGGTAACAGGATTTTAGTATTTGGAGGAGAAGAATCTCTGTACCTTTTGGAAAATGGAAAGACTTTTTTCTTAGATGGAACATTTAAAAGTTGTCCGAAACAATTTGCTCAAATATATACAATACACGTCGATTTAAGGAGTACAGCAACTGAGACCAACGTTTACCCAGCGCTTTTTGCATTTCTGCCTGATAAGAGACAAGCAACTTACATTGCAATGCTTCAGGAAGTGAAACGTTGGTGCCCTAAGTGGAAGCCGGACATTATAAAATTGGATTTTGAAGCCGCAGCCATCAATAGTTGTATGTTAGAATTTCCCAGTTCGACTATTTCCGGTTGTAACTTTCATTTTAATCAATGTTTGTGGCTTAAGATACAAGAAGTTTGTCTAGTAAAGGAATATAAAGAGAACGAAGATATAAGAAATGTTTGTAGAATGATTTCTGCATTAGCTTACTTGCCAATGGAACACATAGATGATGCTTGGAGCATTGTATGGGAAAAAGCTTTTAGCATTGACAAACTTACCACATTCATTGATTATTTTGTCGAGCAGTGGATGGAGAATCCAAATATGCCCATTAAAGTATGGAACGTATATGGACAGCGTCATAGGACAAATAATTCTGTTGAAGCGTGGAATTCCAAATTAAATGCAATCACTGGCAGAAAACAGCATAATGTCCACTTATTAGTCAGAATACTAAAAGACGAAACACAAAAAGTGTCTTTTAATTTAAAATCCAGAGAATTAAGCGACCCTGGAATAAAAAGGAAAAAACCATACGTAAAATTGGATGAAAGAATTGAAAACATCCTTAAGGAATTCGAAACATCAAACAATTTAGAAAAATGTCTGAAATCTTTAAGTTTTGTAACTAGGTTGGACTAAATCCAATGGTAAATGATATTTATGCCTTTATAATAAAGGTTAATTAGTATTTATTTACTTGTATTTATTTTTCTTTTATTTACTTGTATCTGTTTTATATATTTTACTTTTAGTATTTATTTTTACTTACATTAATGAAACTAATAAATTTTATGGCAGGTGCACCTGTTCTAATATTTATTTGACTCTAAAATACAGTTTTCCACAAAATCCCTGGAGTTCGTTCATACCCTTCATTCTATTGTTACTTACTATAAATTTTTAAATATTTCTCTGAAAGTTTTTATTTTTATTACATTTTGCTATTTTTAAAATGCATCTGCACTATAATATCTTAACAATTTAATAAAAATAATTAAATTTGATTGGCAAAAATGTATTTATCCTTGTAATTCGATAATCGAGTGCAAAAACAGAAAACTTCGGTGAAAAAAACGTTATCCCACGTGAAAGAGATTTGCCGCTTATAATACTGTTTTAAACTATATTTGTGATTTTTAAAAGTATTTATGTACTTATTTATCTGCACCCTTTATCTGTTCTATGATGGGGAAAAAATATGTCCGCTCTGACCACGATGAGTTTCGCAGTGTCCGCTCTGACCACGAAATCTTATGTGTCCGCTCTGACCACGTCCGCTCTAGCCACACCACCGCACGCAGCAACTCAGCTTTCTTCAAGTAAGAGTTTCGTTTTACTTTTGACTTTCGAAGATGCCAGACTTGTAACCTGTTATTGATAACATGCTTAACTATATTACAGTATTCGTCTTTTTCTCCTTTGTACATTCTGTTAGCGACTTATTTTAGAAAATCTGATTCAAAGTATATATGACACTGTTACATCGGGATGAAAACGGTAGACTCAATTTTGCTATTTCTAGTAAAAATAATAAGGGTATCTATATTTTAATATATAATAGTCAACCACAAGTTAATTTTTAACAATTATCTTTGCCCAGAATATCTATAAAATTCAGTTTAATATAAAAAAGAATCAAAAGTTAAAAAATGCCTTTTTCTCAGTATCGTAATACACAGTCCAGTCACATTAATGCGACCATCTGTCAAAAGCCAGAATAACCCCCTTTCGCAGAGCGGACTGCTGCGAGACGTGCAGGAAGAGAGTCACATAGGTCCCTGAAGGTGTTCTCTGGGATGTTGAGCCATGCCGACTCTAATGCCGTGGCCAGCTGCGCTAGATTACGCGGTTGAGGATCCATGGCGCAAACAACTCGATCGAGATGGTCCCACAGATGCTTGATTGGGTTTAAGTCAGGTGAGTTTGCTGGCCAGGGGAGGACGGTAAACTCATCCTGGTGCTCTTCGAACCACGCACGTACACTGGCAGCTGTATGGCACCTCGCATTGTCCTGCTGGAAGATGCCATCATCCTGAGGAAAAACAATGCGCATGTAGGGGTGAACATGGTCCGCAAGGACAGATGCGTACTTGTATTGATCCATTGTGCCTTCCACAATGATCAGTGAACCTAGAGAATGCCAGGAAAACATTCCCCAGACCATAATGCTCCCGCCTCCAGCTTGGACCGTTCCGGCAATGGTTGCAGGGTGGTTCCTTTCAGAGGTTTCACGCCTTATACGCCAACGTCCATCTGTCCGATGGAGCATAAAACGCGATTCATCCGAAAACGCAACCTGTCGCCACTCAGTGGACGTCCAGCTGCTGTACTGGCGTGCAAATTCTAGCCTTCGCCGTCGATGAACAGCAGTCAGCATAGGTGCACGAACCAGGCGTCTGCTTCGGAGGCCCAGACGCAGCAATGTTCGCTGAATAGTACTTTGGGAGACACTTTTGGTAGCCCCTTGGTTCATTTTGGTGGTCAGTTGCTCAACGGTAGCCCGTCTATCTGCCCGAACGCATCTCCGCAACCGTCGTTCGCCTCTGTCATCTATGGCCCGTGGTGCACCACATTTGCCACGTCGCTGATTTTGGACAGTCCCATTTTGCCATGCACGGTACACTTTTACCACGGCGGCACGCGAACAGTTCACAAACTCAGGCGTTTCGGAAATGCTTCCACCCTTGGCCCGAAAGCCAATGATTATGCCCTTTTGGAAGTCGGATAAATCGCTTCGTTTCTGCATTACGCCAACGATTGAAATGTTTTCCGAAGCCCTCACACACCCTTTATATACGCTCAACTGCACTGTGCTGCCACCTGCCTTCTGTGATTGGTTATTTAACTCTGACATGGTCACATTAATGTGACTGGACTGTGTATATCAATATAAATACAACTATATAGCAAGTAACATTCCAGTTTTTATTATGTTTAATGTAGTACCCCGAACAAAAATCTGGTCTATATCAGTATATTTTTAGCATTTTTATATGCAATACACATTTCATTTAACCATATACACTGGATTTGAAGTTAATAATCATATCATCCAGCTTAAATGGAATGTTTTTATGATAGTTTCTTGACTATTAATTTGGAGGATACAAGGCTGTTTAGAGAGTCACATTTAAGATAAATCTGGCAGCATTTCTGAGATTTGACCTCTTGTCGATACTTAATTATTATGATAATATATATGTCCATTATATAAACAGCTTTTGGGCTGAATCTAACAGATTCGCGCTTTACAATTCCTAACGTCTTTATGCAAACTTTTAGCTTTTAACAGAAGTGTTTTCAGAGCAGCGGAAGGATCTACCCATAAGAAATAGAAAAGACACTACACATTATCGATTTAAAATGCTTTAAGTGCCGCTAAAGGTGTGCTAAAGAAGTGAAACTTTTTATTGCTAAAATAAAGAAAATAGGCAGAAACTGTTAGTTATAAAATTTAAGAATGTTTAGACCTAAGTAATACAAAAATGTGCATGATTTGAACACTCCATATATTATACATGACGACAGATGAGATAAACACAAGGCAATGCTTATAATAAGTATTTCGATAAAAATAAAGTATTTAGAAGAAACTTAGAAAATGTCAAGGAATAGGGTTTGGCAACCGTGGATTTTTTTGCTGTCTTCTGTTACTGGATTGTAAGTATGCTTGTTTACATCATGCTTATTTTACAGCAGAAACAGTAAAAAGTTTGTATTTTTAGTATCATTTTTCAGCTTTATACGGCGGTGAATAGAAAAGGGCAATGAAAATATCATCATGCTTTATGGACATTTTAGTGTCAGTAAAATATATTTCATAAATCTGCACTACATTTATCATTATCTGCTAAAAGGGTAATTTTAAATAAATTACATTTTGTTTGTTCGTTGGGTTATAACTTTCCATCTGTAGAGCCTGCAGTTTCTCAAAAATATCTTCGCACAAAATATTTATCATTTTAAATTGACATATTCCGCAGTTCCTGAAAATTCCAATAGAATTCTGAAAATATGCAAAAGGAAGTAACTGGAAGCCAAGTACTGAACATTTCCGTAAGCCTATCGCATGAAAATTACCTGATTCGAATCTAAGAAAAATATCAGAAAGTAACTTAGGGCTTGTCTTATTGATTATGGCAAGTATACGCTAAATTCTCTTTCTCAAAAATTGTCTTGAAAGTATTTTTTAGAGGAAAATACTCGCTGTTCGGAGTAAGGAAAGATAGAGCGCTGCATCCGGAAACTACATTGGTAAAACATTTTGTTGTGCTGTACAAAGTAGAATTTTCTTGACTACATAATCAACATGCATTTTACAAATAAGATTAGTTTTTGGAAATATGACATAAATAATAAACGATAATGCATTGTTTATGTTTTATTGGGTTATGCTAAAGCTATGAATTTCAATGCCCAAGACTTTTGATTATGAACTTCATTTACTGCATTTTATTTACGTTTTTTCATACTAGATGTTTATGATTTTTTTAATATGTGTACTGTTATGTATTACTTATTTCAGTTGTGATTTAAATTGTTTTAAAGGTAATGATTTAACTTATTTTGCTTCAGACTTAACGATTAATTTGTTTTTATTTTTGTAGTTGAACTTAAGTTTCTTTGGCTTGTTGAAAAGTAATTGTTGTCATTTAATTTGTTCTCTTGACAGTTTTGGTTAACGCTGATTTTAAGTTGCTTGAGTAATTAATTTTTCTTCTTTACTTTTGGTTGGTTAACTATTTAAATTTCTGTTTAGTTAATATTTTTTCTTAACCTTGGTTGTTAATGTTAATTTCTTGATAAGTTGACCGTAAAGGTCAATCTTTTTAAAGTTTTGTTTACACAAGTTGGTGTTTAAAGTTTTAATTAAGTTTTAATGTGCCCCCTTTTCTGCTAAATTTGGGATCCATATTTTCTGACTATGGTGGTCGTTTTGGTGTTGTGGAGAACATAAAATTTTTTTATACTGAATTATTATATTTCAATTGAAGTACTTTTCAGCATTGAAGTTAATTTGTGTTTAAAATAAAAAACTAATACCATATTCTTTCGAAAACTTTTTCCGTTGCCTTGCTGGGATTCCAAATTTTTTACGACTTTGTTTTCCACTCCAGACAGGGTCTGAGAAGCATCTGTCATCATTGGAACTTTTTGCACCCTGCTGGAGAGGGTAATTCCAACACTACTAACCCTACGTCAAGGTTGAGGGGACGGGGTGTTTTGCTTACTCGCAGGCTTTTTCTATGCTGGAGTGGGACCCCTCGACGAGGCTAGTTTGGCTGTGAGGTGAGTGACCTTGGTGGATCAGGGATTATTCGCCTATTTCTGGAGTTCGAACTACATTGGCTTCACCTTCCTGTGTGTTTTTCCCCTGGGGTTGCCGGGCTGTTGGCGGTTTTCTTACCATCTAAAATCGCCAAACGAGCATTTTTGGCGAATGGAGTAAAAAGCCTGGGAGCTAGCTACGAGGTCAGCGAGACACGGAAGGAGACGGAGAGGGAGACGTGGCAGATAAGAAGAAAAAAATACTATTTTTTCCTAATAAAAAGAGGGTAAATTGGCAACCACCGCACATTTTTTTGACGTTTATTGCCTTGTTCCTGTACCACTCAGCGGCATGTACTCTTACATTTGTCAATTTCGGTATGAAAATTTTGTCTTATTCCACCTCACCGCCACCAATGTAACTATTTGTATTTAGTCAGTTATATCTTAATAAATTCCATATTTAATTTTAACTTTTTCTTGTAATGTTTTCACTTTTTTATTTAGAACACTGGACCCAATAGTATTTTTTCACAACGCATTAACTTTAATTATTCTGTTGGAGCCCTTGTACTACTATTTACTGTTTAATCGAAACCAGTTTTACTGGAAATATTGTGTTTATCATGTGTGTCACGAGCTTTACATATTCATGTGATTTAGAATTGATTATCCAAATATTGATTTTCATTTGATATGGAATTAAAACTTAAAACATAAACACTTAAGTATTAAAAACTCCAACGGTACTTAAATTTGTTTCTCAGTAAACGCAGATTTCAGATTTGGTTTTCTTTAAACAAATTTAATATTCAGTAGAAGTTAAATAGTGTTTCCGTTTTTGAACTTATTATTACTCTTATATGAAATAATCTAGAGATTCAAGCAAATTCGAAATATTTATTAAATCGCTATTAAAATTTTGTGTAGGAAGATCATATTCTTGGTATTATACGGATCCTATACTGAATTTTTAATGTTTCACTAAAGCCTCTAAAAACAGCGAATTGTTTTTCATTAATAGTTGTACTTCATCAACTTTATATTTTACTAATAGCTGATTTAACTGCAGTGAATCAAAATTATGATTCAATTAAATCCCTTCATAGTTTGGAAGCTACGTTAAATAACTTATGACAAACAGAACGACACCACTCTTGCAACTTGGAAATTTATCAGTTCGATAGGTTAATGAGAGTGCGATGCTGAAGATTTGAGCTGTAACTGGAAACTTGTGTTTAAGTCATATAGACTCTACTAAACTGTTATTGAGCTATCTCTGAATCTGAAATAATCACAAAGTAGGAAGTAGATTAAAATAGCACTTTTATGTAAACTTAAATTGAACAGAAAGGCACAGTTTGTGATAAAAACGAACTTTTGCTTACGGGTGGTGTTTAAATTAACAGTACAGAAAGTTAATTTTCAAATGTAGGCAATGTAGTCAAAGGCTACACAAAACATAGATGAATTAAGTTGGGGTCAGACATTTACTGGCGCTTATTTTAAGATGTCGTCTAACAAGACGATAAATCCAAAGTACAACTTTGGCAGAGCTGGGACCATTAAGTAACATCAAGATTCGTTTAGCAAAAGCTCCGATCAAACCCTCAGTTTGAGTGTACGAACAACTAATTTACATTCTGGGGAGGACAATGGAAAGGAGAAGTTATAGTAAACTCTTAAATCATAGTAATTAGTTAAATAAAATGAAATAACTTATATCATCATAGTTTAACGTAAATTAATTGCAAAATAGTGGCAGAATGAAGCTATGGGCATGCCTTGTATTATTAAAAAGCGTAGCAGGTGAAGTCACGTAATTCAAATTTAACTTCTATAAAATGCAAGTGTGCTTTTATATCTAATAATATCAAATAGGATAATAGATTACACCCGATTAGAATATTACATTAACTATTATGTAGCTTAGTTTTAAATTATATATATATATAAACATAACAGGATTTTTTTCTTTTAATAAAATCTTCCTGTTGCCTAAAAATCGATTTTTCCTCTTTTGTTCTCCAAATATTCTCGAGTCATTTAACACTCAATATAGGACCTGAGTGAAACAAAATAACTTGCAAATTCAATTTAAAATTCCCCATCCGATAAAACAACTTTAGAAACTCATTTCAGATATTTTGTCCCTGTGTCTAGTCTTCTAACCCCTCGGGTAAAAAAATGCTAAAAGCTAGCCCTTCACTTTCACACACACAAAAAAAGGCTCCCTCTATGCCTCCTTCTACACCCACCCTAATTCGCGTTTGCTTGAAATCCCATTCCATAAAATAAGGATGGAAAAAATAAAATAAAAAAGTTCTCATTCTTTCAGAGTTTCCCATTCTTTCAGAGTTTCCCGCTCCCCTACTTTTAAATTGCATTGACTGAGTGACAATTTTTTGTCCTATGCATCTGTTGCCATGGTAACGTAGATCTGTAACTAAAGGAACACGCGACTTTTGTATAAAAATATATATCTAAGTAGCTTTAATGGCGAAATATGTTTTAATAGATGATATTTTTATAATAAGGGACGTCTACTTATAACGAGAAACGAGTTTCTATTGTCAGGTGGTTAACATAAATCATAATGTATTTCTGTACACAATATTATACCACAATTATACTAGAATATTTTGCCTAAAATTATACGATTTGCGTGTATACAGACAAAAATGATTATTAGTTTTTTTTTATAATTTTATCAAATTGTTTGTTTGCTTAATTGAATGCAGAAATGCACACACTGTTTGCCTACGGGGTCTGTTTGCCTACGGGGTCTGTTTGCCGACGAGGATTAATGTCTTCATGGAAGATTGGCTGAAGGAAACTGGTTCGTCTTCACACAATGCACTGAAAATGCACGCAAATACACCTGCGCCCAGCTATTTCATTCATGCCTTAATTTTATCAAGATGGGAACAAATCAGGTGAATATTAGACCCTAAATGTGATTTAAGTTATAATGACTAAAGAACGTGAACATTTACGAAAGCATCCATCATTCTGTAATATAGGAGTTTCATAAAATTATTACATTATAAAAAATATTTATTAGTCCAAAGGGGGTTTGTCCCTGAGGGACTATTGTTTTCGTTTTGCGATTTTGTGTCGAATCACTCTGAATGTCCGTTTCCCTTTTCAAACTGTTGCCACCAAATATTATCGCCCTGTATTATATTTGAAAAAAATAAATAATGAAGAATCTGCATAAATGTATGTATATTTCTCGTATTCTAAAAAAACAGCGGTACCTAGAGTCATCGAATTCTGATTGACATAATCCTACTGCGAATATGGGCATCTGGAAGCCCAAATTTGAAATTTTTAATTTGTTTTATTATCAATTTCATATTTTGTAAAACTTTAACGAATTTTTGATTAACAAACTCAAGGATTTCAAAGCGAGCAATGTCAACGTTTTACAGTAAACATTTTTTTATCTTCAGCGCCTGAGCCTGTGTATCGGAAATTCTAAAGATATGCTCAATTTAAAATTATTTTGCGATATTGCTCTTGAATTGAATTTTATGGTTTAAGTTCGAAAACATGATATTTAATAAATAAAGGTAACACACAAAATGATCAATAAACGCCCGTTTAGACGTAATTTGAAATCTGAAACCTCTCAGATTTTCTTTTATGTATTGCTGAATCAGATTTAGCTATTTTAATAATATATTATAATCATATATTTTTTGCTATTTTTTTATTTTATTCTGCACACGATATATAGCTAAATGTAGGAAATATGCAGAAACAAAAAACACAGTGTAATTCCGACCGATTATCCGGAAACGGAAATATAGCTTCCGTAGTGGATCATTCATTAACTCAATTGTTATAGAAACATACTACTTACATTTTTACAAAAGTGAATGATCTTATGTTTGAAATGAATATGATTTTAAAAAATAAACGCATTCTTTTTTACACTAGTCTAAGACGGCTGTCTACGATCCAAACAGCCAGATTTGTCAGTAGCCAGAGCACCAGGAATGATAAATGTTAGTTACTAAGAGGTTCTATACTTATGGCATTCATGAAGAAAAGCAATGTAAGCAAAATTCAGTATTAATCTCTTCGATTTCTTATAAGAAACAGTGATTCTAACAGTGTTCGCGGACGAAAACGTTGCAGGGGAAACAATGCAAGGCGAAAACGTCCTCGTACAAATTATAAAAAAAGATAGGAAGAAGAAAACACCGTGGTATGAAACATCGTAGTCAAAAATAATGCGGTTAAAAATTATCGCGATATTAAAACATCGTCGCAGAAAATACTGTGGTAAAAGAATATAAAGCAGCTACAAACCGTCGCATGACGGTATCATCGCAGACAAGTGTTTCTGAGGTTTTATAATTTGTAAATGTGTGTTTGCATAATGATTTTTGAAGGCAAGAAGTAATGCGAAATATTTTACCGCTACTACATATTTTTCAGTTCACTAATAAATTCATGCTAAAAAGCATTCAAAGATTAAAAAGTGAGTAAAATATTAATGGTACATACAGAAGTAAATAGAATTTTAAATTTATGCACGTAAATATTAAAGGTCATTATTTAATTAACCTCTTTTACTGGTGTATTGGTAAATTTTGGCAGTCGTAGTATTCAATCTCTTTGTAAAGTCGTATTGTATTTATCGTATTAGGGACATAGTCGCCAAGAGATTTCACTGTAATTATATATTACTTGTAGGAGGAAAAAAATATGCGTTTAAATTTTTGGGGTATAATTTCAAATTTAGGCATTGCCAATGCCCTTTAAAATTTCGCTGCTGTAATGGTCACCAGCAGCTGAACGGTAAGCATCTCTGGATACTAATATTTGATCAGATGTACTAGCTGAATGGGTGAGATTTTTGTGGTTTTTCTAGTGTATAACATAGATACGAGGCAGTTTCTGAGAACGTCCTTCGCAAAGGCATCTAATTTCATAGGCAGATATCCTTAGTATGCTTTGCCATAATATGATACACTCAAATCCCTCTATCAGGTTTGAAATATTATGTAGCTACCACCTGATACGTTTCGTGATAATTAAATCGATATACAAATAATTAACTGATCGTTTTGCATGAAAATGTTAATAACACTTTCAGAAGGAGAATAAACTGAAACAAAACAAGACTTAATTTTTATTAAAAGGAAAACATATTTACAAAGGTGAAAAAAATAATTTTACAATTTGCTAATTTATTAAGCAATTTTAAAATAGAAAGTTCATGTTTACTTTACTTATTCTTTTTTATTTAATCAATTTGAAACTATATTGTTCATGTAAAATTACCAATACAACTTTATAAAAGATATTAATTAAATGATAACCTTTAAAAGTTAAGTACAAAAGCTTAAAATTCTATTAACTGCTAGATGTAGTGTTAATTTTATTCTCATTTTCAGTATTCCAATACTTTTTGCTTTTTAACAAAATTACTTAATGCATTTAAAATATGAACTATAAAGACAAAACTATTTCTCACTCCTTTTTTGCACTCACAAATCATAGTGCGAATATACATTTATAATTTAAAACATAAAAAACACATATCTCTGATATTACTGCTATGCGATGATTTGCAGGTGTTTTATTTTTTACCTACGACGTTCCTACGATGTTTTCTATGACGAGTTTTTAGAAGTACGATATTTTCGAACAGTTTGTTTTTGATGACGAGGCTTTGTACCACGAAGTTTGAGAAGAGCGATGATTTCTCCTTGTTTAATTTCTCCCACGATGTTTTCTCAGATGACGTTTCCCCCTTTCGTTATTTTTTACCCGAGGTTTTTCGGCCGCAATGTTTTTCTCGCTACGTTTCCACTTATAATCGTCCCAACATAAAGGAATTATGCCAAAGAAAACTGGTATGTTTCTAATTTGCAATATCGAAAACTAGAAGTTGAAAGTGAGAAAATTTCAGTGATCTCACATCAATAAATATATGTCCCATGAAGTGAACGTTTTGTATAATACAATTGGACCTTCGATTATTGATATCAAGAGACCTACAGTGTTGTAAGATTTCGAAGGTGTTGTAAAACAGCGGAGAGATATCATAAGATCCGATGAACATATGCGATATGAGTCTAAAGGTGATGTGATGTGAGTCTAAGATAACAGAGGGAAATCTTTATTCAAAATTAAAAGCACTTTCACTATTCTGTGAGACGTTTGGAGGGAATTCGAATGATTTAAACTATTCTTTTATCACTGATAGAAAAATTGAAAGCTGCATTTTATCTTTGAATGTTAAGCGATTATTTTCAGCCGCTGCTGACAAACTTTTCTCCTCTTGAGTACATACATTTCAATGAGATAACGCTCCCATTTATCGGACAATTATGGTAGCCCAGTGTTTTAAAGTACATTTTGGTGAAATCATCAGAGAATTTTAGGATATTTTAGAATCAGTTTCAAGGTAGACTTTCCATGTCGGAAAACCGAAAGTGAACTGATCCATGTTTCATTAAAACTGAGCTAATTCCTGAATTTGTGACGTCCTGAATTTCAATTTCAAGAATGACATTTTCCGTTCTAACGAAAACTGCAGGTTTTTATAGATATCTTTGATAGATGGGTGTTATGTTAAACATACATGAAACAGAGCACATTGAATCTAAGTAGACTAATAAAAGTAGCATCACCACTCATCTTAGAATAATCATAATTCCTTTTTATGTGATAAATCTACTACGAACTGTAAACGTGTTTCTGAAAAATAATCATTTCCCAAATCCTACAAAATTTTCATCTTCGACTTCTCAGTCCTTGTTCTAAAACTATTTGCGATTATCCTAAAGCTGGCAATTTTCTTATTTTATATGCATGATTATAGTATAATGCCTAACTTCGTGTTTCTGACGAATCGAAATGCGATGGATTAACGGGATTCAGACTGTTGATAGAAATGAATACATTTTCCAATTTTTATCCGGAGACTGTTCCCTTTATAATCGAGAAAGACTTAAGCTTTTCGTTCTTAGTATCGTCGAACTACTTTATCCAATACTTTGTTATTGTGTATTATGATTTCAAGACGCTTACGGAGATTCCTTTTGAGAAAAGTTTCACCTATTCCTCAGATATAACATCATATTAAACGTTAGCTTTCTTAAAGAATTTAAATCTTGAGTCTTTTACGCTTCCTCTGACACTGATCATATATTTGATTTCAAAAGTAATTGTGAAAGCTGGATCTGTTTTATAAGAACGAATCCGCTGCACTGTTTTATCTAAAATAACAATCTGGTAAATATGAATCCTTGCAAGCATGAAATTCAGAGCAGCAAAAGTATAATATTCTAAAATAGGAATGGAATTTTATACAGAAGCTAAATTTATTATCAATAAGCTGAAAGTATGTGAAAAAGAAGTTTTGTTATTTCACACTGTCCACATGAGAAAACGTTCCAGCTCGAAACTAGTTAAAAATATAATGCTCCAAGTACGTTCTGATAAAATGAATGCTAGATTTGTTCTAATAAAATGAATAATAGAGCTATTATCATTTGTAATCTGACTTTTTTTTTACTTTTTATTTTTTACTGAGAATAGAGCAGTCATCCACTGTGTTGGACTGTCATCTCAACGAAAAAAAACACTCATTAACAGATCCCTACTATCAGACCTGTCTAATTAGCTTGGATTTTATAAGCATGATTTGTACCCTGTGTCTATTATTTAACAGCAATGCAGTGATGGCATGTCTCTTGAATGGCAAACCATTCGACCGGTTTAAAGATCCATGGTCGTGAACTGAATTAAGGGACATGCCTTGTTAGATTTTCTTTTTTTTTCCCATTTGGCCAGTAATGCGTTGGCCACTACTAAACCCGAAGCTATGGTCACTTTATTATTCAGATACCTTAATAGGTGGATCACCGTTGCCTCCTATGACAGGACAGACAATTTACATCCCTGCCTTCTCCAGGATTCTAACCCGGACACTTCGATACGGCATTCAGAGTCACAAACCACTTTACCCTTTGCTTGTTAGTGTAAACTGATTAAGAACACGGTTTCATTTTAATAACTTGTGCTTCATAAAATGAATTATTACTTAGTATGCTTAAGCTCCTTATTAGGCAAGCAGAGAAATCTTGCTGGGGTTGAGATTGTTATGCATCAGAAGAAAAACATCTTTAGTTTTTGCAGACAAAATCTGTATTTAATACTTTTAGCTTTTTTTGTCATTAATACTGTAACACCAAAAAGGGAGCATATGATAAAATCGAAATTTGTAGGATCATAACAGCAGTGCAACGTAAAATGTAAAGTTGATTTGCATTTCTGTTACAGTTGTGTGCGTTAACGCTCCCTGAAAGCACAAGAGCGGGGAGCACTAATTGCAATTGTGTTCTGTAGTCATTCTTGTTCACAGCCTTATTTTATGATAGGACACACTGACAAAAATACGGAACCCACACTACGAAGTTTCCGGCTTTGATGGTGTGAGAACTGTAGCTTACTGAAACTGCAGTTTATCTTCCGAGAATTTGATACTTCTTTCTGAAGAAAGGCAATCACTCTGTTGCGAATGTGGAACTGATGGGTTAAGAAGAAATTCAACGATGTGATGGATTATAACAGATTTGTCATGCCTTCGTACGAGAGGAGAGTAATCCATTTCAAATGACTATACGTATCGAAAATATAGGTTGAAGGATTAGGATGCATTGTACAGCAGATAGTCTCGGCATTTATGGTTCAATGAAGTAGTATGATTACAGAATTTATGAAAGGAACCGATTGTCTTGGCTGCTTTTGAAGGCGCATAACAAAATGTTTCAATTAATAAAGAGATGCTATGAGGTTGCCTTTTCACGATACTCTAGTTCTTTCTTAATATTATTTACGACCGAGAATGGCGGTGAAAACTTGAGCTAACCTTGAATTATGTATCTAGCAGCATTATTGAATACGACCAGGAGACGAGCTCTCAAGTTCCTCTGAAACGTAGGCCCGTTCTTAATTGGTGGCGTTTATAGTTTGCTTATTACATTGTAGAGACATTAGGTTATTTAAAAGCAGGAGAGATGAAAAATGAGCAATGCCTTTGCCGGGATTCGAACCACGAACCTCTCGAATACACGTCGAGTGTGCCGATCATTACACCACGAAGACACTCTAAGAAAACGGGAGTAATACCTTATAACGTGAAAGGGTATGGTTCCTAGGTGAGTTATTTGCATCACTTTGCAACTTGGGCTTGCGGCAAAGTGAGCATTGCAGATATGGGGTAATTGGTGATCTCGAACATTACTTAATTTACAGCCCAGAGATAACAAACTTTCATTTTCATAAACATACTCCATATAAACTATATGTAGAGGCAAATAACAATTGCAGAAATAAATCTTCACTAAAGCGTGTACGACCATGGATTGAGTCCTCACATCACATTTTTACTATACAGAAAATATTATACTTATATGTACGTACTGTGTGTAATTATGCTGTATTTGGTTTCATTAGCGTACAATAAATAATTATGACTAATGAATAACTGTCACTATTTTGTGATCTTGTCTTTTAAGCCATTTTAAAATGAATAAATACTCCAGAAGAGCTTAAATAGTTGATATGTTGCTACCACAGAAGACCTCTCTCAGTACAAAACTTTACTTCCCCTTTGTGTGCATTCTCAGATAATGCGTATTTTTGGACAATGAAACAGTGAAGCGATTCTGTGCGTTTCAGGCGCATCAATGCCTGACTCATAGCTTCTGTTTGACGTTTCTCTTAGCTGCGTGATTACGTGATGCCTGGCCTCTTCAATATATATTGAATACATAAACTGCACTACAGCAAAAAAATTCGGCAAACTGTCGAAGCCGTATCAGCTCACATACCTCAAGGATAAATTTACATTTTCTCCCTCTCTTATACAGTCCCTCTAATATTGTTGCAGCTGGAAACTAAGGAAAATGCAGTTTTTGTTTACGTGTCACAAATCAGACAAATATATGACCCCTCTAACGGTTGGATACTTTGCTTGTTAAGCATTAGTGTAGAACAGTCGAAAGCGTCTCTCATTTAACCGTCTTATCCCGAGAAAGTTGCCTTGGGTGAATAACAGGGGTGCCTGATGAAATAAACTCCATCACATTTTTGTTGAAAAGTAATGTAGGCGTAGGATTTGAGGATGTCCAACTCCTGTTCCAATATTCATATTTCAAGAATATTTTGGGGTCGAAAATATTTTAAATACTCTCACGTTGCAAAGTCATATATACACTGAAGTACCACTGAATTAGGGATAGCAAGTCAATAACGAGATGGGCCTGCATTGACATTGATAATAGTTCCCACACAAAGAGCCATAGATTCAATAAGTTTGAGAAAGTGTTCTACGAGAATGGCTTGCCGAACATCAGATAGGTCTGTCCATAATTTAGGAAGGGTCGGTAATGCTGTGTGATGTGATTTTACATCTTTCTCTAAAACATCCGAAAACTCCTCATGATTTAAGTCAGGGCAGCCAATTAATTACAAAGAAGTCTGAAGAATGCTCATCCAACCATGCAGTAGCCAACCGACACCTGTGAAAGCTTCAGCTGTCTTGTTGCGATAATCCTTTTCCGGGTGGATAACAGGACAACATAAATGGGTGGAGATGATCGCCCAGCAACTCTACGTACCGAATCGTATTGAGGGAGGTTGGTGTAGGTACCGAAAATCCCAACCAATGCTAGATGAAAGCACCCTCAGCCATCATTGAGCTGCCACGGCCTTGTAATGTCCCAACCTGGCCTACAGAAACTATAGCTTCATGAGCCTGACGCCATATTTCCAGGCTCCCATCGGTGTTACGTAGTCGGAATCGAGATTCATCTCTCCAGATTACTCGTTTCCAGCCCTTTCTGTGTCTTTTGCTCAAGTAAGACGTGCAGCTCGATGGCATGCATTGAACAATGGTGGCTAGTTGTCCTTTGCAATTTGTCCGATTGCTATTTGTTCTCCAAGCATCCGTGTATTCTCAGTATACTCTCTACATTATCGGCCTTGAAAATCCTCTGGCGATTTTGGAAATTGAATGACCTATGCTTCGAGCGCCTACAATCTGTCAGCGATCAAAGGTGTCTAAATCAGACGTTTTACCCAGACTGCAATTGAAAAGACTGATTAACAATGATCATAGGACTAGTTATATATTCAATTACCACAATGCCCTCACGTGAGCCTAAATTGCGCGTAGCGCTAAAAAATTTCTATAAACGCGTCTATCCCAAATTCAGTGGCGCTTCAGTGTACTTATTAATATACATGCTTTCTCCTGGATTCGAGCCCCGAAACAAGGTTATGACAGCAGACTTAATTACCTACATGCCAAAAGGGGTACAGTCAAATGGAGTTGTAATTATAGTCATTTAACTTCTCTGCCATAGACTCCGCGTAAAATGATATGTAAACACAAATAAAAAAACATTTTGTAGTGGTATCTGATATTTAATGACCAGCAGTGTACATGGTTAGAAAATTCTGATTACAAATTTAATGAAAAGTTTTCAACATTTGAAAATTATATTATATGAAGATAATAAAGTCTTATGTTAATATCATTTTATTTTCCTTAAATGTTTTATTAGTCAGAAGAATTTTTTATTTTTTATTTAGCATTTTTGTTTGATGAAAAATTGCTCTGCTTTTTAGATTTCTCTTACGAATTTTTAAGAAAAATACGATACAGAAATCTCCTTAAATGACCTTCCACAGCGAATGAGTTTTTTCACACTTCTTACTAATCTCATATGTTTCAATTTAGCCAACTTAAAAAATTTTCCGTAAAAATACTTGACACCAGGCCTCGGCAACCTATGACCTACGACTCACCGAGTGACACATTTCATAATTTCAAGTGAGCGCTTGAATTCCGATATAAAAATAAATTATAGAACATAAATATGCAACAAGCATTTGAAGAATGCATAAATAAACCAAAAATAAGTAATAATAATAGCATTTTTGTTTGATTACAAAGTTACAATAAAGAGCATGCGTTTTTATTTAAAAAAATTAAAAATTGTAACCGAATTTCAAGGTGAAATCGTAAGTTTGTCAACTCTGATCCAAAACCGATAATTCTAAGACTTGGCTTTGGCATATTGTCCGCACTTGATTCAACTTATAAATGAAAGACAAATATTTTCGCTCGTGAAATTAATTTTACATATCATGTATTAGAACAGTTTCTTTTTTTCCTTCTCTGATTGTTCCGTTCTTCTCCAATTCTCTAAAAATTCCAGTGAAAAGGAACGGATAGAAATTGAAGATCAAATCCGAAGAAAAGATGATTAGCTCTTTTTTCTGATGTTAATAAGGGTTTGAGGAAGGTTTCGTCCATTACTTTTCTTTGACAGGTGGATTTTGAAGGCGTGCGTTCCTAAAAAGTAAGAGTGGTGTAAGTGAAATGACTTCAAAAAACTGGCTAAATTTTAAGATTCTTGCAAATACTATGTCTCTTATATTTTCATCTTGTTTCAATTAAATTAAGTTATTAAAATCGAGAATTTAATAGTTAATAAAAAGCTTTCATTTATGAACCTGAGTGACTTTGTGATGCAGATATTAATCAATTACATACCAGAGGTTATCTTATGCATAAATTAGCATAGTGTAGATTTGAAAGGACTATATAGTTAATCCCATTCTTATTTTATAGTAGGAAGAAAAGCTTTCGCTTCCATGTTTGTTTAATTTATTCATTCAACTTTGTTAGTGACTTAGTTATATATATTGCATTAAAATAATTTTTTAACAAATATAAGATATGGATATTACCCACTCCTTCAAGAGCACTTAAGCAAAAAGAAAAAAATCCCGAAAATATAAGTTTTATGTCTTAACCTTTTCAAATTTGTGTAACGTAGGATATTATTAAACATAAACTATGTTTCCTTAAGAGTGGCTGGCACCAAAAATAGATGGATGGATGGATAAAATTTTTAACAAAAGAAATTTTTAAAAAGGAATCATAAAAATTTTAGTATTTATTTTGCGTTTAAGCAAATTTGTTGCCATATGTTTTGTATCTAACCATATCTTTACTTCTTGGTACGAAGTAAAGGAAGTATTGTAATCATGAAAAATTTCTGGTATCATATTTCAACGAAAATATCCATTTTGACTCGTCTCGAATCCAGTCGAATGATATTTTTGCATGACATGTGTAGGTATGCGGAAAATAAGGGATTTCTTCTTCTTGAATTGAAAAATGGATTTAAAAAATGGATTCAGATTCAGAGGAGATTTTGTTTCGTGAAATCTGCACGTGTACGCACGTACATCGGTATGTATCTCGCAAAACTCAAAAACGAGTGGCCTCCTGAAGTTGAAATTTTGCATATGGGACTGCTATAACATGTAGTTGTGCACCTCCCTTTTTGGTTGCAATGGGCCGCATCAAAAGTATATAAATATGGTATACATACATACATATATATACCCATTATGTAACCCGGCTCAGTTCTTTTATTCTTATATGTTGGTAAACTGTGCATATTTTGGTTTTGGTTTATAAGTGATTCAATGACATTGTCCTTATGTTCCATTTAATGTTTTATGCCATTAGTTAATCAGCAGGTAATAGTTGTGGAATTATCAACAATTTCAAAGTTGTTTAAGTGTTATTAAACCTAACGAAGCCTTTATTTGTTTACATTTGAAACTCTTAAGAGAACAGGGAATTAAAGTTAGTTTCCGCACCTCCAGTGTCTTTTTGCCGTGTGGGACCAAAAGTAAACTTTCAATTTTGTGCACCGGAATATCGACCTTTTTGCCCGCTGACCGAATTGCTTGCTTTTGCGTAGAAACTGTAACTTTAATTGTAAAAATTGATTTTTTTAACTGTTTTAACTTTATTTTGTGTTTCATGTTTTTCTATTTTTTTTTAAATTTTTAATGAAGGTTTATTAAGGTTTTATGTATTTTTGCCTTGCTGCGAAGTGAAAACTGAATTAATTGAAGTATTACAATTAATTAGGCCGTACAGTGAAGTCATGTGGTGTCCAAATCAGATTTTTCTTATATAGCATTGTATATATTTTTTTTAATCCTGAATAGAACAACGTTTGAATTATAAAAATAGCTCAAGCAGAACCCGAGGTACTAGGAAATTCGTTCCTTACAAATTCGGGGACATTTGGTAATTTCACTAGGCGACTGTTTGGAATATACGGGAGAAAACATTTTAGATGTCCTGTGACCATTACTCATACACAGTAATTACTCATCTGCACATGCCACCTGCTGAAAATTGGGGATCGTGGATTCAGAATGCTAAGAGAAACATAGCAGAGATCTGACAAATACGTATAATAGCAGCTGTTACTTATTGTGAATCACTTAATGAAACTGAATGGCTGTCCGCAACTGAAAATGATTGTTACATATATTTAGTTCTATATATTTTTGTACTTATAATATATTCTGTCTGTTTTTAATGTGAACACTCATAGATTTCTTACCTACATATATATTTATTATCGATATTGCGCACTGATTTAAATTACGTAATAATTTTGTGGTACTATACGTGGTTTTTGCGTACTCGATTTTGCGTATATAATTTACATGTATTGTGTAGAAACTATTGTTCAGTGTTATAATACATCCAGGTCTATGAAGGTATGCACCACCTCTACCTTTCACGTGATATTCTTCAACCAAAAGGTTAGATTTTCGTTCTTGATTTTCTTTCGAAAATTGGTTAAATAATGTGTTTGCTGGCTTATGGGTGTCCTGCCATTTCTAGAGATGCACAAAAGCTCACAATAGCCCGCGCTAGAGTATACATAACTACGAATCCAAGAGCAAGAGAGGCAGCTCTTAATGAGATGCGAGATTTAGCGATTGACTGAAGTCGATTTAGAGTTTACTCTGAGGTTGATTTTTAAAAATGACGGTATTTCTCGTGCGCTAAGGAAATTTGCTAAACGGACACGTTCTTCTTGAGTTATTTCTGTATTGTATAATGTGTTGTGTGAGGTAAATTTGTATAAATAGTTAATTTCTTTCTGATTGTTTAGAATTACTATTATTAAAAACGATATCAACGAACCCGTAGTTTGCAACAGTATACATATGATATGACAGCCTTGGATATAACAGCTTGTAAATCTAGTACCAGCAGCACATTTTGAGATAAGAAAACTGTGTGGGTTAATATTTGTATGTATATAATACGTACAGAATTCAGGAAATTCTTTTCCGGACACGGGGTGTAACATTCACGACTGCTATCAAGATTTGATTCCGCAAAGTCTGAGGTCTTAAGAGCTCATGGTCTTGATCTGATTGTCACACACATGTGATAAGTCACAACATAACAATAATATATTTTTCACAGCATCTGTGCTTTGAAGGGGGCATAAAAGATTTTTCTCAAAAATTGTAAAAATGTATACTACGCGAAAAATTCCGAAACACGAGGATACTGTACATACCATGCCACACGAAAATAACAACTAAGGCCCCTATGATGGAGCAGTGACAAAGTTCCTGGGATAACAGCGACACTGGCAGGGGAGTATATAATTACCTTTCAAAGATCAGAGATAAATTACGCAGTGGTATTTCTGAGCCCATACGATTCCTGATGAGACGTGGCCCAAATTTGAGTTATTTATTTCGTTTCGGCTTCCCGGATAGTGCACAGAGCATATGGGGAAGAGGTACAGACCCTGACGATTATATTTTCGACTGTCCAGAAACAATGATCTTCGCATTCCATCAGCTGAAAACAACCATGTATAAGCAAATAACATCTGCTACAAAACACGTGTTCAGCCAGAAATGCACTTAAATAGATCTTGGAACATACAATCGACTATATAAAACTAGCTAGCTACCGTAGCTACTCGCAGTAACAAAGAATTGTTGTAAATTTGAAAAATGCATAATATGCCTATTTTTTCAAAATAGTTGTGTATCAACCCACTAGACGTCTTTTAAGTTCTGTTTGAACTTCTATCTCCAATATAAATTCTGCATTGCAGTATTAATATATCTAGAACATGTTTATAAAGTGCACTGTTATTGGAATATAATAATCTCTCATAATATTATACTAATATTATAACTGTATCATACCGATATACAAAATATTTTAAGTGCTTATGTTATGAATTGTATTATGTATTGTTTTCTTTGTATAATATGTGATATTTTATTGCCATGCATCCATTCAAATGAGTATAAGAGTATGTTTACAACCTTATAGCATTTCGAAAACCCACAAATATACAGCTCTGTTTTTAAACCAAATTAAAAGAACAACACATTCCCGGCCGGCTTTAGTTAAATAGCAGTACAATCAAAACAGACTGCTTTAGCCCCACAGCTGACTCCAAAATTTACACTGTACTTTCATTGCTGTAAAGACAGCTTCCTTCATCCGGACTTGAGAACAAAATTCGCGCAAAATTAGAATTATTGGCAGAGTTTAAAAAAGCTTTTTAGTACCATCTCTAGGTAGACCAGCTATTCTTTCGGTGGAGAATATTAAGGGTATATAATACTTTTATATTTAATACTTTTATAATTCTTTTAATTTAATACTTTTATAATTCTTTGAAAAGATTGGAGTATATTTTGTTGATATTTAATACTTGGAGAGTTTTGTAATTTTGTTCTTTATGTAGAGCACATATTACAATTTGGATATAATATATGCATTTAAAATTATGAAAAATGTATTCATTTTTAGTATGTAGTAGTACATATTAAACAGCAATAAGAAAGAAGATTTGTTTTTATTCTAGCAACCTGTTATCTTTTAAACGACAGTTTATTACAAAATCGAAAGTCAGATATTGACCTTTCAATGTTCTAGTCATTTCCTTTTGCCTTCAACAGAAATATAAATAACTTATATATATTTAATCCAAACCTTACTCATTACAATATTCCCTAACCTTAAAAATCTATTCTTATACTTACTTAAATAAAGTGTAAGAATAGATTTTAACGTTAGGAAATGCTTCTGGCACTTCTAGCACAAGTGTAAGAAAACATTTCATCATTTAAATTATATAATGGACAAGATGATCGACATAAAATTAAAAGCATTCAGATTTATTCTTCAGATTTGTTGGTCTTCATAACTTTCAATGTATAATTCTGCTATAACTCACAGCAATTCATTTAGTTTCTACTTCGTGTATCCTCACCCTTCATATCACGCTCGGAAAAGAAGCTTGGAAAAGCAACTTTTAGTGTTTCAAGATTCGAAAGTGGAGACAATGTTCTTTCCTCAAAATTTATGTTCTAGACGTGCTTGCCATTGATAACGCTGTTCCGTGACCGGTACAGTCACAGCGAAGAGAGAGCTTTTCTAATTTATTGCTGGCAATTTTCACTTACGGAGAAGCATATGAAGGCTCCGGCAGCTATTGTTATTTTCATAAAAGAGCCTTTGAGGCAGCTCCGTGTGCAAGCTATAAATGTCAAAACAACCATCTATACTTCCACAATGAAGAGCATCCTGAAATATTTCCTGTATAATCGTCCCCGAATCCTCCCCCTTAATTGCCATATTAATCCATTTATCAAAAGCCTGTCCAAATAATAACGGGATATTAAAAAAATAAACAATGACGTGTGTCTATTACATTTATCATGAATGTTTCACTTCGAGAAACAGTGGTGTAATTATACATTTAAAATTCAAAGCTTAAGAAAATTCAATAAATATTCACCGGTATTCATATTTCAGCAGTTTGGGATTCCGCTTCACGAAACATTAGAGCATCTGAGATTATAAAAACACTGCCTGAATAATATTAAAATTATTTTTAAAAGTAATAATGTGACATTTTAAGAAAGTATGAAATTTTTTCCATGGGAATATTTCTGGCTGTTTCATTCGTCTATCAAAAAAAAAACTCCAGTGTGAGAAGATAAGAATCAAATAGTAGTTAGAGCTGTGATTTTGTATTTAAACGCCATTTTGATTTTAAACATTTAGGATAAAGAAATTTAAAATTCGAAATTTCAGCCGTTGTATCAAAATATTAGGATCTAATAAAAACTTCTGTTAAGGCTTAGTGGGCCATTTATTAAGAAACGATTCCAGTAAGAAGATATATATTATTTTTAGCATTTTGAAATATGTACGTTTGATAAAATTTAGATTTGTACTTACATTAAAGTTTATAGGTAAACAATAGTTCCACGAATAGCTATTAAATTCTTTATAGATACGCGCAATACTACACCCAGTTCAGTAGTAAAATAATCATATGAAATGATACTTAAAAAAAAGAATTGATAACTAAAGCGCTCAGAGAATAGTTAATGTAGATGCTTTGATTTTATATGCTTTAAATCCAAATTTTCGTTTAAATATATACACTACTAAAATTACTGAATTTAATTTAATGCATTGAAATCATTTTAATCATTTAATGGCCATAATAATGTCTTGTTATAATTTGCTATGATAAATCCTCATACGTTATAACTATATCACATTAATCTTTTGAGTAAGAAATATTAGGGACATTGATTCCCAACAGTAGCCAAACTAACTACTTTGGGGCAATGAAGCTGTTACTTTGTAATTACATAAGCTGATTAATCCTTTTATGACTGTATCTTTTGTTCAGAATTAGATGGTACAACGGGTGCTATATTTTTGCTTTTTCTTCACATCTGAGTTCCTCATTTTGGATTACATTTTGGTGAATAAGGTGCGTAGGTAAAAAAAGATGGAGAATCACTAGTCTGTACTACATGGGTTGGACAAATATATGGATATACTTCGTAATTTGCAATTTTGAACTTAAATTTGTTGCAAAAGTTGTTGGTGGCGCGGACGTGTTTGCTTACTAACGCTACCTTTATAACATCCTCAGTACGTTACAAGTGTTATTCATTATTGAGACAGTGTTGTGAGTAGTTGTGAGTGCATGTCAGAGCTAAATGAATTCGAACGCGGACAAATTGTCGGGGCTTATATGAGGGTACTTTCGCAACCAAGGTAACTGAAGGGTTTGGCGTTTCAATATTTGCATTACTTAAGATTTTTAACTAACAGGGAATCCAGAAGAACCGCATCTGCTGAGTCACAGCGAGGACGGAAATACAAAGGGAAATCCACAAGCATTTATTTTTGGACGAGCTACAATTCAAAAGCCAGTCATCAGTGATCAAAGTGCCTGTGAGAGGAGAAAGTTGTGCCGAAGTCATAAACTCTGGTATTCTAGACGAGTTTATATCTTGCGAACACCGTCCTAAGCATATGATGGACAGTGTTTGCTGCCGAGAGTTAAACATGGCGGGAGTGTGGTCATAGTTTGGGAAGCCATACCGTAGTATTCCATGTGACCCATCATTACTGTGTATAATCACATTACTGCTAAGGATTACGTAACCATTTTGGCTGATCACGTCCCCCATGGTACAAATTGTGTTTCCCATTGGCCCTCGACAGACCAGTCGTCGAGAAGACCGCCACATCGTAAGAAATGCACGCGTACAGCCAACTGCTTCATCGACCGCTATCCAGGCAGATGTAGTACCTTCACTAGTAGCCCCTGGGTCTTCTCGAACCATACGAAGGCGCCTGGCTGAAGGACAGTTGATATCGCGACGCCCATTACGTGTGCTGCCCTTGATGCCCACCCATCGACGCCTTCGTTTGGAGTGGTGTCGAACACGAGGAAACTGGACTGCAGCGGAATGGAACCAGGTCATCTTTAGCGACGAATCCAGATTCAATCTCGGCAGTGATGACAATCGTGGTCGTGTGTGGAGAGCCCGTGGGGAACGCCTCAATCTTGCCTTTGCTGTACAGCAACACGTCGCTCCCACAGCTGGTGTGATGGTATAGGGTGCCATTGCTTACAATACACGGTCACCCCTAGTATTGTTCCTTGGCGCCATGACAGCCCAGCGATATGTTCATGAAATCCTGTAACCACATGTGTTGCCACTCATGCAACGGCTTCCAGAAGCCATTTTTCAACAAGACAATACTCGGCCGCCTACGGCAAGGGTGTCACAAGACTGTCTCCGCACTGTTACTACCCTTCCTTGGCCTGCTCGATCCCCAGATTTGTCTCCAATCCAGCATATCCGGGATCATTTGGGACGACGAGTTGGACATCCCAAGAGTTTGAACGAACTAGAGGCAAGGTTACAGCAAATATGGAACGAAATGTCTCAAGACGACATACAGAACGTTTATGACCCAATGCCCGATCGTATCGAATCGTGCATTCGCGCTAGAGGGAGTCCAACGGAGTACTAACTCCTCCGTTCTTTTGCCTTTTTCTCTGAAATAAATTATCCTTTTTCTTTTATTTTCTTATCATTTACTTATATCAAAGTAGTCATTACGTATGTAAAATTTCGTTTCATTTTGACGACTCCTTCTTGGTGCGCTAATTTTTTTGTCCATGAGTGTAGATAAAATTATGTGTCTTAGAAGAATTTAAAATTATTGTCAAAAATATGAAATTTATGTTAATGGTAATTTCTACATTAGTTTGTATGAAATCCAGTTTAAATGATTCATTTAATGCTCTAGTTATTCTAAGTAATCGTTATTATGTTAAATTGCAAAATTTGAGCTTGATAAATGACTCTTGAAGGAAATTTAATGCAGAATATTAATTGCTATTGTATGTAAGGGTAGTTTAGCCAGCTATCTTTAGGTTATTCAAGATATTAATAAATGAGTGTGATTTTATGTTATTACTTGCATTTGTTTTTTTTTGTGTTATGTAGTTGGTCTGTTCAGTCACTTCATTTGTTTGAGCCGTAAGGCTTTTAAGAAACATGGAGATTTTATCGGGGTTATGGAAAATAGTTTATGCATTTTAGGGTACTCACAGCGCGCCCTATTATTTTTAGCAAATATGTACTAACCACATTTTATTGAATATTTGAAAGTTTGTTTCAGGTGCCAGGAAAGTTAGAACTATTGCTTAATTTATCGTAGTGGTAGTATTGACTGGTGTTTGAATATTTCTTCTCTGGTGCTTATGAGGTTTTGATTTAATGAACATGAACTTGTTATTCTTGAGTTAATTTTAAAAATGAGTGAATTTTAGAAATGTTTCCGTTGAGAAATCTACCGAGTACCATAGAAGATTTATTCCTGCTTCCTTTTCAGGTTAAGATTTATTAAGATGAATTAGCTTTGCTTTGCTTTGTGTGAGTTAATGGATTTAAAAAAAAGTATATTTAATATTATTTGAGATAGTCCAGTCACTCAGTTCCGCCCTTCAGCTGAGAAGAATTTTAGAAGTATTTTATTTTAGTTTCAGTTTGTTACGGCACCAAAAGTGAGGTTGAGTTTTAAAAGTTTAAAAGTTAACCAATAAATTTTCAGCAAAGCAACATTTGTATATAATTCATGTCCGTAAGCATAAGTGATACTTAAAATATTTAATTAATGTTAAATATATATTTATTATTTATATTGAGAAATTAGCATTTCGCCCTTGCATGTGAGCAGAACTGAAGACGCGTAAAGTTCAACTCTATGTAGCCCCACGTAGAAGCCAAGAAGGTGTATCTTTCTATGTGTGAGAAAACCGTGTGTCTTCCGACGTCCTGGTTATCGACGTGACCAGTAGCTGATACATGGAATCCTGAAGTAGAAAGAATCTGCTGAAGATTACAATGGAAACAGGAATATAGCTGATTGTCCCTTAAGCACATATATGTCACTTAAGCATGCATATATATATATATATATATACATAAAGTATCGTGACGACATACCAGTCAAGTTAATCTACCGTTATCAATCCTCACATCTTCTTCGTGTTAGGTTTATTCCTCACATGTCATAAGATGACATATCCTGTTAATCGGTTTTCTTTAAGCTCGAGAAAAGCACCCACTAAAATTTATGTATAGCTTACAACACGTATGCTCTTTTGGTAAGAAACCAAGTTTCACACTACACCAAAACTCTCAACGTCATCCCAAATTAAAATTCAACAGTTAATGTCTGATATTGTAGCGAGTTACATAAATGTTTTTTATACAATGGCAAATGTGTGAACCGACTTTCTGTGGATTACTGATAAGGGGACAGACTCTCCATTATTTTCCACAAGGCTCGGTGTATGAGTTCATAGCATATATTTTTGCATGTTGTGGATTCTCAAGATTTCTTTACTTAATTATGTCAAATGAAGGAGAAGAGATACAGACAGGAACAAAAGCAAATTATAGGAGAAGAAAAACAGGAAATTAAGCTTAATAAGAACTTTATTACGACTTAAAATGAAATTTCAGCATTTTATAACTTCCTCATAGCAAATATTTTTAAGACAGCTGTGTGTAAAATATCAGGAATTTATTCCTTTAAGCTTAGTTATAGGCTAAAAAGCAATTTAGAAGTTTGTTGATCATGGAAATCTTTCGGAATTAGGAAATATATTATTATAAACAAGCTATTTAAACTCTGAAACAAGTAAAACGTGAGAAATATACCTGTTGGAAAATCTGCATTCATTATAGACTTTATTAACAACATAAATGGAAAATTTGTCTTCAAGGTATGTCCATATTATTTTTATATGCATGAATTACGTCAGAAATGGTCTCTTAAAGCAATTTCTATTAACTTTATGTAAATCAGATATCTAAGCCTAGCAACCGTTTAGATTTATGCATAAAGACAAACATTCCACATTTCGTAAGAGAGATATAATTCATATGTTTCATTACACATGTGTCTTCGCTTCAGAAGAAGAAAAATGCTAATATAAGTTCACGAATAAGTTTGTCTGAGTACGGTCTGATTAAAGCGACTGCTTTATTCTTTCCGAAAATTTCGTGTATATAACGTAACATCATTAGTATATGTTTACAGACGTCTTCTGTTTTTAACTGTCAGTCTAGCAGCAAATTGCATTTGATTTTACATGTTCATTGCTTACCTTTCATATATTATGTACATTACATTATGCAATTCGTTACTTCAGGTTTCTAATTACACTAAATTTTAATCTAAATTCTAAGAGAAATGCTGTACGTATTTAACATTTCTAGAGTCTGTATTAGAAATCTCAATGAAATATTAAAAATAAATTCTGAAGAATTCAAATTGAAGAAATGCTAAACAAGGCATATTCTTTATAGCTTAGGTATTTTTAACATTTAATTGCTTTTCGTATGAAGCGTTGCCACTTACAAACATTGTAAATTCAGCTAATGAATAAAGCTAAAAGTAATAATACACAGTGGCAAGTCATTATGATAAAAAATGCAAATTCATTTCTTACTTGCAATTCATTTGCCAATAAAAATTCTTTTCAGGCATGCCATGTGATTGTCTTAATTGTGTCTATAAAAGTGCATGCGATTAGATTGATATGCGCGACAAATAACTCTTCTGTGGAATTTTCCTTTAATTTCCTTTCCTTTTGTTCCCATAAGCTCTGAATCAATTTTATTTAGGGTAAAAAAAATATTCCACAGATCGATATTTCCTTTATCTGAAAAATTTGCGCCTTTGAATCAGTCAACTAAGATCAGAGATTTAATGAAACCTTAAGGATTTAGTCATTTTTTCCCCTTTGCCCAGAATTGATTTTTTTCGTCTCACACCTGACAAGAAGAATTTTTCTCATGCAACAACTGGAAAAGTGGCACTGGGTACATTTCTGCGGTTATTTTGTTATGAAGAACACAGATAAATGTCAATAACATCCATAAAATTTCAAACATTTCTTTTATTTTAAAGCTAGAAATTACAAGTTGAAATAAAAACATACTTAACTGAAGTGAAGGAAAGTTATTCTTTCAATTATTAAGACTCGTTTAGAAATATAATACAAACAGAATTTGAGTTCAGAAGTAACAAACAGAAGTACTGGATACGTTATTTCTCTGGATTCTAAATAAAATTCTTTTAAATGTAATTTCTTTATTTTAACCTTCGAAAATACCTTGTCTAAAAGAAAAACATGAAAGCTTAATTTTATTTATTTAGTTTATTTTTGTTTGGTTAACTTCTATCTTATTTATTAATTTTATTTTTATCTTATATTCCAGAATAGCATAATTGCAGGTGTAGATTGAAGCAAGGCTTTACATTCCCGAAAGTACAAAAAATACTTCTCAGCCTTTCTAACTGTTAGACTCCGCTCCAGTTTTGATGGAGGCGGACTTGGAAGGCAGACCGAGGGTCTCCCATCCTCGTCCTCCTATCAAAACTTGAGAGGACTCTGAGCTCGGCCTGCATTTTGAGTGCCCCCTTCCGGCTCAAACTGTGTACTTGTAATCTTTATCAACATTCATCTTCTAGCAGATGCCACCTGGCTTGAAAAACCGAAACTAACCAAGCACGCTGAATTCGACTTTGCTAAACTCCTGGCAATTCCATGCTTCATGAAAGTACACCTCAGAAGAACGAAAACTTACGCAAACGGAACTCCAGTAGATTCCAAACGAAACTCCACATTCTCGCTTAAGAAACTAACTAATTTGCATCTGAACTGCTCTTCAGCTCAGTGATTAAAATATAATTTGAATTACACCAAATGTCTCTTGATCAATTAATAATCATTTTTGATTTCCTTATGTAAGTGAGAAGCGTAATTATCCTCATCTGCTATTCCAAACGTTTGGTATGTTTTGAGTAAGTCTAAAATCACAATGGCAGCATGCATGATCAACCTGATTAAAATTCAGAATTAGCTGCTTTCTACAAATCCGAACAGACCACCAAGTATTACTTTATACATAACATCATACCTCGCAAAGGGGAAAGAAAATATTCGATTTCGCAGCTTACTCGAATACTTACACTGCAAAATTTCCAATTATATTCCAAGTTCTAAAAATATGAACACACTATAGTTTCCTTTTTGACATATTGGTTTAACATAAAACAAGCTTTATTCTATTACAAAACTTGAAGAAACAAAAAAATTCAGAATTTGGCTAATCACTTGATTCATTAGACAAAAACTAATCATTGGATTTCTAAGATTTAAGCTCAAAATAAATGATAAGATTTTCAAAAAAAAAATAAAATAATGTTCATTAAATTATACTAAACGTTTCGTTGATGCCGTACAATAAAATTAATATAAATTACGAAGCAAACCAAAAAGTAATTCGCTTTTATAAATCGAAAGGCCGTGAACCGGCTAATTAATTTTCAGTTACGAATTGTTCCCTCGGCACTCCCCTTGGAACTAAGTGAGGCTTTCGGAAGAACGCCAGTATAAATAAAAATTGGTAAAATGTTGCGAACAAGAACAAAAAAATATAGACTGCTTAAAAATACCCTAATTATTAAAAACAATTTTCAACATCACTTTGCCATTAAAGTTAATTCAACATTAAAATTAAAGTAAAACATATGTACATTGCGGAAACAAATTGGGGACAGTTCTACATCTTCCGTTTTACTAGGCCGATTGACGAAATTCAAATTGCGTCTTTCACGTCTAGAAAGCGCGACTTAGGATATCTATTAGATTTGTATAGTATTGTTCTAATCTAGGTATTTTGACACAAAATTGGTCTTATTCTGAAATGACATACCCATTTTTTCCGTATTTCGATTCTGCGACTCAAATTATGCCAAACTGCGAAATTTCGTGAAACTCGCACGAGTAAAAAATTTAGCCCTCAAAATATTAGCTCCTCAGTGTTAATTCAATTTGGTATGTATTTATTAATATCTTTTTTTTTATTACACTTACTTGATTCCATGTTCTAGAATTCAAAATTTAGGCTTAATCCAAATATAATTCGCACATTTTTTATGTTTTATTTTTTAAATTTGTATTTCTAAATACTTTTTATAAATTTTTCGAAAAGAATTTGTATCATAACTTATAATATTTTTAACATCATCTTAAAGTAGATGTATTTCTAAGCATACCTGCCAAAAATTAAAGATTTTTATTCAAAATTTCCTAAGATATACGTGAATTTACATTTTAGTGCATTCTAAAATTTGGCTTATTTAATGTAAGCGACAATAACGAAAATATGCTTTACTTTGTTAAAACGATTTGAAATAATAAACGATAGATCTTTTTCCTCTCGTGCATCAATGAAAATAAAAAAAAATAAGTAAGTTACTATAAATTAAGAATCACCGCCAAGTGCTGGCGCAAACTGAAACAAATTCGCCAAGTTAAATTTTCAAATTTCTTTATAATTTTCTCACCAAAAACTACAAAATTTAATATCTATGCATAATTTGAGTCGTATTATCGAAATATGGAAAAAAATTATATGTTATTTCAGAAAAACTCAGTTTTTCTATCGAAATACCTATGCTAGAATAATGTTATATATAAATTTAATATACATCCGAATTCGCGCTTTCGAGACATGAAAAATGCAATTCGAATTTTGTCAATCTGCCCAATAGAACGGGAGAAATAGAACTGCACCCCCCTTTTTTTTAAAGTGCAGTGTACATAAGGATTTGCCCTTGCCGTTTACCTTTGATGCCGAAGTCAAGGAGTCATACACTTATGAATGTTATAACTCGGTAACTAGTCAAGTTGTAACACTCTCTATTTGACTTTAAAACAAATAGAAAAATATCTGACTTCCTTGTACGGAACAATAAATTATATCCATTTTTCTTGCACTTCATTTAAACCTATTGGATTGAACTAAATCTACTTCGCCGATAGCGCATAAACCATAACAGAATAAAAGCACTTTTTAAAATTCACTATATTTGTTTACCGTAGCGATACTCTGGTGCTAGGTTCACTTAACAGCGTTACATCTTATTAATTATAACTCAGAATGTGCAAAAATCATGTCACCTGAAGAATTATCTAATCGTTACCGCATGTTTTATTCGAACACTATAATAAATCTAAAATGATGTTTAAAAGAAAGTAAGCAAACAAAGAAAAGGAAACAGTTTATCACATACGGTTCATTATTTATCATTCAATTAATTCAGTTCTCACTTCGCGACAAGGCAAAAATACATAAAAACTCAAAATATCTATATGAAAAATTACGGAGCTAATCTTAAACATTTACTTCCTCGAATAAATTCCAGAATGGATTAAAGTGTGATTTAATTCGCAATAATAAAAGAAGCCGTTATCTTTGTTGTTGGGAAGCTTAGTTTCTTTAGATAGGCAAAAAATCCACTACTCTGCTAAGTTTCAAATGTAAACAAATATGGCTGCTGTGGTAAAAATAATTAGTTATAGCCGCACTTAAACAACTTTTAAATTGTTAATTGATTCTGCAAATATTACATGCAGATTTACTAAAAGCATGAAAACCTTAACCGAGAGATAAGAACATTATAATTCAATCATTTTTAAAACAAAAATTGTGCAATTTACCAACATATAAGAATAAAAAGAAACTGAGCTCACTGAGCAGAGTAACAGAGTGGGATATATATATAATAATTGTACTTTTGTCGGAAGATGAAAACAACTAACGTTTAGTCATTGCCGAAAAACTGCTTAGATGATTGGACATTATGGCGTAATGGATGATTGGATGGACTTTTAGAAGCGCGACCAGTTTGATAGTGGAACATCATTCATTCTTGAATGACGAATTTCATAATACATAAGCGTAGAAGACTAGGGGTGATGAGCACTCCCCATAATTTTAAATATGCTATTACATTTTAATTAATAGCGAACAGTTAGCAGAGGCTGAGCGACAAGCTGTCAGCATGCAGGCGAAGAAGGCGAAAGAGAGAGAGAGACTGCGCAGTTATTGGCTATTTATACAAGATAAGTGCACAAAGTACATCTAATCTGTGATTGGTTAATTTTGTGTTTTAGTTTCAATTTTCAAGCAGCGTTATGTAATTTGGAATGATCTCGAATTTGGGAGAAAGGATAAGCTTAGCGAGAGAGCACCAAATCTAGAATGTTAATTTTTTAGATCGCCAATTATTTTTTAATCCCGCTATCGTATTTTGTTACATCTTACATACATATCTATCTATCTATATATATATACTAGAAAACCCGGCGGTCATACGAAATGACCGCTGTTCTAGATATTATAAATTGTAATTAAAATGATTTGTGCAAAGGTGTCTGCTAATTCAAACTGAATTACCCATAGCAGGCGGCGACTTTGCTTACTGCCCCACGGGATTTCCCCCTTCTACTTGCTTAATTGCTTAAAGTAGAGTGCAATGAATGAAATTACTTGCGATACATTTCTTTCTTAGTGTTTTCCTTTTGTTGAGAAAGCTGTTTCTGTGCAGCTTTAGCTCCTTTTCTCTCCTCTTCAGTGCTGTATTTTCTAGGAGGCATTCTTAAAAGAAATTACGTTAAGACGCAGTTTTTATGTAAAACGGATGATTTCCAATGCAAACAAATGTTCAGCTTCCCTCTGACACGCTCAATTTGCCTTCAGTTGTCAACCATTTCAAAAACAGATGACTGCCAATGCAAACAAATATTCACCTTCTCTTGACAAGCTCAAGTTGCGTTCAGCCTTAAATTGTTTCAAAAACTGATGATTGATAATGCAAATAAATGTTTACCTTCCCCGTGACACGCTCAGTTTGCGTTCAGTTGTAAACCATTTTAAAAACAGATGATCGCTAATGCAAACAAATGTTCACCTTCCCCCTGACACTCCCAATTTGGGTTCAGTCTTAAATTGCTTCAAAAATCAATGATTGCTAATGCAAATCAATTTTTACCTTCCCCCTCACGCGATGAATTTGCGTTCAGTTGTAAACCATTTCAAAAAGAGCTCGCGTTGCTAATGCGAACAAATGTTCACGTTCCCCATGACACATTCAATTTGCGTTCAGCTGAAACTTCAGTTTAAAATATAATGTTGAAATAAAATCGGGCAAAATTTTAAACTCTTTACGCAAAAGGATATTTAGTATAAGAGTTTGCGTAAACCTACCTGATGAGATGTACTACGCACAACTCGTTAGTTGGTTTCGTCTCCTTAAATTTCTCAATATTTGCAAGTTTCTAGGTAATTCATATGTAAATATAATCAAATGCATAATTAGTAATAATTGTATGAATTAAAAATATTTAAATACCATGATAATTTAAATTTACTATTTGCATGCCGTGGCAACTTCAACCCATTGATTATATATACACTCTTAGACCAGTACTTACCAGGACCTTAGTAGTACAGTTACGCAAGCAATCAATAAACTATTGGGGACAAACAGACACTTAAGCCGCATGTAATAAAGAAGATATGATAAATATATATATGTCATATCTTCTTTATTACAGTGTATATATATATATATATACACTCTTAGACAAAAAAAAACGACGCACCAAGAAGGAATTATCCGAATGGGACGAAAATTGGTAGACGTGATGTACATGTACAGAAAAACAAATGATTACAGTTTGAGAAATATTAGATCATTTATTGAAGTGAGAGAGCTTCATAAAGTAAAAAAGTCAGTAACGCGTTTGTCCACCTCTGGCCCTTATGCATGCATTTATTCGGCTTGGCATCGATCGATAGAGGTTGCGGATATCATTTTGAGGGATATCGTGCCAAATTCTGTCCTACTGGCGCCTTAGATCGCCAACATCCCGAGCTGGTTGGAGGGCCCTGCCCATAATGCTTCAAACGTACTCAATAGGAAAGAGATCCGGCGACCTTGCTGGCCAAGGTAATGTTCGGCAAGCACTAAGCAGTAGAAAAATTTGCGAGCATTATCTTGCTGAAATGTAAGCCCAGGATGGCGTGACATGAAGGATAACACAACGTGCCTTAGAATTTTGTCGACGTACCGCTGTGCTGTAAGGTTGCGACGGATGACAACCAAAGGGGTCCTATTATGAAATGAAATTGCACTCTAGAACATGACTCCTGGCTGTCGGCGTGTCTGCCGGAAGACAGTCAGGTTGCTATCACACTGCTGCCGGCGAGTCTCCAGACTCTCCTTCGCTCGTCATCTGGGCTCGGTTCAAAGCGGGACATATCACTCCAGTCAGTGACATTCCATGCGAATGAGCCCGACACCACTGCAAACGGGCTTGACGTTGTACAGATTTCAATGGTAATCGGCGCAAAGGGTGCCGTGACCTCAGCTCCTTTTGAGCCGTCTACGAATGGTCCTTGCGGTCACTGAAGCACTAGTTGCACGTACAATCGATAGTAATGATGCATCTGGGGCTGTGAGTGCCACTCTGAGGATTGCTCGATATTTACGTTCTGTCGTTTCTCTAGGCCTACCGTTTCCTCCTTGACACTGTGTGCTACCTTGGTTATCCCATCCCTGCCAACATCGTCTAATAGTGACATCTCTCCTGCTCAAATGTCGAGCTATTCGCCAAAAAGACCGAACGGCTTATTTGAGCCCAACTACACGACTTCGCTCAAATTCTGACAACTGCGCATATCGTTCGCGCATTTGCATGCGAGGTATAGTTACTGTCTACCATAGTATACGGAATGAAATTCGTGAAGAATTTATGACCTGGAATCGTAATTTCTCCTCTTAAATATCCTGCCAGTTGCGCAGATCAGATGTGCTGTAGCGACAACCGTTCATTCATTGGCAGCCAAAATGCAAAATTTTGCATTTTCCGTCGAAACCTGTATGCATATCAATTTGTGTCCAATTTGCTTTATATCTTCTCGGTGAGTCTTTTTTTTGTCTAAGAGTGTATATATATATATATATACTTTTGGTGTAGTTTATTGCAACCAAAAAGGGAGATGCACAACTACATGTTATAGCAGCCCTATATATAAAATTTCAAAGTTCTGAGGCTGCTCGTTTTTGAGCTGTGCGAAATACATAGATACATACGTAAGTACACACAAAGGCCACAAAAAAAAATTCTCCTCAGAATCCATTTTAAATCAGTTTCTTAACTCGTTTGGGGAAATAGAGTCCTTTATTTTGTCCTTACTGACAGATGTCACGAAAACATATCGTTAAATTGCATTCGATGGTGGTCAATATGGATATTTTCTTTGAAATATGGTACCCAGAATTTTTCATTATTACAATACTTCCATTACTTCATACAAGGAAGTACAAAGACAGATATTAATTTAATTAATTTGATAATAATAACTGAAATTTAATGGAACTGTGATTGGATTAATGAATAAAATATTATTCGTAAAATAATTAAAATTAATTCATAAATAAAAAATTTTATTAATTAAATTTAATTACTAATTTTAATAAATTAATTGATAATTTATTTCATCACAATGTGGAAAATGTAATTTGCAAGTAGAATTTATGAAACAGATTAAAGAACAGAAAAGCAAGTTATTGAATCGTAACCTTTTTACAAAAGAATGCTGGAAGCTTTAGTTTTATTGGCAGAGTGAAACAAAATTTATTTCAAACTTTAAGGTATATTAACTTCTAATTCCTGTTTCATGCACAAGATATGTAGTCAAAGAACAATCTGTCTAGGACTGTTAAAAGAGTTAGTTAAAAAGCATGCTTTAACATTAGTTTGCCTGATTATAATCATATCTGTAAGAAATTGTTCATCTGTTGTTTTTGTTGCAACTGAAGTTGGTTGGTCTGAAATAAGCGTTCTTTTCTTTCATACATGGTTAACCGTACATTTTTACTGCCTTGCAGGAAGTAAAGGAAGTATTGTAATTACGAAACATTTTAATTAACATAACATGCAATTTACCGATGTTTTTGCATGGCATCTGTGCATAGGGACAGAATAAAGGACTTTTTCCCGAAACTAACTATAAAACTGATTTAAAATGGATTCAGAACGTTGAAATTTTGTACTGCTCTTGCGCGTAGTTGAGCGTCTCCCGTTTCGGTTGCAATCGGCCGCACCAAAAGTCTATATAACTACTCTGTTACTCTGTCAGTAAGCAATTTTTGTTTTTCAAATGCCGGTATATTGTGCATTTTTTGCTTTAAAAAAGATTTAATATCTTGCTCTTATCTTCAGGTTAAGGTTTTCATGCCTTTAGTTAATATCCATGCAGCAGTTGTAGAATTAGCAATAATTTAAATGTTGTTTAATTACGACTAAGCTTCATTTTTTACCATAGCAGCCATATTTGTTTACATTTGAAACTTAGCAGAATAGTGAATTAAGTTTTTTTGCAGCTTCAGTGTCTTTTTGCCGGGTGGGATCATCAGGAAACTTAGTTTTGTGCACCGAAAAATCTGCCTTCTTGCCTGCTGGCCGAATTGCTTGTTTTTGCGTACAAACTCTAATATTATTTGAAAAATTGTTTTTTAATGCTTTTAAATGTATTTGGTGTTTAATGTTCTTCTATAGCTTGTAATTTCGAGTTTTTATGTATTTTCTCTTGCCGCGAAATGCAAACGGAATTAATCGTTTGAGAAATAAATCTCTGCAAACAGGGGCAGATGGTAAAATTCGAGGATATAAGTTTAAATGAATTGCATCAAAAAATGCGTACAATTTAATATTCCGTACAAGGTCGTCATGCCGTGTACACATTGGATTTTTTTAATTGCAGCTCTTAAATAAAATGTTACCAATGAGAAGAACTCGAGATATTTTAAAACGTATAGTGTTTCAATCATTACTAACATTTTATAAGTAAGTAATCCCAGCAAGGGGTTCTGGAGAATACAATATAATTTAGAAGGATTTCTGAACGGTAACAATCGTGTCTTTAAGTTCTTTAAGTAAAGGACGGAGCACAATGCTATTCTCCGTCATGCACTAAAATATGTTTTTTAAAGTAATGATGGTTAATAAAATATGTATCAAGCCCGTAAGCTCTATCTAGCTTGAATTACATGAATGTCTTTAATGTGCTATGGCAAAATCTTAGAATGCTAGTCTTTTGAAGGAACTATACGTTTAGTGAGAAACTATGTAAGCAAACCTTGCTCGTATTTACCATGCTTAAGAGGAAGACAGGTTATAGGTGACGGAGAACGGGGATGCCTGATGACTACCAAAGACAAGCAGGCTTGTGTTCCATGCCCTCCACTATCTAGTGGCAACAACTCCTTGGAGCCAAAGAGGCCGCCTCGGGAGTTAATTCAGATCTTATGTTAAAAAGTGGGTACGTTTCCATATAATATAAGCTTGATGTTAGTTGTTTTACAGATAATTGGGGCTTACAGTGGTGGTTGATTGGTTACACTGATTTAATAAAATGCACATAAAATATAAATATCACTCTTGAATTTGACACATATAACACATAAATAAATAAAACACATAAATACAATTACAGACTTATACAGATGATGATACACGATACAAAACCGTGCTCTTAAGTGCGGACACTGATGCAATAAAATACCCATAAATGAAACATTGATCAATAAAATACATACAAATATGACACATACAACATATAAATTAGGACATAGCATAAATACAACACATTAATGGAATTAGAGACATTTATAGATGTAACTTACCTAATACATTAATACATAAATTGCTTGCTTAATACACAATACAGCACATAAGGTACATACTTGGATGGAAGAACAAAATTCTAATTACGGGATACTTAGTACTTGCTGTATGCTAAGTGCCACAAAAGATAGCGTTATTTACAATATGAAACACGACACAAAAATTGTGCTCTTAAATGTAGATAATAAAATATATATAAATTCAAATATGACGCATACAACACATAAACGCAATACGTAATAAACCACATAAATGCAATACGTAAGTATAATTACAAACATTATAAACATAACTTACCCAAGAAATATAAATACCTAAGTAATGTAAGCATATGAACACAGCACGTTCTCTATGTCTCTAAGCATAAGGTACATGCTAGAACCAGAATACAAACCGCTAAATACGGAATACTTAATATTTGCTATATGCTAAAAGGTTACGTTATTTACAATATGGAGCATGATACAAAGTTGTTCTCTTATATATAGACATAACTAAATATGTAATGCTTCTAATATAGTGTAGAAAGAGAAATGAGTTAATTTTCTTCACTCAAGAATATTAGGCTCTAATAGAGGCATTTTATCAACTAATTGCTTTCAGCACTTTAATTATTTATTTAAATTTTTTATTTTAAATATTATATTGAGCTAAATTATCATTCGTCGGAGTATTTTCTTTCTTTAGTTGTTTATCATCCTTGGCAGCTCTTCTCTATTGTTACACCAATTACGGACGTCCAATGATGTTAACATATGCCCATGTTTTTCAGATCTTCTTTCTTCATATAATCCAAAACGAAATAAGGAATCTGTCTATTAATTGAAGACCATCTACTCATTTAAACAATATTCATCATAAAAAGGGGATCCTTATTTTACAGCTGGATTTCTGGGGCTAGTGGCACACTTTGGCACTGTCGCTGGTGGAGTGTAGCATACATTTGGTCGACGTATCAGGGAGACAGTTGACGTAGATTCTACTTAGTTCGTGGCCACAATGTCCTGTCCTGATAACATTAGCAGGTTAATGATGGAGTATATTCTCTGTCGTAGAACTGGAGTTCTCAACATAAGCCGTTTGTATGGATTGATGTTGGTGGAAGGCATTCTGATATAGAACCTTTCGGTTAATGGACATTCCGTGACGTAATGGTCAAGGCTTCCTCGTACTCCACAAATGCAAAGGTCCGAGTTCGTGATGACTCGGGGGAAGAAATATTCAGGGAATGTGCCATGTCCACTGATGTATCTAGTAAGATGTGGGGCAGAGCAGAGTCTATTTATGCAGACTTTTGAGAGAAAATCGCAGGTACGACGACCTTTGTCGCTATTGTCCCATTCGTTTGCCATTTTTGTAGTGAAATGTTCAGGACACAGTGCTTAAGGTAGGATCTTGGTGCAGGGAAGTGGCATTGTCTTGCCCCTATATTAGAAGCCACTTCTTTGGCTAGAGAATGAGCGAGCTCATTCTCCGCATATTTTGTATGTGCTTTAGTCCAGTGGAGTTTGATGTTCAGATGCGTGCTGTTGCGAAGTAATTGTTGTATGGACTTACTGATTGTGAAAAAATATGAAGGATTGCGGATCGCCTGTAACGCAGGATGATTGTCTTGAGATTATTTGTATATTTCGGAGATTCTGTGTAATAGCATAGCGGACTGCTTGCTCCAAGGCTAAGGTCTCTGCCTGGAATACGCTGTTATGTTCCGCGAAGTACCATTTCCAGCGATAAATCTGTAAGGAGTTGGCGAGATGGACTAGAGCACTTCATAAACCTGTATCAGATTTTGAGGCATCTGTCAAGATGGCGGAGGTCACCTCAGGGTCGCTATGTCAGTATGACTTTGATGCCTTTCCCTCTGTCTGCTGGATGGATGTGTGATGCAGGACATCGTAAGTCAAACTATGCAGGGGCAAATGTGGAGCCATGGTAGGTAATTTTCTGTTGCAAATGGAGTAACTTTGCCGCCACTAGTACCGCTTCTTGCTCAACGCAGATGTGGAGTGGAAGGAGGCCGGCTAAAATGTTGAGCGCATCTGTGGAAGTTGTTCGGAAGGCTCTGCTTATGGTAAGAGCAAATGGCCGTTGTACTGAGTGTAGCTGTTTAACATTGCGTCCTCCCATTGGAACGGTCAGATGGTAGCGGCGTATGGCAGTGTGTATTGCCCCAATGCGTTGAGTGACAGCATAGCACGTAAGTGGGTGAGAGCTCTCAAAAGCGGATAGAAAAATGCTCATGAGTAAACGAGATCAGGCCGACCATCAGTGACTAGAGAAGAATTTGTCAATGCCGTAGACGGAAAGATCCGTGAAAACCGGAAATTCACAATTTGATCTTTAGCATTGGAATTTCCGAATGCGGGTAGGACAACTTTGCGCAAAACTGTCTTTGAAAATTTGCAATGTCACAAATTGTGCCCATGTTACGTTGGTTCCCAGATAGCTTACACTAAATGACAAGAATGGCTTGTGATCTTGATTTTTTGACGCAATATCATAAAGAAGGTTGTAGAGAAATTAGGATTTTTATGAAGCAGGAGATATGAAAAATGAGCAAAGCCCTCGCCGGGAATCGAACCACGGACCTCTCGAATATTCGCCAAGCGTACTGAATACTACACCACGAAGGCATGCTAAGAGGGCTGGAGAAATACCTTATATACTCCCTCTTGAATTAAGCTATCCCAACGCCAAATCCTGGTGGTGGAGAACCATCATCCACCACTTTTTTAGTTTGGGCGTCACTGTAAAGACATTAGGTTATTTCGAAGAAGGAGTAGAGACAAATGAGCAATGCCCTCGCCGAGAACAGAACCGCGGATCTCTCAAATACGCGCCGAGTGTGTTGACCACTACACCACGAAGGAATGCAAAGAAGGAGGGAGAAATATGTTGATTAGTTTTCAGAGAGATCTGCCACAGGCGCGAGACTTGGGTTTCTCACATGACGCCAGAGTCTTCTTCCATGTCAATGGAATTGCGTTGCAGGGAATCATCAGTTTCGTCCAGACTTGGCGCCGAGTAATATTCACTTGTTCTGCTGCTTGAAGCAGTTTCTCAGCGGCAAGCGCTTTGACACAGATGACGGCGTGAAAGAAGCTTCTCAAGACTAGTTATCCTCACAGGCGATAGACATCTGCGACTTAGGCATACAAATGCTTGTAGAACGTTATAACAAATGTTTAAAGAAATTTGGAAACTATGTGGAAAAATAGAGAAACATATATTGAATTAAATAAAAAAAAAGTTTTTTTTTTAAAAAAAGAGTCAGTGATGGGTTATGTTTTATAAGAAATCAAATCTTATTTTCCGAATTATATATGGTCCTATGTTATATATAGTATAGAACCTATGTATATATAGTCCAAAAGAAAACGGCAAGCAAAGAGATTAATCCTATTACAAATTTCGTAGTTGAGGGTATTTATTTTCAAAATTACAAATCAAAATTAATTAAATCTGAATCTTTAAGTCCTTGAATAAGATTTATAATGCAGTGTAAATGAATTAGCTCATTTTTTTTATTTTCTAGAGGGATAGCGGCGTTCGTTTTTAAAGGCAATGAAGGTAACATAAAAATGAATGCCAAATCATTAAAACCAATTTGTTATTCTTTGAATTTTTGTCGTAATGATTTTATGTTTCTTGCATAGTTTTAAGATTTTCGTTTTAAATAATTGGGCAAGATTTTAGATGTAGGAAATGTACGAAATGTTTTAATTCCTGTTTCCTCCAAATGAAATTTTACCTAAAAGGGTTAACATGTCAGTGACAAATGTATTCATTCCCTGCAGACTTTTATTGATAAAAATTTAACTATTTAATTATTAAAAATATTTAGAACTTCTTAATGAGAATACTATTATTGCTAATAAATAATTTACGAGAATGGAATTCGCGGGTCGTGTAAAATTGCTTCTGAGCCCGGATGCTGCCCGGAGTCGCCAATTTAGGTCCTCTGACTTAAAACACTTGACATTCGATCTCGATTATTTTGTGGTGACCAAGCATTCATGTAGATTGAATTGCGTTTTCAAAAAGCATAAATCTATTACAATTCTTAAAAAATGAGCAGTAAAAATATAAAATGAGTTAAAAAAAAAACACTAGCTCCTCACAAAACGAATGATTATATACAACCAAAAACATGTTAACTTTATCTCATATTTTCATAAGAAGTAATATATATTTGCTTTAGGTATATCTAAAGAAGCTTATAATATTTTTGATATGCATCAGACTTTAACTGCAATTAGCATATGAATTTCATGAATTTACATATTCTGTGTAACAAGAGATTTCTAATTATTTCAATTGCCTCTTCTCGAAATGTCATACTGTTCATCACATAAATTAATTCAACTGAATAGAAAATATTAACAAAGACTTTTATTCAAAATTAACTTAAATTACAAAGCTACTAAATAGGAAAGTGAAGTAACTGTATTTCAAGCACTTAACTTCCATTACATGAATCTTCTCATTAGAGTTGAGTAATTTGATAAATGTGCGATATGAAATTTCGTTCCATGTTGTTGTGAATAGTAGTTATGTTCAGAAGGAAACTGGAATAGTTTCCGAGAATGAGTAATTTAATAGGCGCATGCGCAGGGATTAGACTCATTAAGAACGCTTTGTTGTGCTCTCGCATTACAACTTAAAGCATGGTAATTATTTTGATTCAAGTTTGTGGATGTGTTGAACGAAACTCTGATTATTGTTCAGTATTTTCAATGGATTATTTCACAGGAGAGTAAATAAATAAAGCAAAGAAGAATTTTATTCTTAATTGTCGGTATACAATGTTATTAAATATAAATTTATATGTGTAAAGTTTCTCTTAGTTCACTAAACAGTTATTTTAATTTTGGTTTCCTTTCCCAATTGCCTTATTTTTCCCGCGCATTTCCTCGCAAGCATTCAAATTAATTAGTATTTTGTAGTGTAGCTGTTAATCTTAGTACCGGCTACGTATTCTGGTCGTTTAGTTAGCATATCGCCGGTGTAGGTTGCTGAGTTAGCCCGTTAGATTAAATTAAATTCCGTAGTCCAACACTTCATCTTATTTCTTTAACTTATTTGTTAAATTACCTTTTAAGTTCTCACTGCAAATAATCGGTTCTATTGCAAGTTCGTGCCTTTCTGTTAAAAAGTTGTGCTTAGTAAAAAGAGCCATTTGCACCTTTTCCCTGTAATATGATCCTCACGTCTGTGTGAGAAGTCGCCAGGTTGAACCTTGAGATCTAGTCACATTACACGAGAGCTGAAAAGATAAGATCTTATAATTGGTGCTCGAAAATATCATCAACGTTTCAGACCCCACCAGCTGCTTCAAACTCAATGGAAGAGTTTGGCTTCCTAGCAGACACATCGCGGATCTCCATGAAACCCGCTGTGACATTCCGTAAGAACACCGGAAACCAAATATTTGGAATAACTTGTTAATTCCCTTTAGCTGTACCCGGTCACAGAGATGCAAATGATAACAATAGGGGCGACCGCCCTACTATTAGAGGCAGTAAGATGGTGAAGAATCTGAAAATGTTTACTGGGAATAATAGATAGCCAACGAGTATACTTTCGAAAGATTCAAAAATGCACTTTCGAAAGCAATACTAGTGGTCAAATGCAGAACAAAGCTGCAACCCGAACTGCACGGCAAGTACCAATTTTAAGTCGAGGAATTAACAGAATTTAATTTAATAAAAATTCGAATCATTAATTTACTATACGGGTAAAAGGAATATCCAGAATATACAGGAATTATCCAGATTATTTCGCCCCAGGTTCAAGACTTCATTGAATTGAGGAGCCTCAGCAAATTAGAGCTTTTGTTTGAGCTGGCGCTTAAATTTGAAAATCGGAGGGTAGATGAAAGTACACGTATAATAGGTTGTAGCCAAAGAAAGAACGGACAGTCTCGTTGGCCGATAACAGAAACTGCGGGAAAATTTAACGGTGGGAAAATATTTCACAATAAGAAGAAAAATTTGTGCGGTCGCGAAAATAGGCCACATGATGCTAAACAAGGGGCAGAAAAGCAGCAGTTAAACTAATCCGGGATGCTGAAGGAAAGAGGGTGCAGTCACCTCGCTCCTTTACATGTCCTTCTAAATTGCGTTTAAACACGATGGGATAAAAATATTTGGCTTACCAGTCATTCGGAGTTAGCTAAATGTAGTAGCGACAAAGGCCTTGATGGACACAGGGGCGCAAGCAAATTTCATTTCTGAAAATGTATAGCAAAAACAAACCCTTGCAAACTACCTGCGAAGTTTACGGCGAAACATTCCCTTTTAACTGTTGAACATAATACCAGACTAATAAAAGAACCGACCCATCACAGCAAAATAAACAGGAAGTGACATTCAGTCTATAATTTCTTTGAGGCAGCTGCACATTCAGCTTCTTTAATTATTTATGGATGAGTTGATGTCTAAGGAATAGCAGAGACATCAGTAAAAATAGGTAAGATTCAAATTGCAGGAAAGTAAGAGTGAAGATATTTTATTAGGTATTTTAACTTTAAAATTTCTATATGTCCATATTGGAACGTAGTTCTCTTTTAAAGGAATAATAGTGTCGAAATTACATGCATTTTATTCGTGACTGCTTTTAATTTGTTATATCCTTGTTGTAAAATTGTCTTGCGCAAATTAAATTATTGACATAATGTTCCCTCTCGGAGTTGGCAGAATACAATTAGAAAAAAAAGGAGAGTAATATATATATATATATTTTAAAATTAAGTCATTAAAGTGTGCACCATAACAGCTCTAGGTAGGCCTATTGAAGGGTAGTATACATTTTTATATCACTGCAAATATTCCACTTATACCTTTCATTTTTGATTTTTGCACGGAGACTTCCAAAGTTTAGTTAATTCGTTAATACCGGCAATGTGAATTAATTTCTTTCACTGTGATAGCCATGTACAGATAAAAACTTGTTTTTGTTACCGTATTACAACTTATTTTGGGATTATTGTAATCCCGGGACTAAAAATCGAGAATAAAATCCAGTCTTAATAAACGAAATTCTCAAAAACAATGAAAAAAAATTTCCATTTATACTTCAATACATCTGTTTACTATTAGTAAGTATTTATACATTAAAGCTCAAAACTTTCGGTCAGTGACAAAAAAGATGTCTTCATATTTGAAAACTGAATACACTGACACCGAAAATAAAGTAGGCTTATTCTGTGTGTTCTTGTTGACTGGTGTAATAAACTTAACAAGTTGTGAAACTCCTATTTTTACATTAATAAATAAACCAAAACAACGAAACATTAATTTCCCATTCTAGTTCTACGCTGTCAAAAATGATGCCTTTGGGAGACGAAGAATAATTTTATTTTATTTTTTAAATTTCAAGATGTGTCTTAAAAGTAATCCTCTTGGGAATAAAGTTCTACTTATTTGACAGCTTCGAAAAAGAGAATTAAAAGTTATAGAAACATGCCTCAGTATTCTAGACAGAGTAAATGTTCGTATACTGAAACGTTAAATGTTGAAAACGATGAAATAATACGTGTTTTCTTTTGCTTTATTTTTTATGCCATGAAGTTATAGCTTATGAAGAATTGAAGTGTAAGAATATGCTGAAAGAATTTGTTTTACAAGTAAAAATGCTTTTACAAAATTCTTTGACTTCATGAAAAAAATGCTTTGACTTGTGGAAAGTTTGTAGTACGCGTACATATGTGTATTCATGTCTGCAGCATGTTTTTATTTTCCAGTAGACTAATTTTATTATTTGTAGTTCTAGTTCATGCTCTAACAACCGTAATAGGGATATTTATATGTAACTTTAAAATTGTTACACGAAAACGCTCTACATATAACACATATTCATGAAAAGACCTATTGTATTTTATGCTAACGTACAATTATGTCCAAATTTATCTTAAATATACCCAAAAATAATGATATTCCGTAAAACAACCAATCGATGTAATCCATTTTTACATAGTGTGAATGGCAAGCATAATTAGCACTATCAAGTCAAAACTGATCAAATGGTTTTCGACAGGTGTTATGTTGTAGAGAATGTAGGTATTTTTGAAGTAGGAAAGATGAAAAATGAGCAATGCCTTCGCCGGAACTCGAACCACGGACCTCTAAATACGCGCTTAGCGTGCTCATCACTACACCACGAAGGCATGCGAAGAAGGCAGGAGAAATACCTTATAATACCAACTGACAATGAATTAAGCATATGCACAAATTGGATATGAGTGAATTGCAACACAACGATTGGTTTCAGAGTGTAAGGACACAAAACGATAAGCTCCAAAATATTATATCGAAGAATCTGTGAAGTTGCGAATCTTCGGTCGTTCAGAGGCAAGCAGACAATCATGGAATCAGTACTGCGATACCGAAGAGTCCTGTTTCGAATCCCGGAGAAGGCATGGATACTTGTAAATGTATAGTGTCTTTGCGGTATGGGAGCACTCTAAATACATGGCGAGCTGAAATTCCGCTCGAGAGGTCGCGGTAGAGAGAGAGGGATGGGAGACCCTCGGACCTGTCCCCCCGCAGTGAGGTTAGTAATAACACAACATTGATATTTTAAGACAGACTCTACGTTATGGAAACAATTTCAGACCCCTGGAACTGTTGTAAAGAGGCCCAGAGAAAGCCGCAAACGAATAATAACTGTTCCTAAAGATGCGTCTTAAGATTATGTTGAGTAGTCAAGCTCAGATCTTACAACCGCTAAAGGGTATGTTCTTCAATGTCTTTAAGACTAAAGAGGGATCGCTTTAATTACTGCAAAGAACATAAGAATTTGTGGTGAACATCAATACTCTCATATTCTCCTTACTGATGACTCGAAGATTAGTTTAAACGTGTTTACATCTGGAGGAAGTAAGGAACGCGAAATCTTCTTTCAACCATTTTGGAATGTAACCATTTCGTTAATGCAGGTGTAATGGAATGGGGAGGAGTAATGATCGATGGACGCACGCTTCTACAAGTTTTTAGCAGCGGATCTGTTGAAACCAGTTGTTGCCAAAGATGCCGTCTTAGAACTTTATGTAAGACTTTTTAAAAGTCCATATGAATCTCATATTTTATTTATGGATGATAATGCTCGTTCACATTCAGCAAACTTCGTAGATGAATTTCTTAAAGGTGAAGACAATGAGAAAGTATCATAGCTAGAGAAAGTATCGTAGATACAACTCAATAGAGAACTTGTGGTGCCTTCGAAAAGCCTCCTCTTAGAGATGAGACATCCTCCTCACAGAGATGTAACCGCCATGAAGCCTCATTGCCGGAGGAGTGAAATTTAATTCTGCAAACTATGGCTAACAATGTTATTGCTAGCATGAAAACACGTCGTAATGTGCAAGTATACGTCAGGGAAGATAACATTTCGTGTTAAGTTCCTAAACTTAATTTTTTCTGAACTCTCTTTGTAACACTAATTAATACTACTTTTATTGTTTCATTCTGAAATTTAATATCATATGCAGTGCTCTTAATGTTTTTTTTGCTTCACATTTATGATGTTATGTATTATTCCCCACAATTTCATAATACAGTTCCTAGTTTCTAGGAAATCTATTCTTTCATGGATGCAAAGATAATTTTAGACATGAGTGTGTAAATTTACAGTAATTTGGACTTTATTCTTTGTTAGTTTTACAACAACAGAAAACGTTTCATAAACATTTTGAACTAGTTCAACATCACAGAGGCTGCATCATGATTTTGAAAAAAAATCTTGTTTACAACATCTGAAGACTGCTTAAAGCATATGGGCAAGTAACTGGTGGAGTGTTAACGTATCTCCACCTTTTCATGCACCATATATACGAACTTAACATGGCATCTGTTTGAATGTTACTTATGTATTAATGCAACCTCCTCAGCAAAAGGCAGTCTAATTTTAAAAAGGCGCTAAATTCTAGTAACCATACGCGTAATAGTTCGCTTTTAATACGCAACATCACTGTATTCGTATATTCGTTTTCATTGTATTTCAAATAGGTTGATAGTAGAATCATGATAATTTTTGGCTTAAACTCTGTTTTTAAATACACGATTGCGGTAGGTTCCTGCAGTGAAAGTAAATGCTGCAAACGTTCTGCAGGAATACGGTATTTTGCCTATAAACTTTTTAAAAGGAATAATTGCTTTGAATCTATTCTTAAAGCGATAATCGTTACAACATTTCCGCCAGAGTACGAGAACAACATACTTGCTTGTAAGTAGGTTTATTGTTTTAATTTTTTTTTGATAAATATCAAATTAAAATGTCAAATGTCTGCATATGTATGGTACGTGTGTATGCCTGTAATAATATTTTATAATTTTAGGTCATCATTTATTTCCTTCTGTAAAAAATTTCAAAGCTGCACCGAGATGGTTGTAGAGTAATTGGTAAATACCCGCTTAACACGACACTTTTTAGTTTAGACAGTATGCTTTGCTTAAACACGTTAAATCTATCGTGAAAGTCTACTGTTAATCGCCTTTAAAAATATTTTGTTTCCTCCAAAAACTTGTTCAAATATTTTTCTAATAATAATTAATCTATTTATTACTTTCTTTCCCAATTTTAATTTTTTATTATTAAACTTTAAGGACTAATATTTTCCTGTTCATCTCTAGCCGAGATTGCTTAATCAATGGACATTTCAGACCCACAGTTCATTAGTTAACCGATTAAGATGGCAAATAATTGCTAAATATAGGAGACGCATAACATTTTGATTTTAATTATATCAAATTAAAGGAACTCTGCCGCCCAACCGGTATAGTGATTAGCATCGCTTGTTGCCGTACCGAAAAGCGTGAGTTCGAATCCCGGAGAAGGCCTGGATGTTTGTAAATGTATAGTGTCCGTGCGGGTATGGCGGCAGTCTAAATATGCGGCGAGCTGAAAGTCTTCTCGTGTGGTTTATTCCAGTCTCCTCGGGGTGCTCTTCATCAGGGCGGAATTGAGCGAATTCGAGCTGTCACTTGTAAGGTGCTCAAGGCTATTGCCGACGACAGGCGCTCCTAAAGTAGCGCTCCTTACCACGAGGTATTCGTGGGCTTGGGTTGATATTACGATCAGATAAATGAGCAGAAGTGACAACAACAACAAATGGAACTCTCATTGGAATGCGATTTTTGTCCTTTTTATTCTCTTCCTATAGTATGGGTAAACAGAATCATCAAAACTATTTTCATATTTCAAAACGTTGATAAGATTTACATGACTACGTAATTGCACCTGCTTGTTAATAAAAGAATTTCTTTACTTCTTCTTATTCTTTCATAAGAAATTCTCTTCCGCGTCCAATAACAAATTATGATAACTGTTTTTTTCTGAAAAACTATTTAGAAATTCTCATAGAAATTATTCTTATCTGCCTCAAACCCACTCTATTATAAATGCGGACTAGCTTGTATTCAGTCACTTCAATCAATTTAAATTTCGACACTAAAGCCATTATTATTATTCTTATCATCATTGTTAATGCATATACGTTGTCCTATATCAAAATCACTAGAATTAAAATATATTTATGTTTCGAAGAAGTTATTATTGAATTTTTTAAATCACAAGGTTCTAAAGTTTACGAAACTAGGAATGGTATACCCGACAAATAAACTTAAAATGGAAGGGAAAAAATATGTACTTAACGTCGCAAGTGAAAGTTGGCTACCGTCAAACCATAAAAATTGGGGGAGATCCCCTCAAAGTTGCGTCACTTCTTCTTCCGGAATTCAAAAGGAGCTGAATCATCTTTCTTTAATAAACAATCAGTATTCGAACGCTTCCTTTTTGGCTTTATTTTGAACTTTATGAGCACATCTTTCCCGTTGGTAATTGTGCCAACCTATTACTCTTTTGTTGGCCATATTCAACAGACCATATCGTGTTCATTATCCCCCCTTTTCAAGTTGGTAACTTCGAATATAAGCCAGTGCTTTCTGTTCTGCATTAGGGCACGTCACAATTTTGACTAATTTGTTTCCAAAATGCTTGTAACCAATAGCATCATTATTCAACACAATAATCAGTAATTTATATCCTTACTGACTTCAAAAATTTATATCCTTGTCCATAATTGCAAATTGCAGCTTATCGATATTCAATCAGGGATACATCAAACGAAAGCCCGTATTCAAATTTTTGGTTATGTGTGTGTTGTTACATCATGCTTATCCATAACTAGAGATAAATCGCGCTGCTTGGCAACAGTTTCAATGGCGATAGGTTAATACGTAAGTAACGAAAATTTATGTAAAAGCGAATGAGATAAAATATTATTATGCTGAGATAAAAATGAAGTGTTTAGCTAAACTTCGCACCATCTCAAGATTTAAAATCATAATTCTTTACCAACGTATGATTTGTGTGAACTAAATGCATATTTAATAATACAGAATGACAGTTTATTACATGCTTTATAAGGCATCCCTTTCGCAGACTCTTCCATTTCTACTAAATCAAATGGATATTTCGTGATTAGGTATGTTTTATGTTTAATACACATTCCAAGTAAAATTAAATATTGTAAATAACGAAATTCTTCTGTCTTTGGATTATTGATATGGACACATCTGAAAATAAATTTTTTAGCGTGAATATGTGTTCATATAGTACAACATTTCATAATTTACATTATCCATTGCATTAAAAATCCTGTATTTTTAGACTAAATAGGAAATAAAATTATTCGAAAATTGTGACTAAGTGGTAAATATGCAAATACGATATTTAAAACAAATATAGAAGAAGAATTGTTATTATGGAATACGTACTGCATTATTTTAAAGTCGTAATGTGTGGCTCAAAACTAATCCTTAATATTTTAGACTGGTTAGAAACGTATTTTTCGTACTTTTATTACCACTAAAAATTCCTTAAATTTCATTTAAATCCATGCAAAGAAATCTTTTACAAATTGAAGAACTATTTCAAAATAGTTTAATGAAAGGATTAAATTTGAAGCAAATAGTAGGCGTTTTTAAATTAGAAATTATATGAGCACTTTTTATATAATAAGATTTTTTTTGTTCAATTTGAAAATATGTTTTTCGATGCATCACAATAACTGGTATTAGAAGTGTTATTACATTATGAATTTATTATTTTAGGAAAACAATTTGGATAAAGATTTTCCTAATTTGTTCTTTACGAGAAAAAGTTTTTGCAATGTTTCTGAAAAATGCTTCGTGGCTGACTTCTTTTAAACTTATTCAGGTAATGTAAAGAGAAATAAAGAAAAGGGTAAATTTTAGAGTATGAATGGATAAAATATTTTCACTGTTTCTTGCAAATTTAATTATAATTTACTACAGCGAAATAGGCGGAATAATATTCTAAAATTGTAAAAAAATAATTTTGGTAACCATTAATTAATGGTGAAATTTTATTTCCTCCAAGTCCTAATTTTTGTAAACATTTGGATAATTTGGTTATTTATTGAATGTTAATGACGAATTTAAATTGCAGAATTTATTTAGAACATACTTCAAAAACTTTAAATACTTCTACCCTTGTGACTATCATTTCAACTGGTACATTTTTGTCTAAGGTAATGTAAATTAAATTAGGTAATTAAAGTCTCTTACCATTAAAGATTTATACATTTTCTCAAGAAGCAAATTCTGCATTTGTTATTTTTTGTGACAATATGAAAAAAATAAAGTTTTTTATGCAAGAAGATGGGACAAAATTAACGTTAATACATTTAGGAACAAAAATATGAAACGAAATATAATGAAATCATTTCATTACCTATCACGTTCTCAATGCAGAGTGTTTGCACTTTTAGCCGTAATCTAGTAACGCTTTCATTCAGAAAGAACAAGTTGAAAATTAGAAAAAAATCTGAAAGGAATCAGATTTTAACATCACACCAGAAGATTTGTTATGAACTTTTATGCTCTTCCTGAGCTCGCAGATTAACATTATATGTACTGTTGCACTCACACCTAACACAACTCTTTTTGTCTTTTTATCTTTATTATCAAACATCGCTTTCTTTACACTTACGCTACATAGAATTAATAGTAAAGTCACAACATTTTTAAAAGCAACATGTTTCTAGAATTCTTGGTAGAGTGCTAAGCGTTGCCATACATTTTATGTTTTTTCAGTCTTTTCTCTTCATCAAACCAGTGCTCAATTTTCTCAACAAGATGACTTACATAACTTTTCAGTCTTTTTATTATTAACCTTTTCTTTTTTAAATTTATTTATTAAAAGCGACTTTCTCAGAATTTACGTCACATGAAATTCAACAGCAAAGTCACAAATTCTTTAAAAACAGCGTACTTTTAGAATTTCTCATAAGCGTCAGGTATTGCCAAATATTTTTCTCCATATTATTTGGGGATTGTATTTAGTGGCAACGATATGAAAAGTGCTCCCCATAGAAAACTGAAGACAGAAGCCAATGCTTAAATAATAATGATAATAATAATAATAACAATCTTTTATTTTTTTAACGCTGCGGCGCTACCTTGTGTTTTGCGGCACTTCCTGCACTGAGTTTTAATCCATCGACGCCTTTCTCGAGGAATCAAACAATAAACCTCGCTTTAAAAGCATTACGAAAATGAGCAAGTAAGTTTACGAACAAATTATCTGAAAAAATTTCTTCGAATGACGAACATTCAAATTTACAACAAAGGATTTTTAAAAGCGGAGTTTAAAACCTCGAATTCCTTAAAGCATCGTTTTAGTATTTTCCTTTGGTTTCAGTGACCTATACGACCATAATAACCTCGCAGAAATTATGCCTATATTGTGTTGCAGGCAGAGATTTTGATGGTTTTTATTTTTTAAATATATTAGCTAATTATAATATTGTGTCTTAAAACTGAATTATGAACTTAAACGTTAACAATGAAGTTATAGAAGAATTACTATAGATGATAAAAATGAGCAAAAAAGAAAAATAAATAAAAGTGTACGGAACTGGAACAAGATCAGAAATAGCAGCAGAAATGGATTGCGTAGAAAATTGCTTCAAATGAAGACAAAGGGAAAAAGGATGAACTTAGTTCTTTGACCCACAAAAGTTTATGGGAAATAGTGATAGGTAGAAAGTTTTATGTAACGATATCCTCTGATAAAACACTTGTAAGACACAGAATAAGCATTTTCTATGATAATTCCCTGTCTGTCTTTAGAAACTTATTTTAGTTTTCCATCCTTTGTCATTTCCTCGTTTTCATATTATATACACATTGTACGTATAAAATAATAATAAAAAAAGACTCAAGGTGTTGAATTTGTAACATCAGGAATCAAAGGAAGTCAAAAGCAAATTATAGCTAAGAAGATCTATATAAACAAGTAAAAAGATACAAATTGTTAATTTTTCAGCACAAGGATTAGTATGAGAAATATACTATATATATACTATATATGTACCTCATCGATTTACAGCTGTACTGGAGTCAATATGATAAACTACAGCGAATCTTTCTGTAGGCGTTTTTATTGACTCGCTAGTATGCCGGCTTGTAACTTCCCGATACTTTGTTGTCCCGATACTTTGCTTTAAGAGCATAATGTAATGGGGGAGAAGAATAGCATTAGCAAACATAATAATCATCATATTTTACTTTTCAAAATTACTCTGCCAGTCAGGTTAACCTAGATTTTTTTAACATGGCAGTTTCAGTAATTAGCAAAAATGATTTTTTACAGTTATCAAAATCTGATATGAAAACTTTTCTTTAGCTTGAAAGAAGTACAACAAAATACTACAAGCTTATAAAAATTAGTTCAATGCTGCTATTTTGCATTTGCTTTAATGACATTTCGAGTCACTGTTTAGGACAGACTAACATTGTAATAGAGCAATCACGCAACATAACATAGTTATCGGTATTTTGTTCTTCCAATTTAACAAATGTTTCAGAGCAGAAGATAAACTAATAATTTACTCCAATCTACTCTTGCTTGCGACAGTTTTTAAGTGCGTGTGACAATCTTCAACTAAAGTGGTAACATAAACATAGATACTGCAAAATGCTACCAATCCAAACAAATGATTATGGGTTTCAGCGGTCAAGACAAAATTTCAATAAGTTTTTCCAGACTTTTTCGTGTATAATTATTTACTGACTTACGCCGTTTCCATTCTCAGCCTATGTTAGCCTCTACCTCTCCCCTTCCGTCTTTTATTGTATCGCTCATTCATCGCAACCTAGGAGAGGAAACTTTATTGCAAAATCAATAACGATTACTTAACAAGCTATATAACTTCTCCGGGAGTCATTTCCAGACAGCGCTTTTCGGTTTTGTACTCCAATATTGGACATTAACCCAGAAGGAACACGTAGTACAATACCGTGTCTTCTTGCAAAATTTTTTCCATGCTCTTTGTTTTATGTTTCTTTCTGCATGTGGTTGCCGCGGGGTTTCGATCCTAATGAGAAAGCCATTGACAAAAATGACTTCGACATACGCGTTAATCTTCTCCCATAAACTGCTGAGGAGGACGCTAGCTGAAAAAAAATGATAGCAGTGCAGAAAATAAATCTTTGATATATTCAAGAATGTAGCAAGAAGATGTAAATGAAGAGCCAGTGATTTTTATCAGAGCTATAAAACGGTCCTCTCAGAAGGCAGATAATGACTTTAAGAAATAATATATCATGGGATATCTTTACTCACTTGATATACTCTTCTATTCCTATAATTTCCGACAATTCATGGCGTTGATCTTGCACGTATAAATTTTATTATAGGCATAAAGCGATACAGAAAAATCAGAATAACCTACTCTTTTATTCGTGACTTACAATTACTTATCGGTTTATTAAAACTCCCAATATCGTTTTTATTCTGCCTAGTTTTACGATCTTTGAATAATTAAAATTACAGTTTGGATAACCTGGCTATTAAAACTGGGTAGCTCTAAGTATTTTTTCACACATTCGTGAGTTTAATATACGCGGTTCTCCCCAAAAGTTAAGGAACAGCATGTTTTTTGTGTTTAATTTAAGAATGAAGAGCACAGAAATAAAGAACTTAAAGGACCTGTTCACTAAACAGTTATTTAACGAATGCGACATATAGTTCAAAAATAGTTCAAACGTTCAGACTTAAATTACAGCAAAGAATTGCATGCTTGGCATAGAAATCGGGCCTAGAGAGACGGTGTATCACAGATTTTTTGAGGGAAAATGTGACGGTAACACTACAAAAATTGGTTCTAATAAGAAATGTGTCCACCCCTAGCTGCAATACATTGGCAGCAACTAAGTTTTATGATGTCAATTAAGTTGCCGATCAGTGAAATGGGAAGCAACGACCAGACACAGAGTAATCATTGTTCAAACTCATCTAACGACACCGAGGGAGGACTTAAAGCAGCAACCGGCCTCTCAAGGTAGTCCCAAAGATGCTCTACTAAAGACGCTCTACAGGATTCAGGTCGGGGGTAGAGCTGGCCAGTCCGTCGTTCCATACCGTGACTCTCAAGATATTCTTCAGCAACCTGATTTTGGTGCAGTCACGCATTATCGTCCATCAGAAGATATCTAGAACCAATAACAGCGGCATATGGGTGGCCATATTGATCAGGGATTATATTTCGTTATCGGACACCGGTCAAAGTTCCTCCATGGAGCACACGCAGGTCAGTGTGGCCACGAAGAGAGACCCCAGCCTAAACCACTATTCCCCCATCTCTATGACTGTTTTTCCACAGTGTGGGATTTGTTGTATTATAGGGTATTTTCTCTCTCCTTTCTGTATGCCTTCAAGGTGAAACAGCATCACACTCGGCGCTGTTTGAGAGGTCTAGGTTCGAGTCCCTGCGAGGGCATTGTTAATTTTTGTGCACTCCTGCTTCAAGCAAAACCTAATGTCTCTACACTACCTGATTCGTTGTTCCCTCAGTTGACGATATGAATCGCTCTTCAATGATCAGTTGACGACTTGAAGCACTCCCCAATGTGAACTTTGACAGATTTGTGAAGAGAAGAAGCGCGCACTGTTGACCGGTCCTGGACAGGTGTCCTTTTGTCGACATAAATGGACACCTCTGTTACCTGAAGTGAACGGAGCACAAACAACTGTCCATATTGCATACAGACCTGCATTGCACATGCTTCTGAACATTATAGTAGCTGATATTCTTGTTCAACTTCACAGAATTCTCGGATTCAAACTGATTCCATAGTCGGTGGACCACAATAAGATACCCTGAGGCATCTAGCAGGATCAGCTTGTGACATCCCTATTTCCATCCATCCGATCGCCCGCCACCTCAGCGAATCAGGCAAACGACTTCTGTTGGACATTTATATGTTCTTCTGGATATTGTCAACGAATTTGGTAATAAAAATTAAAGATCAACACACTTGAACAAAATTTACGATTCCTATACAAAGTATTCATTTCTAAAATGTAAAAGTGGTAGCAATACTTTGCATATATTTTCTTAAATTTCGTTACTATCATGCATATAAACTGTGAATTTAACCTTCCACCAAGCGTACCTTGCAATTTTACATGAGCAGGCGCGCGTCGTATTTTTTACGACATAAGTTATTTTACCGTTTTTGGCACGAAAAACGACAGAAATGAGTGAATATTGATAATAAATTTCTTAAGAAATAAAGCATTAACCTTATTTTTGCAAAATACAAATCATATCACATACAAATATAAGTAAATTATTTTTTAGCAAACATATATATTTATTCGTACATTCCAAAATTTCATCAAACATATTTGCATCAATGATCTTCAAAAATGATCTTATTTCATCCTCTATATCTTGGCATGGTGTTTTAGGCCTGGTATCACTTTCACAATATTCATCTTTTTCGTCTTTGAACAGTTTGCATACTTCTGTTTTCGCCACTTAGAAGATTTATCCTTACCAATATAGACCATCATCCGAAATAGTATATTGTTCAGATTCACTGTTGATATTATTTATCTCTATAATTTCCTTGCTCAAATCGCTATTGTTCTTACATCCAAAGATTTCCTTCTCTTCCTTTGCTTTATCAGATAATTCTTGAAGATTGCAAGCAAAAGCAGCTGGGTGCACATATTGTTTTGCCATGAGAACCGATATAAAAATTACAGAGCCGAATGTATACAAATTAAAATAATACAAAGCAATTAATAACACAAAATTACAAAATATTTGAGAAAAAAAATATATTCTGAATTTTCACCCACGACCGCGCGCGTGTTGTAACTTTTACGACAAAGCTTCTACGTAGCACAAAAGCCCAGTAAAAAAAAGAAAAGTAAAATGACTTCCTGTTGGCACATTCCATGATGTGGGAAGGGTAAGAAAGGAGGAATAGAAATTACCTTCAGACGTCTCAGCTTCGATATGCGAAAAATGCATTGTTGTATAATATGGTACTTACTATGGGTACCTAAATAACGTAAATACCCTAATTAAATTATAGGAATTGGTTTATTAGTTCATTACTTACATAATAAAATATAACAGCAGATGCGTTCTCACATTCGCCGATCATGTTTCGAAGTATGTAGAAATTATTCCTCACAAAAGGGTGTCTGCGAAATTTGATGCAAATTCATTTTTAAATAAATTTATATTAAAGTATGGAGACCCGATAAAAAGAATCTCAGATATTGGCAAGCAGTTCGTAATTACAATGTTTGGGGAAATGTGTACAGTTCTTGAAATAAAACATTTTAAAATGGTTCCTTATCATACATAAATAGCGCAGAAAGTGGAATATCACCGATGGTCACAGTCAAATATCGCAGAAAAGTTGAACAAGCGTATGGTTTAAACTATCCACATCTACGTACGATTTACTATCAATACTGGAATAGCTGTGTTAACGAATTATCATATGCAGTAAGAATCGCCAAACACGATGCCATGAGTAAGACACTGGTTGAAGTATTCCTTGGCAGAAAGAACACATTTTCATGAACACATTTTTTGTTGAAAAGAGATCGGATGAACTCAAGTTGGCGGGCATTGAGAGATTGGTGAATGGAGAGAATGGGTAATTCGGATGTCGTTGATGCAAAACAAAAAATTTGTTATTGGATTGATCGAAAAGTCATGTTATAGTTTGCTAACAGATGTCGTTAGGGCGTTTTTTGGAACAGAAGAGCCATGCGCACGCACCTCACTGAAATACTGTACAAGGTCATTCTTCTAACCCATTCAATAAACAAAAAATTGTTCGGTTCGAATGAGTTGGATGGATTCTATACGGAGTTGAAAATGGGGGAAAAAACTTTTGGTTTTCGCCATATTTTGCTTTTTTATTCCCACAAAGGCAAGAATGCGACGCAAAGTTCTGAAAAGTTGCATAACGTTTATGGGGACGATGCTATAACACGTTAGTGCCAGCGCTGCTTTGCGAAATTCCGTTCTGGCGATTTTGATGTGAACGATGCGCCTCGGTCAGGAAGGACATTGGAGGCTAGCGATGACGAAAAAAGGCAATAGCAAAAATACTCTCTAACCTCTCGTGTCATGTACCGTGGGGTGAAGCGCTTGAGCATCTGCCGTTCTCTTCTTAAGCATGAAGAAAATGACCCTTTTCTAAAGCGTATGGTCACTGTGACGAGAAATGGATTGTGTACAATAACGTCACACCCAAGTAGTGTTGGAAACAGTGCGATGAACCACCTCAAACCACGTCCAAAGCGAACATTCACCAGAGAAAGGTCATGCTGTCAGTATGATGGGATTTCAAATGTGTTGTGCATTTCGAGCTCTTACCAAGGAATCAAACGATTAATTCAGCCGTGTACTGTCAGCAATTGGATAAATTGAACAATGCAATCAATCAAAAGCGGCCAGAACTCGTGAATCGTAAAGGCGTTGTAGTTTACGAAGACAACGCAAGACCACACACGAGTTTGGTTACCTGCCAAAAACTGTTGGAGGTGGTCGGAATGTGTTGCCCCACCCATCGTACTCGCCTAACCTTGTACCTTCAGATTACCATTTGCTTCGCTCTTTGCAGAATTCCTTGAATCATAAAATATTCGATTCCGATGAGGCTATAAATCGGTACCTGATACAGTTTTTCGCTTCTAAAAACAGGTCATTCTACCAGCGCGGTGTTATGAACCTTGTTGAATGATGGAAAAAGGTCGATACAATAAGGAAAGACGTTGCGTTGATTTTAGTGTGGGAGATAAGATATTGAAAATAAATCATTCCCTCTCTTGTAGACCAGAAGGAAAGGTAGGAAAATTTCGTAATGCGTCTGAAGACCCCTTTTTAATCGAGAGAATCAGCAAAACATTTGTATATTTAAGATAACAGAACGGTGAATTTGTAAAAATGAATGAAGAAAAATGTCCAGATTGGATGATTCTTCAAAAAGGAAAGTTACAGAGGATGGAGAACCAAGAAGAAAGAAAAGAACAATGAATATGTCTGAAGTTCAGCAGAAAATTTAAAGATCTCTGAGATGTCGCGACCACCCAAATAAGAAACAACGGCAGATTAAAGGAGTGTGAAAAGGATATTCCGGTAAACAAACCAGTTAAAAACTTTCAAAAACAGAAACTGAATGGTCATCCAAGGTGAAATTTACGCTATAAACGGCCGCCAGATAAGGAACAAAAATTCAACTAGAGACCAAAAGATCCAGCTAACAAAAGGCACAGATAGGCAAGAGACCAGAGGTCGCGGATTACGTACAGAGAACTGCCTACCAAGGAAGTGCTCAGCTCCGCCTAAGTGTCCCGAAGAGAGGAGAAAGTTCACAAGAATAAAAGAACGGGTTCAAAAACCGTAAAATGGCCATCAAAAGACCAGGATAGTTGCAAGCCCCATAGACGTATGAGGATCCATAGAACCGTCCACTGGGAAAAGTTCCTGAAGAAGCGGATTACGGAGTTCTACAAAAATTAAATCTAAGAATTATCCTTAAGGAGTAAACCTTATTTCTTTGATTATCCGTCTTTTATGCATACGTACGAAGTTGTTAGGCACTTTTACTTTTTACATCAACCGGTTATATCTAAGCTCAGTAAAAAGCTTACTTGTTAATGTAATTAGTCAGCTTTTAAGCATTTTCAGTTTGAATGAAATTTAATATTATAAATGCATGGATTATGAATGTTTACAATGCATGAATTATGTTGAGAATTAATCTATTGCAAAAGTTAAAATTTTTCTAATGTTTTGTAATGAAAAGTGGAAGTTAGCATATTGTAAATGAGGTTACTTAAGAATTAGGTTCTTCAGTCAGATTACTGGAATTCGGTTAGTAGGTAGTTGTTGAAAATACAACACTTCCTAAGGTTCCGTCAAACACAGCGCTGGAGAGAAGAAAGAAAAATAGCTTAGAGAAAAAAATGTAAATATGTAACTTACACTTTCTATGAATATGTATAAACTTATTTCTGTGTGTTGAGTAGCAATCTATTTTTCCTTCCGGATTCCTAGAAAGAGATGTGCGACAAAACACTGTGATGGATATAAAAATATGATAAGCATAATCTGGTTTATGTTTCTAGATATTATAATTTTTAATTATTGACATTAAAGCCTTTCCTTTCAACTTTTATAAATTCTGGTGGAAAAATATAAGGTATTTTACATTAACTAACCAATTATTATATTTTAAGACTCGACTAAGCATAGCCCTACTATGTTACAGAAATAAACTTAAGATTTAATCAAATAAACCTAACAAAAAAAGAAACTGCACATTGAATGTGAAAGACTGTTTATACATTCTGACAAGTATTCCAATTTATGTGGAAGAAGTATAGACTATGTAACGATTTTGTTACTATGTGTAAGGATGGTGATATGTGTATAATGTAGAAAACCGTATTTCCTAGCATATGTGTATTTTTCTCATTAACCTTTTAAAGCCAGATTCTGAATTTTTTTTTACTATTCACGTAATTTTCCTCTTCTTCGGCGCATTCAGTGAGTTATTTAAATTTTAATGTGGATTCGACTAAAATAAATAGTAATTGTTTTCTTTATACTAACAAAATCAAACCCTCACAAATTACCTGTGAATGCTACGCTGAACGTTTCCCTTCTAACTGTTGAAATTTGTGTCTGCCTTATATAAGAACCGATCCATTAAAGCAAAGAAAATTAGAACTGACATCCGCACTACTATTTCACTGACTCCGCTGCACATTCACCTTCCCTAATTATTTATTCATAGTTTGACCCCTAAGGAGTAGCAGAGATAACAAAAGGAACGGGCGAGTTTCAAGTTACAGGAAAGTAAAAGAGAAAATATCTTATTACATATTGTAATGCTAATATTGCTGTGTATTCCTATTGGAATGTAGGTATTTTTAAGAAAATATTATGATAGTTACGTGTTGTTTATTCATGACGGATTTTAATTTTTTATGTTCTAACTGCAGCCGCTTCGTTTGGAAATAAAACCATTTGTACAATTCACTTCTCCTGATTTTCGGAGAATAAAATTAGTAAGAAAAAGAAGAAAATATCGTATGTAGACGAAAAACACTTAGAATAATGTTTATGCATGCCTTAAGAATTACGTGTAGAAAGATAATGATGGTAAAGTATGAAATAGGACATTTTAAGATGGTTATTGCATATTTAGACCAGATAGAATTAGACCTAACTATTCCTACTTAAACATATTAGTTATTATCTTTATATTTGGTCTTGCTAAAATTAAAAGTAACATTGAAGGTAACTAAACAAAGCTTATTACTAGCCTTAATGAAGATAACTTCGCCTATAATATAGTTTTATTATAGCATATAATATAGTTTTATAATAGGAATACACATCATATAGTTTTTGAAAGCAATACATAAGAAAAGAAAAGAAAATGCTTACATGATAGCCTGGTATTAATTTGCTTTCGTTCAATTATTCAATAGAAACATGACTGAATAGTCCACTTAAAATACCTTGAATGTAAATAATATGCTTTCTTAAAACGTGTAAATTTATTTTCGTTAAAGCTAAAAATTAATGAATAGATGATAAGTTATTAAATGTATTTCTGTTAAATGCTTACCACTGTATGTAGGATGTACAATGATTATATTGATACAGACACGTGGCCTTCTATATTTAGTGCAGTATAAAATAATGCAATGTTTTGAAAATGTTTGATGCGTTTTACTCTTCATTTAATATTGTACAGCTTGTTGCAATTTCATACTTCCGGTTATATTGAAGAAAACGTGTGCATTAATATCCAATAATTGAATAATATATGAGTGTTTCCTCTCAAATCAAAATAGCCAAAAATGTTTCAAGGATAGCGATTCACTCCGAATTAAATCCGTTCTAAATTATTCTTTTGAATTTATTTCCAGCGAAGATAATTTGAAAATATTCAGAACAATAAACTAGATATCCGGACCTTCAATTAGAGACTTAAACATTTGCTCAGAGCGATTTCAGCATTTCCTTCCTTTCAAACCACAAACTCCAAAATGAATCCATTGCAACTTAAAAAGAAAACCGTGGATCTAAAAGAATTGCAACAGTTTCCAACTCCGGACCAAAAAAAGGACAACAGATGGCTTTGATTGGCAATTAAAAGGTACGGAATAATAACGCCGAAAGAACGCACCGCCCGAACATTTCCGATTCAATTATTGGTGAGAATGCAGACATTTAATGAGTCCTTTGTTTCCTGAATCTCCTGACCGACGCATCATTATTTAGGAAATTTCCCGAAATTCCTCGTGAGGAAAGTGATTGCATTTGTTTTAATTTGCGTGTGTTTTAAAAGAATTAACTACTGTGATTTAAATGATATGTGCTTTTGACGAAAAGGAAACAAGCAGCAAAGACTCATTAATTAAAAGGCTCATTGGTTTTAAGTACATTTGGTAATTTAAAATTTAAATATTCAATAATAAAATTTACGATTATAACGTTTCAAAACAGATTATTATCGCGTGGTGGAAATTTGCTCATCTAAAATACCAGTTTATTTGTAAAAGTAATTTCAACATTTAAAGAACAGAAGCATTTTGGAATTTTTAGGAGTAGGTTATTATCCAATTAACTTGCAAGTAATTTGTTGATTACTTTAAAGTAATGAGAGAAAATTGCTTTTAAACTGAAAACGTATTTGACTAAAATCGAATCTTCATAGAGATAATTTGAATTAATACCAGATTAACTTAAATTAGCCGTTTTGTTTGTCTGTCATAAATTCAATAAAGTGGAAATTGCTCATCAGATTTACTATAGTTGCAATTTCGTTAGCTTGTATTTGGCACTATCTTTCAGTAACATTCAACTTACTATGCACCGAAATGGTATTGAAGTTTCGCTAACAAAATATTATTTTATTTACATCATTCCTTCCTACCTCATATCTCCACAAAGTTCACTCATTTTAGAATTTACGTAGTAATTTTGAGAGGCAAGCAATTAAACTACAACTGAATTGAATATTATAGAGTGAGGATGGATTCCGGTTTGATATGTTTAAGAGTTTGAATCTCTGTCATGTCCAGGCGAAGCTTGTAACCTTTGGTAGGAAAATATTGAATTGATTGAATTTATAGCAGGTAAAAGAAAGCTTGCTTTTAAGCTGATAATTTTAGATTGTATATTTTAACCACACAGAAGTAATGAAGGTAATAACTCAATCGTAGACTACCTGTAGCATATTTTCGTTGATTGTAAGTGAGCTAGTAAGTAATTCAACCTACGACAGGTGTTACACTAAAAGTACCACTATTGGAAATCTAATAAAAATGAAAAATATTCACTAACTCTATGACTGACTTTTGCCAAGCGAAGAAAGCAGAGAAATCCTAATAACTTGTATCGGGTTTTATTCAAAACGTTGAAAATTCTGGCATATTACGTTATTTAGATTTAAATCAGTGTAATGTAAATACAGGCTAGTTTCCTATATGTTACTGCAAGAAAGTAATCCTTCAGCTAGTTGAAGTCCAGTTTTATACTTTTTCTTTATTATGCAATTCAATCCCGTACAACAAACTGTAAAACATTTTATATCAGAAAAGGCGAATATGTGTGTAGTGGACTTGGACAGATATTCAGTGTTCATGCTTATAGAGTGCTGAAGTGTTGCCACACTTTTTTTCTCCATTTTCGAAACTATTTATATTTGGGGTGCAAATTGAGGAATAATTAATTTACCGATGAAATCGTTAAAGCTTGGAGTTGTAAAAAAGGTTTCAAATTTTTTTGCTCGTTTAGCCTGTTTATTCGCAAGCTTTATATAAACTTCTAATACATAAAAATACTGTATCTGAAAGATTGGAAAGCATCAAAACATTTCACTTAATTTTTTTTTTTTTTTTTTTTTTTGCTTTGAAGTTGTGTATACAATGATTAGTAAAGCAATTTAAAATGGATTATTAAGTTTTAAGCTTTTATTTTAGAAAACAGGTAAGATGTTATTTTAATGTAGTTAAAATTGTGAATAATAAGATTCCAAAATTTCAATCCTTAGGAAGTTGTATGTCTTAAGGCTAAATTATAAACTTCTATGAGTCATTAGGAATTTTTGAAACAGGAATAGTGAGAAATCAGCAATGCCCTCTCCGAGACTCAAACCACGGTCCTCTCGAATACGCGTCAACTGTGCTGATCACTACATCACGAAGGCATGCTAAGAAGGCGGGACAAATACCTTATTTACTCCCCATTTTAAAGGGCGACTTGGGATTACGGGACCCAGTCGCCAATCCTGATGGTGAAGAATTATCACTCACCAACTTTTAGTTCGAGAGCTAGTGTAGAGAAATTAGGATATTTTGGAAGCAGAAGACATGGGAAATGAGTAAGGTCCTCACCGGGACTCGAACCGCGGATTCTCAAATACTCGCCGAGTGCGCTTACCATTACACCACGAAGGCATGCTAAGAAGGCGAGAGAAATAGCTTATAAACTCTTTGATGGTAGTTTGATGATAAGATGAATGAATTTTAAATCATGAATTGCTAATTTTAGTTATTGTTTATTTTAGATGTTATATTTTAGTTATTGTTTTAGTTATTATTTAATGTAACTTTATTTTATGACATCATCATCTTAGTGTGATTCAGAAAGCCAAGTGAAAAGATGGCGAAAAAAAGAAGCGCGAAGAGAAAAATAACGTAGTTGACGTGGACGTGTAGTTACATCAGACGGTATTCAAAAATAAAAATTACATAATTATATACTTTCTTGTTTAGCAAAAAGAAGGACTCGAAAAAGAACTTCAATAATACATTTTAATTAAATATTTTTGTTACCATTCTGAACTATTAACCACAATGATTATAACCTCGACAGTAGTTGAGATAAAGCAAAATTTTACAAATATCAGGAAAAAAGTGTTTTATTTCAAAATATGCATTTGGAAGTAAGAAAATGAAAATAAATTGGCTTTCGATTTCAGACCACTACAGACATACTCAATTAATCAATGTTTACATTTACATGCGATGTTTTCGAAAATTAGAATAATCAAAAACAATCTGTTCTCAATTTGTGCTCGATGTATTAGAATTAACAATGAGCAGTAAAAATATAGTTCTTTGCGTGTGCTAGACGAGAGTTAGCATCAATATTAACACATCGAACAAATTATTCGAGACAAATCGTTGGGAACTAAAAACAAGGATTAAACGGCGTGCAGGACACAGGAACGTTGGTTGGTAGCTTAATTTAAAGCATTATTTGATTCATTGACCTATATTATAAGTCTTATAATATAGGTCTATAGGTATGTTTTCACACTGACGCAGTTTTGGTATGCGAATCTCTGAACAAACATTCATTTAGAAACATCTGTTTAACTATATTTCAATTAAGATTTGTTCCATTCTTTAAAATTTCTTTGTAATGATATACTATATATTATTTTCTATGTGTTATGACATAGAAACATACAATTCTAGGTCAATTAGAATTTCTGACGTGTAAAAACAACATGAGAAGCTGTTCAAACAATTGTTTGAAAAGCTATCAACAATAAAAAAGAATTTCTATACTGACAGTTTAGATAGGAAAACCTGGAAACTGGAATGTTTCGCCGACTTCGTGAGAGAGAGTCTGATTTTCCTGACCTAGTGCTCGTTTGACTTTTGGCTACGTTCTCTCTTAGCTAGTACGCTCTACCATAGTTTAGACCATTGCTTGGCTTCGCCGATTTAATTAATATTTAGGGGCCAACTACTTAGAAACCTGATAGCTTCTGCTATATCTTTCAGATAGCTTTAATTAAGCTTAGTTTAGTTTAAGTTCATAATTATTTAAGCTCAAGCACAAGTGGAGGCTTTGTGTATACTTCAAATTAGGAGTTCATTGTAATTATTCTGAGAAATGAAGGGTAGTTAACCCTTCTTAAGTTTAACGTGTTTACTCTCAGCGATTATTTAAGCGAAACACTTAAGCGATTATTCGCTTGTTACTGTTTGTAGGGTTCTAAGATTGAACATTGGAATTAAATAAGAAAAACACCACAAAATATCATGTTTTTCGCACTTAAACCATAAAATTCAGTTAAATTAAAATATCGCAAAATAATTTTAAACTAAGAATATCTTTAGAATTTTCTATGCACAGTCTCACGCGCTGGACATAAAAGTGTTGTCTGTGAAACGTCGCCATTGTTCATTTCCTTGAGTCCTTCAGCCCTTGAGCCTCTAAATCCTTGAGTCTGTTAATCAAAAATTCGTTGAAGTTTTACAAAATATGAAATCGATAAAAAACAAATTCCAAATTTTAAATTTGGGCTTCCAGATGCCCATATTTGTAGCAGGATTACGTCATTCAAAATTCGATGGTTCTAGGTACCGTTGTTTTATCACAATGCGAGAAACATACATAGATTTATGTAGATTCTTCATTATTTAATTTTCTCTAACATAATACAGGGAGGAAATATTTGGTGGCAACCATTTGAAAAGTAAAATGGACATTCAGAGTGGTTCCATGAGAAATCGCAAAACGAAAACAATAGCCCTTCAGGGACAAAGCTCCTTTGGATTAAAAATGGAAATAACGTCGCATAAAATCAATTAAGAAAAATGAGCAGTATTGTATTAACGTAAAATGCATTGTTCAGAAACAGCAGCAGAAAAAAATCGCTAATGCAAATTTAAATATGCATAATCCTGCTGCCAAAAGAAGCGTAGAGTTTAGAAGCAAATAAAGAAAGGTTATTCAATTGAATTACAATTTACCTAATTAAAAGATCATATAATTGGTTTGTTTAATGTATGCAAGAATCTTCTACCTGCGGCGTAATTTCTTTATCCTATAGACAATAATAATTATTCGAATACATTTTTCTTCAAATTAGTTATTTCATATTGCTGATAATTGTTGAGGTATGAATCAGTAGCCTAGGGCTGCAAATTTTGCGTAGCATTTAGAATTCAGGTAACGCTGTAGATATTTTTTTATATGTTATACTGCATCTTCAGTTTAAATGAAAATTTAATGTGAAAGAAATTATAATATGATAAAAATAGATATTATGACGTGCATTACTAGTGTTCGAAAAAGATATCTGTCATATTAAATGTTTCGATTAAGCTCTAGCTTTAATTAAAAAACTGGACATAAAATTATCTTGTAAAATAATTTGAATAATTAGATATTTATGTCGAAATAACTGGAAATTAACTTGTCATCAATTTTTTTTCATTAAATAGAAGTATAACTGCCGTTCGAATTGAAAGTAGAGTTTCAAAGTTTTTTCAGTACTTTTACATTAATTAGTTCTTGTAAAGCTGAAGAAAAGTAATACTGAACACTAATCATTTTAAATTGTTGAAAGTAATGAGAGTCATACATGTAAATAGAGTAATGCAGTTACAAAAATTTGGGATAATTTACAAACACGAAGTTAAAGAATAGGAAATTCATGGAATATATATGCTATGACGTGCACCGTGTTCACAAAAGTTTTTTTTAGTAAAATATCATTCTCGTTATGGCAAATAAAAAACTCTTGACTCGCATAAGACAAAAAGGCCTAGCTAAGGCTTTGAGGGGTTGGTCAATAGCAAATTAGAGTAATTTGAAGTTAATATTTTTAGCTTTAAAAAACATTCAGTGCTTTTGTGGTTTAGTAGTGTGTAATTGTTTTCAATCATAATGTTGCGTTTCTACGGGTTCATGGATTTGGAGAAATTCATGATAACACTTGATGAAGGTCAAAACACAATTTATACGCCGGCATTGCTCAGGACAGTTATAAGACACGTTTATACTCGTCGCAAAAATATGACAAACAAGCTAAAACAATCAAAACACAGCCTTCAGGCTATAACAGGGAAGACAGCTTCACACCAAAACACTAAACTACAGCTCCCTGCTCGATCGGTCATTGTTAAGCTAATCTCTGAACTCAAGACATTCCTACTTTCCCCATACAGGCAGGGTATATATACGAGGGTTGGAACTTTAATAGTGGCAACTATTTATTTACAAGGAATACAAAAGTGATTCATGTCACCATGTTTTACAGTCCTTCAATATAGTCGCCACCATTGTGTACAACCCGTTTCCAACGATATGGAATTCGCAGAATACCTGTAGCAGCGCCTGTTTTGTCGATAGTTTGAATGGACCGGTCTACTGCAGCAAGAATCTCAGGAACAGTTTGGAAGAGAGTGCCATGAAGTGGTTCCTTCATCTTAGGAATTAAGTCATAGTCACAAGGGCTTAGATCTGGCGAGTATGGTGGATGGTAAAGCACTTCCCAGCCCCATCGCTTAAACAAATCAGTCACAGCTTGCGCTGCATGCGGCCGAGCATTGTCATGCAGAATAAGAGGAGCGTTCTGCAGAAAGTGTCTCCGTTTTTTTTTCTTAAAGCTGGTCGGAGATTGTGCTCCAGAAATGAGCAGTAATACTGCGCAGTGACGGTCTGCTGTGGGGGAACGGTATGCGTTAGGATGACACCATCACAGTCGTAAACGACAATCACTATAACTTTCACATTGCTGGGGTTCTGACGAAATTTCGAACGTCGTGGTGACCGGTGATGACGCCATTCGTTTGATTGGCGTTTCAGTTCTGGCTGATACGATCGGGCCCAAGTCTCATCCAGCGTAATGATACGGCGTAAAAAAGCATCTCCTTCGTGCTCATAGCGCTCCAGGTGGGTTCGCGCAGCATCGTATCGTAGCCATTTCTGCATTTCCGTCAATTGATGTGGAACTCATCGTGAAGCAATTTTTCTCATGGACAGGCGTTCCTTCAGAATGTGCAGCACAGTCGTATGCTCTAATTCTGTTTGTCCGGCTAGCTGACGAATCGTTTGGCGGCGATTACTGTCCATTAGTGCGGCAACAGCTTGCACGTCTGCATCGCTGAGACTCGGACGACCTGACCGCAGCATGTCTGCCACGTTTTGGCGTCCTTCATTGAATGCTTTCACCCATCTTGCTACGGTTCTGTAAGGCAATGCAAATTCCCCGCAAGCCTCTTGAAACCCTTGGTGACACTGTCGTGCTTTACGACCTCTGGCACATTCAATTTTTATCCAACATCGTTGTTCTTGTTTTGAAAACATCCTGACAACACTTACTTTAGACCGCGAGCTAATACAAGGATCCGTTCTTCGCGTCACTCCGCATGCGCGTGACGTAGGCAGGACGAGTCTTTTTGCTGAGAGGTAAGGTAGGTATGTAGTTCACGTGTGGTATACGCGATATTCTTTGGTTTTGTTGCGTAGCTTTTTTCAGCTCTGTTGCCACTATTAAAGTTACAACCCTCGTAGCTGTTGCTTACCTTCGAGAATATTCTTGAGTAATATTAACTCTTAACATATGTTCTAGAATGTCCTCGCTCCATTTATGATGTATCGCCAATTTGTCACCAAATATCGCTTAGCGCAAAATCTAGCAACACCTAACCCGGGAAAGCTATTTCACCGCAGCCGGGGTGTTCGGTGTCTGAAAAGAGTATTGCTTGGCAGCGTTGTTTTACGCCAAGCACAGTTTGGCTTTTAGTGTAACCCTAAAGTCATTACATTTTTTGCTCATTAGTATGTATGCAGATTGTCTTGATATAAGAGCATATGGTTACTCGCTCTTAGCTAAGTTACATAGTTAACTATAAGCACATGCGTGTGCTAGTATTCAATAATGTTGTTTTGTTAAAATAAATTATTATTGTTAATATTACAGTCCACTTACTGAAGTTAAGTTTCATTAAATAAGTTTGAGCTATCTTCGGCAAAAACACGGGGATTTTGCAACAATCAATTGGGTGCACATTCTAGAATTGTTGTTCTACACCTAAATTCAACCTGTTTTCCCAAATTCAAGATCTTTCTATGTTATGTACGATACGTGAAAAGGGCAACTAAAACTAATATTAACCAATCATAGCTTGCATATACAGTTACATCAAACGTAGTATAAATACCACTGACGAGTTAATTATAGCGTTCTTCTTCTCTTTCCTAACTGCTGCTCTGTCAATACGCGTCGCCTTACCTTTGCTTAGATGCCTATGTCATTTCTTTTTTAAAGCCCTTGTACATTGAAATTTATCATATTTCATTCAGATTGAATCATAGAAATGTATGGAATTTCATTATGATTGGATAAATATCTACTGAGATGATTTTATATGCGTGGAAATAAACACTGGGAATTCGTCATTCATTTTTGTTTCGGCTTCATCTGTTCTTCTTACCAGCCTTCCACTATGCCACAACGATTATGCTTAAAAATCATTACATATCTACATATTATTCTTCCGAATTTTATTGGTTTAGGGTCATAATACAATGATTAGTCAAAACTTTCATTAATCTAGAATGTTTCCCTATTTTTTGTCTATTCAAATAATGGTATGCTTTAGCTATGAGCCAATATTGATATATGTTTGCTAGACAACTAATTCTTTAAGATTCAGCGAATAAGAGCTCCTTTGAGGAAAAAAAATACATTGATCAATATTTTTCACGACAATACTCGTATGCATACAAATGCTCATCTCTTAGTCTGGTAACATTAGAAACCACTTTTAAATCTATTGTTTTACTTACCAACAAATGGCAATATTTCGCTCTTTAATTTGTGTACGGCACCTGAATATGATCTCCAACTTTAAAATGAAATATCTCAATCACGGTTTCTCGAGCTTTTTGTATTTTATAATATATATGTTACTGTGAAAGACCGAAATTGGAGAATGTCGACTTTCACCGGAGAATGTCAACATTCACCAAATACGTCGGTGAAAGATCGAATATAACATTGCATTCTTGTACATTCAGACCCTCACCGGTGTATGGCGACAATCACAGATATGCTCTGATGTAGGTCGAAAAGAGAGGCGACTGGCTGTTTCCCATAAACGCAGTTGTAAAAGCAAGGGCCTCTTGTGCAATTCAAAGTCTCATAATGGTTTAAGTTATTGCAATTAATCAGATTTGAATCACATAATTTAGTAAGATTTTTATTACTATTATTTTATTTTCTCATTTACTACGTACTGTATAATTAAGTAAGTTTTTTAAATTCTATTATTTTCCTTTCTCATTTTGAATGTATTGTGTGTTTTAAGTACTTGTGTGTTTTTTCGCGACTGAATTACGGAGAAGAAAATATAATATTCTCATATATTCAACATTCACCATTAGTACATGGGGAATGTCGACATTCACTGGTGTAAGTCAGAAATAAGAGTATTTGGAAAATATTTCGGACATACACCAAGCGACTATGTGAATGTTGACATTCACCGGTGAAAGTCGACATTCTTCAGATTTCGGTGTTTCACCGTAACATATACACTTTATTTTATACATCTATTATAAAGGTTATTGTATTGTTTATATTTTATACACTTTTTGTGTTACATATTTTTAAAAATGAAAATAAAACTCTGTTAAATGTTATAAGGATCGGATCACTATATGAATGCTAATGATCGTATAAATGTTTCAGAATTTTTATAGAAAACTGATGATTTTATTAAAAAATAATGAAGTTATTTAAAATATTTTGCATATGTAAATATATGTCTATGCCCAATGGTCATGGAAGTAATGTCCTAGTAAAAACTTTTGAAAATGATGATGTGCTAAGAAAGTTATAAAAATGTAGTTTGCTATATCAATTAGAAAAAAAATTTTATGTTATATACTTCTTAAAAAACAATTCATTTATGGATAATATTCTACATTAGTTTGGCAGCGAGCTTGTCGTTATTTTAATTTTAATATTTTTGCTGGCTTTACTTTCACAAAACGTGGCATTAAGCATTTGCGTTTCAATAAATTGGCCAGATGAAGAGGAAAATTTGAACCATCACTTTAGTTGAAAGCGAAAACAATTTTCGCAAGTGATGAATGGCAGCTAAATGTAGCTGAAGCAGAACCGAACGATATCATTTAAATTATTCTTAATTCAGGACCGAGTACTGAAATTTGGCCTCAAGAATGAAGATCAATTGAATCTAATGTCCTTAATTTCTAATATAAAGAGACGCAAACGAATTGAATTCGCTAACGGAATAAAAGCTAAAAATCAAATAATACGTTTGATTTGAGCTCCAGTTAACATATTGATTAAACGGACTCTAACTAAATCTTACTTAACATCAAATTCCCTTAACGGCTCTATTTTGTTATCTTTTTTTTTTTGAAAAAAAATAATTTTCTACCTGTTCTTCACGAGGTTCTTACACTAGATTTGCAAAAGTAAATTTCAAGCATAGCTAAAATACATAGGCATGGACTATTTAGAAATGTTAAAAGCTTTGATAAATATATACTATGTAAGAAAGAAAGGAGAACGGAAGAAATTTTAGGCTTGAAAATTGAAATCTGATCTTCGTAAATCTTTAATTATGATCATGTCACTTCCAAATAAAAACCTCTTAATTTTGTTAAGTCTCGGTTCGCTTTTAACCTCGTAAAATTCTTCATTCATAATCTTTGTAGATCCAAACTGAAAACTATCGTTGAAAACCTCTGAAAATTAATAGAAACGAACTGATCTTATATCTGAAATGTCGAGAATAAGTTATTATACCTGGCTTGAAACCCTCCTTTGATCAATGTTTACGTTTACAGAGTGTCAAGTGCTTTCATAGGCTTTCTCTATTCACTTTACTAAATTGATGAAAGTATTCGGATGATTTAAATATCCATATTTGCTTCGGAAAACTTCAAATATAAAAATTGTGACTGCTTGGAGTAGTGAAACGGTTTCAAAATATTTGGTTAATTTTTTTCTCTTCTGCTGTATTTATTCGCCACGTTTGTACGAACTGTTAACACATAAACATACTCACTCAGTACTGGAAATATATCAAAATGTTTAATTTAACCATTCTTTGTTCTGAAGCTGAGAATGACAATGATTTCTAAAGCAATTTAGAATGGAAATCTAACTTTTAAGGCGTTTATTTTGGAAACCAGGTAAAATGTTATTTTTTAAAATTTTAAATTGAGAATATTAGGATTCAGTAATGCAATCAGTACCATGTTATAAGTCTTATTATTATGATCCAATTCTTCGATTTGCATTCTGCGAACTGTTTTGATGTTACGATTTTAATAGATGAATGATTTTTAAGGCATAAATTGTCTACTTTAGTTATTGTTTATATTCGTTATTTATTGTTATTTTAATTATCATTTCCAGAGTTATCACATACATCAAAATCTCGGTTAATTTGATTCAGAAATTGAGGTAAAAAAATAGTGAACGAACAAAAAGACGAAGAGAAAAATATGTCGCGGATGCGCTCAATTCATCAGTGTTAAGTAATGGTTTCGAAAACGAAAGTAATTAAAAACAATTTGAAAGAAGTCATTGAGCAGTGAAACAATTTAGTTTTCTTTGTGCTCTCGACGAGTCAACATCAATATTAACATATAAATAAAAACATTCGAGACAAATCATTGGGAATTCAAACCAAAGGATGCTGTGCAAATGATCATGTGCAAAGGACCATTGCACATGATACAGGTACGTTGCACGGTCTTTTTAATTTAAAGCATCAATCGATTCTTTAGCGAACGGGGGCTTACTAAAAACAGACAGAAATAAATTTACTACAACTTGTATAGAAACACAGTTCAAAAAGTGTGCTAATAACACAGCATGGGACTTGGTTAAATAATTCTCACGCGGATTCAGGATCACTTGCGAAGTGTTATTGCATTATTGTATTGGAAAATTTATCATTTAAATAGGAGATAAGGAAATAATAAATATATACATTCCTCTAAACTTTCCCAAATGATCCATGTGGGAAATCTTGCAACGTGAATGGGATTTACAGGCAATTAATGCTTTAAAATGATAGCTTGTGGAACGATGAAGATTGGAATAAATAACGTGTTTACATTGGACATAATTCAAGGCCAAGAACAGGGAATCACACATGCCAGAAATTACCTTGCCAGTAAGGATAAATCAAATTCCGCTCTACAGAAATATTTATGATCAATTTTTGCAGAAGAGTTCTTCTGAAAGTGATGAAAATTTGCTGGGATGTGAACAAAAAGAGATTTATCAAATATCTTAGATCTGTAAAGGCGATTTAAACTGTATCCAATCACGAGTTCCTCATAGACAACACGAATAGAAGTAACACTTTCACGCTGTTGAAACAACACGTTTTGATCATATAAGTGTAAAGCAACTCACAAATTAAAAAAATATCGTTTGAAAAGAAATGATAAAAAATTAGTTGTGAATTCGAAGGGGGAGAAATTATTGATAACTTATTGATTTCTGATCCGTTCGTTGCATAATTTTGCTTTTCAAATCCAGCCATCCATTTATTTGCGTCAGATTCCATTATGTTACATTGCTACTACATCGCCATCAACTTATATGAATTTTATTAGAAGACGTTTTCTTGCAGACTCGCTGAATATTTGCGAATTATTCCTACGCATTTTACCACATAAATTTCAACTATTTTTCAAATTATAAGAATATATTGTATATTATTTAATATATTGCATTTTATGACGTGAAAAAGACGTACTAACATCTTTTAAGCTAGCTGTATTATACAAAGATAAAGGTATAATGTGCATTTTATATCTATTTATCCTCTTTCTTACGACTTAGGTTTGAACTGCCACTTCCCGCTTCGATACATCTAATCAGCATGCGTATTAGGTACAAAGGTTTAAATCAAGGGTTTTGAATGATTTAGATATAGCGCTTTTAGGAGAAGCACACTAAATGTGTAGTTTCCCTCAGCCACCTCTATTAAGTTAGTGTTCCTGCATTAGCCACTTTTGCTAGTTAAAGTTAAATCGCACCATTAAAAGTTTGAATTAAGCTCTGGTAGTCCAAATTGTGTAGATAGAGGCTAAGAATTCATTTTATATTTGTAAACTCAATTTTCTGATACCTTATACCGGTAAGTGGAGAAATTTGATTTTGTGCACCCAAGTTGTGCATTCAAGCTTTAATAAAAGTATTGTTTAAAACCTTCAGAGGACTTTGTCATGCTTTTCATAGAAAACGCGAGACTCGCTTGGTAGTATAGATACGGTTTCAAGAACTTTTGAACCAATATTATACAAATCAGATCTATATGGGAATTTGCAACATCTCTTCTAGTATCTGTCCAGCTACTGAAATACAGAAATTTGATCCTAAAGTACTTTTTTCTAGCACAAAAATGTAAATTGTTTCATATATTTCCGAAATGCTGCATGAAAGTAGAGCCTTTATTAATACAAAAAAAATGTGATGATCAAACGTCTGTTATAAAATTATAAAGCTTATAATCTACCTTATAAAGGAATTCAAAAATTTTGAAACGACTAGTGTTACAAAAGAAAAGCATGGGGCGTTCCTTGCATTCTTTTGCTTGGAAACTTGCCAGACTATTTTTACGTCATCATAAAGATATATCGTGATCAGTAAATGTACTAATACATGTTCTGGGGGCAATTTTCTTCGGTTCAGAAACACCACAGTTTACAATAATAAAAGTTCTCTATCAGCGAATAAAGAAAAAAATATCCCAAAACATACCTTCTTTAAAGAAACTAAAGAAGAATTTTGACAAAAAAAATGTTGCCTTGGAAAGAGAAAAGTATGAAAAAACAAAGTCTAAAACAAAAGATTACATTTTAAGATTTTTGTCACGCTATGCGAGCCAAAGGAATTGTTTTAAACCCTAAGGCAATTCTTTATTAACTGTAGGCATATGTTGCTATAATACATTAGGTATGTGTAAGTGTGTACTTTAAAATGGGATATTGTGTCTCATCCATGCAAGTGGTTACATCTCAAGGGATTTCCGAAGAATACTTTTTTATGCCCATTCATTTTTTGTTGTTGTTGCAATGCCCAGAGTAATTACGAAAAAATGCTGCTTTTTTTCTTGAAGATGTTTGCTTCCTTTTGGAATTGATTCATTATAAACAAACATAACAGAATTTTCATTTTATTACATTTTAATTTTAGTTGGGATATGAAAACATTTTTAGGTTCGCATGGTTGACAAAATGCAATTTTTTGTTGAATTCCAAACAAAGAGTTGTTGATATTAGATCCTTTATATTTGGGTGAACAGAAAATTGAATTTTATTAAAAATGCATATGAAATTAATTCTTCTTTGCAGTCTCTTCAAAAATGAAAATGGCTTTCAGTGTGTGCGCTTATTCTATTTTAATAGCGAGGGAATGCAAATACAATTCAATTAACTGAGTTTTTTGCATGATAAATAACTCGGTTTTTCTGAATTAGCTTCAAATTTTCGCTTTAAATTTGATAATAGAAAACAACAAAGATGTGCTCTCACTACCAAATGTCACTCATTTTCATTTGTTATTACTCTGCTTTTATAATCACAGTTCCTTTTTATGGTAATAAAAAAATAAAGTCCATTTTGAAATAACATGTTTTAGTTTTCAAGTCTAGATTACATTTAAAATATTTCTTAGACCAAAATTCTAAATAATCCATTTTTCTACAAGAGCTACTTTCACTGAGTTTTATAATTACAATTTTCAAAGTACAATTTCTCATATTTATCACTTTTGGGGATTTTTAAGAATTCTTTTCCTGCAAAATAAATACTGGTACATATAGCATTTGATTTAGTTTTCAAAGTTTTAGAAAGATTTTAGAAATAGAGGATACACATATAAAAAATTTTGAAACTTATTTGCAATAAATTACTCAATGAAGATGTTTAACACATACTGAAAACAAAAGGATGTTAGGATATAGTGAAAACAAAACGGTTTCAACTCCAACAATTGATTTTCATCATACGTAGTAATCTTTTAAAGCCAGAAACTTAAGATTTATATGTGTTTCGTCTGTTTCATTGGAGAATGTAGAATATTCCCCATGAATTTGATATATGAAGGTTTTGAGTATTTCTAATTAACATAACGATGCCTAAGCTTTTTGTTCTACTGTGCGGATGAGGTATCAAAATGTGTTCGTGTAGTCTGTTTTCACGAAAGTTAAAACCTAAAATGATGTCAAACCCTTATTCTCTGGAAAAAAAAAGGGGGACAGTTCTATATTTCCTGTTCTACTGGACCGATTGACGAAATTCAAATCGTGCTTTTCATGTCTCGAAAGCGCGACTTAGGATATATATTAGATTTATATATAGAATTCTTCTAATATAGGTATTTTGACACAAAGTGGGTGTTTTTCTGAAATAATATACTCATTTTTTTCCATGTTTCGATTCTACGACTCAAATTATGCCTAAATATTAAATTTTGTAACATTTGATGTGAAATTTAAGGATAATGTAAAAACAAAATTCACTTGGCGAATTTTTTTCAGTTTGCGCAAAGAATAATTCACTTGGCGAACTTCTTAATTCCTGGTAGCCTATTTTCCTATCCCTTCCATTGTGCAAGAGAGGAAAAAAAGTCACATCGTTCCTACCTTTTTACATTGTACATGAGTGGAAAAGAAGTCACATCGTTCCTACTTTGAAATAACTTTTGCAGAGTGCATAAACCACATTAGATGTTAGAGCTTTTGACAATTATGCCAAATTTCAAAACGACCCAACATATAAATTCACGTATATACTCGAAAATTTTGAATAAAACGCTCTAATGTTTTGCAGGTATACTTAGAAATAAATATACTTTAAGCTAATGGTAAAATTTTATAGTTTATAATGCAAAATCGTTTTCCAAAAATTTATAAAAATTATTTAAAAATACAAATGTTAAAAACAAATCATAAAAAATGGGTGAATTTGGTTTGGAGTGAACCTAAATTTCAAACTGTCAAATAAGGAATTAAGTAAGTGTAATAAAAAAAGAGATATTAAAAAATGGACACCAAATTGAATTAACACTGAGGAGCTAAAATTCTGAGAGCTAATTTTTTAAAAACTGCTCGTGCAATTTTTATAAAACGTGGCAATTTGTCATAATTTGAGTCGTAGAATCGAAATATGGAAAACCCTTAGCATGTCATTTCAGAAAATGGTCTGATTTTGTGTAAAAATACCTATATTAGAACAGTCATATGTATAAATTTAAGATATATCCAAAGTCGATCTTCCGAGATATGGAAAACGCAATTTGAATTTTGTCAATCGGCCCAGTAGAACGGGTGATATAGAACTGTCTCATTTTTTTTGCACAGTGTAATGTGCTAATAATCTAACAATACTTCCATACTTCTACGGAAACGCTCTGTACTCTGTACTCTGTACATAGTAGTTTCAGAAATAGAAGCATAGCAAATCACAGACTCCTGTAAAAATGCCTGACAAACATATTAAAAACTTTATTTTGATTACGTATTAGCAAAATAGCCTAATACTGGGTCTCTTGATTCAAATACGAAGAGAAATATTTCTGCTAAAATTTTACTCTAATAATGTTATTTGCATCGTGGTAATGCTTTGAATAATAAAAGTGAATACAGACAATTATTGATCAATAAATTTATATTCAACGTTAAAAGTTTCTATGTTATTTAACTCTTTATAATCCCATTAATTTATTGATTAACTATCACTTGAGTTAATTATTAAATTATTATTTTATTAATATTAAAAACATAAACATCCTTCCTTCCTATATTCTAAATTTGTTCTTTGTAGTTTTGCTTTTGACTGTATGATATGACCATAATACGGCGTATGATATACTAGAAGCTGCCATTGAATAATATATAGAGACTGTGTAAAATGTTACCATTCCAGCATTCTAGTGCCAGAAAAAAAAAACCTTTACGATTCCAGTGCTAGAAATACTTCTATACGGCTTGCTTTGTGAAATATGCTCTTAAAAAGCTTACCGTTTTTTCACTTTACTTTGTGAAACAAACGGGAACACATATCTAAAATGAATATTTAAGAAACTAAAAGCATATATTAATCTTTATCCAAAAATGTATGATTGCTGATTTTTATAATTTTAAAGCACACTTTACAATATTTCAAGGTTCTGAAAGACAAAAATAGAATTGCATATTTTTGCTTATATATGTTGTAGAGATTTATATTTATTTTCATTAACCAGTTAAGTTTACTACCCGTGGACGAAAAGATTGACTCAGCCTTTTATCCCTTACGTGGGTCGCTAAGATGAGTACCAAGTTCGCTTGCGGACTGAACACCGGGAGCCCTGCGACAAGCTGAGCACTTGTCCAGAACATATGCTGATGCACTCCGGAGCCCAAAAGGTCAAAAAAGCAGGCTTGGCCCATTAGGACTGTTGCACCGCTGAGTTTAGATTAACCAGTTAAGTTTGAGTTTATGCTTTCTTTCCTAATAAGCCTTCATTCCCCTAATTCTCAATGCCAGAATATTTAAACTTGGTCGTGCGAGTGAAGGAATGCAAATTCTACCATTAGGGGTGAAGGTTTAAATATTGAGCTCTAGAGGGAATGTTAGAAAAGAGTGGGTAAACACTGTACCTTTGTAGCGCGAACTACTGTTTCTGCATTTATTGCTGGTTAAAAGTGGTGTAACTGCTATTACTTTGCTGCCACGAGACATCGACGCGGTTTTAGATAACAGGATTATCTGAGCCCTGGGGAAATATTTACTGTTATGATAATATCTTTGAATTTTAAGTTTAATTCTTGTTAATTGAGTTACCGCCCGAGCAAGGCGTAGTCTGTTAACGTCAAGTCGACGCATTGTGAATTTTTAAAGACTTTAATAAAGGGTTCTTTTAGCCCATCTCCTGTAAAAGTTTAGTAACTAGACATTACAATGTAATCCAAATTTACTGACTTGTGAATAGATTTTAATATCTTCACTTTATGTTTAATGTATCACTGCAACCTTTTTCTCTAAGTTATATATACGTACTTGGTTTTTTATTGTCTTGCAAGTTCATGAAATGATACGACCATTTTTGTATACATTTTCTTCCGTATTGAATACTGAGCATAAAATATTTCACGTTGGTTCTTCTTATCTCTGATACATCGCCACCATCAGGACAACAAAGTAAGATTTTCTCTGACGGATCAAAAATTTCAGGACGAGTGAGAGCAGCGTTCACGGTCTTTTCGAACAATGAAGAAATTTATCAAGCTCAATTCCGTCTAAGCAACCGTGCTTCAGTCTTCCAAGCCGAGTCCCTTGCACTCAAAGAAGCAGCTTTATGGTTAGGTACGCAGCCAGCAGCTCACACTTCAATCTTCACAGATAGCATGAGCGTTCTGAATGCGCTGAATTACTTTCCTCCAAAACATCCGCACACGGCAGCACTTAGAGAGATCCTCTTAACGTTAGGCTCCTCCATTCCTTTAAATATCAACTGGATAAAAGTACACACCAGGCAGAAAGGCAACGAACGAGCGGATGAACTAGCTAAGACCACAGCTCTCAAACCAGAAATTGACAAGGAAGTTCCGCTTTCAGCAGAAGTTGCAAAAAAGGCTCCTCAAGCCAACATTCGAAGAGACATGGTCATCACGATGGCAGGAAAAAGAGACAGGAAGATTTACTTACAACATCTTCCCAATACCTACTCTCAAGCGGCTCAAATGCAACGGACTCTTCCTCCATTCCCGTACCAACTACGAGAAATTCCCAGCGTATTACAAACGATTCCTCAGACGGGACGTCAACTGTTCTTGCGGTTTTCGCCGAGAAGACGCAGACGCACTACATTACCTGCTCTCCTGCCCTCTGACAGAGCACCTCCGACAGCAATTCTTTCCTTCCGACTACATCACATATCCTATGAATAGACTGTTCACGGACTATTACTGCAACAAGGGCATCTTAGAGACAATGAAGCAAGCGAATGAAAATAATTATGTCCAAGAAAGTAAAGATTAATGTAAAATGTAGAAAGGCGGCCTAACCGAAAGATTTATAGCAATGACTAGAATGACTTCCTAACCCTGTAGTGCTATTAACTTAGTTTGGCGGAACAGGTTAAGTAAAGTGACCAATTATCTCTGGTAAAATGTCTTAAAATATTGCCATTTTATATTTTATTTTTTAATTTATTTAATTTTTTTTAAATTTACATATCATACAAATCCCAGTGCCGAACATATTTCAAATCTTAAAGTAACAAGTAGTTTTAGAAGTGATTCGTAAGGTTCGTAAGGTTTATATAATTCATATTCGTATGGATTTGTAAGGTTTATATTACTTAACCAATTACTATGACTAGGCCTCTCAGCGTTACGGCCGGATTTTTCCGTATAGAAGGCTGCCTTCTATATTCATTACACATGAAAATTTCTGCAATTTTTTAATATATCTGATTTCGGTTTGGATTTATATTGGAAGAAAAGAAATCAAGGTACAAAATGAAAGAGTCATTTTTTAATTAAAATCAAGAAAATAACACTTGTTCATGACATTTTGAGGAACTTTGAAATTTCAAGGCTAAACCCGTAACGTTCGGAGGGCTAGAGTAATTGTTGTAAACTTTTCTCTCCGCTATATTCACCAGAATGTAAATTAGTTGTCGAGTATTTAAGCCAAGGGTCTGAATGTTTTGTAATTAGAGATTTTGGCAGTCTCTCTTTCACTTTACATGCTATCATCAGCTCTGCCAAAGTTTATTTCTGCTTTAAACATTTTCCTAGCCGACATTAAAAGCTCGCCGTTAAATAATTAAGCGAACTTAAGTAGACCACTTGTAGAATGTTCAGTTATATTAGTTGAATTTGAATTTCACTTATCATTCAAGAGGTGTATCAAATGGTGCAGTTTTGTTTGTTAGCACAAGGGTTTTCCTCTGAAAAATTTAAAAACTTAATAGAAAGGTTATTTTTAACTTTCGTAGGGCCTTTGACAGCCTAATTCCGACTACAGCGAAAATTCACTTTTCAGTAGTAGGGTCTGAAGGGAATTGTCTCAGATTTCTTTTCAGGTAAACTAAATAAGTTTTCAAGTAATTTCTTCTCAATTAAACTAGAAATTTGGCATTATTTCCGCTTTCTCGAAAGCGTTGATAGAAGCGATACAATTTCATATGTTATTTATTATACGTCATACAAAATGTTCTTGAAATTAATTTGTCTTAAAATCACCTAAACATAAAATCTTCTGAATATATAATTACAGTTTAATTTTCATACTTAACAAATATCTGAATTTTAAATTAAAATTTTAATTAGTTTTGCAAAAGTGTCCGATTTTGAAAGAGTTTGCAATAACAATAATTAAAATTTAGTCATGATGAATGTTTATGAATACACACTTTGTATTTTAGATTTTATAAATTTATATACATTTTAGATGTTATTAATGTTTCAAGTGTTATGAACTTAATAATCGAGAATATACTCTCTTATAATGTTTGAGTTCTCTATTATGTATTTAAATATGTCAGATCTTTTAATATTTAGTTATGGTGAAAACTTAATAATACATACCATGTGTTTTATATTTTATGAATTCATACTGATTTTAGACGTTATAAATGAGTAGTGTGAAAGTGACAGTTCACCAACAGGAGGCGGATTGCAGATGAGCCCGGAAGCAGGTGAGGCGGTGCAAGTTGGGAGGCGGTGCAAGTCGGGAGGCGGTGTAAGTCAGGAGGCGCAGTTTGATTTAGTTGATAAGGTGTCGTCACAGTTTGATAAGAGATTATCTTTTGTTGATTTTCCAGCGGTAATTTCTAATTTTAGGATTTTTTTTTCCTTTGTATTTTTCTTCCTCTTTACTTGGCATATAATGGTTATTTCCTATGTTCTCTAAACGCCTGTAATTTAATGACTGGCAGCTAGATGTAAATTTTTAATTTTTGCGCTATATTTCAAGAATTATAATGTCCTATGCACTCTTAG